>OY982564.1:11467974-12067974 GCA_963859945.1 Euplagia quadripunctaria | reverse complement strand
CCGGACATTAGATCTTTATATTCGTTAGTTACTAAAACTGTGTGAATTTATGTCAATTAGTGAAACACCAAAATGAATAGGTATTATCACTACATATTATAAAACAAAGTCCCCCGCCACGTCTGTCTGTCTGTCCGTCTGATTTTCAAGCGGTTTTCAATAGTGATTCATAAGGAAGGTTTAGGTGTATAATTTGTTAAGGTTATGTGTAAATTTGTTGAAATATGATAATGATTGTTGAAGATGTCTCTGCTACCCGTGCGAATCCGGGGCGAGTTGCTAGTACATAATATTATATTAATTTTGAAGTCAGTAAAAATGTTTTTTATTAATTTTGTCGGCTCATCGATTCGAGATAATTAAAAATACAGTAGGCGACTATAATTTAAATGTTAAATTTCTTGTCTGACGATTAAGGTTCATGAGAAACGAAGCTTTTTTGAACAACTGATGTAAACTCACTCTTAAGCTATTAATCTGCATAATCGGATGAATGCCATACAGATAAAACTGCAGTTAAGATTACCATAAGCCAATACACCCTTTCTAAAAGGGTTAAAGAGCTGCTTACAACTTAACTACTACAATCATGTTAGTGATTTTTACTGTTCTCTTTAAGTTTTAGTCTAAAGTAGTAGTGCCTTTGGGGTATGTCATATATTGTATAAATATAGAAGATTTAGTTTAAACAAATATTTTTAACTTTTACCTTTATTGTACAAAATGAAACGTATTATTTCTTTTTGTATAGTAGGTGTAAATTGCAATTGTAATCTTCAACTCTGTTACTATATACTTAAACGCTATTTTCATAGTTAACAAAATATGTTTCATAAGTTAGTATGTATAAGTCACGTGAAGCGAGCGACTATGAACTTTACATATTCGTAAACTTCATATACGCACAAGCGGCGCTCGTGCAGTCTGCTGCAGACTGCAATAACCAGTTAACATGTTATTAGAGTTTTATCGAGTATCTACAACCACGTTACGAGAAGAACATTCTTTAACTTTTTTTTTCTTTATTTGGATAAACAAACAGTGATAATTTACATTTAGGCACAAATTGTCTTCAAGTTAAGATTAAATTTAAGACCAACATCGTTTATCACAACTTAAATTTAACGGTCATGCATTCTATAATAGAGATAAAGAAGTACGTAAGTGTATAAACATCTACACCTCTATCATTCTCACCTTATTTAATTTTAATGCACTGCAGCAAAGTTTTATTTGTTTTATAATGAAAAAAATTAAACAAACAAAGAAAACTATGAATAGACACAATGCGAAATAAATATGATCAAGTTTTGTAATAACAATTCCGTATTATTTCCGAACGAAGAATACCAACCAACCTAATATTGATACTGGTTTACAAAACAATAATAGTATGGCCCAAAAACAACAGGAATTAATGTCAGATCACAATAAACCATTTTTTCGTGACTAACTCGACCAACTCCTTTACTGTATTACATCAGAATATAGGAGGCTTACAGTCAAAAAAAGAACTTCTAGAGATAACTTTAGCTGAAATAATGACAGAAACATATCCCGATATATTATGCCTCACTGAAACGTTCATAAAGTCAGGTACTGAAAAAAGTATAAATGTTGCTAACTTTGAACTTGCATCTTTTTATAGTAGACAGAAAAGAAGAGGTGGATCATGCATAATGGTGAGAAAAGGCATTCCCTATAAAAGTATAAGCACATTTCGACGAATATAGGATGATGTTTCATTTTGAACTTTGTGCGATCAAAATAGAGACAAATATCCTAGTCATTTGTATTTATAGGATTCCGTCAAAAAATAGCAGACATTTAGATTACTTTTTTGAAAAGCTTAACCTCCTATTATATAGATACATTTCAAGATTCTCAAAAAATAAAATTATAATTGTGGGAGACTTAAACATCAATTTACTAAAAAAACATGATCCAAATACTCTTAGGCTTCTGGACATTATACAAAAATATAACTTAGTATCTCACATATCTGTCCCCACGAGGGAAATGTCATGTCTTGATTTAATTATCAGTAACATAACCAACAATCCAGGTGCTACCTTACCATTACGGTTGTCTGACCATGATACAGCACAGATACTTACATGGCCAGTTAGGAGCAAAAAGAAAATACCTTTATATGTGTATAATTTTAGAAGATCATATTCAGAGGAAAATATTGATATATTTAAGCGATACCTACCTAGCCTATTATACTTGGATTGGTACAAACAAACTGATCTAAATACTGCTTTTGATAACTTTTATGATTTTTTCTGTCTTCTTTATTATCTTTGCTTCCCTGTAATCAAAGTTAAAACTTGTCTAACAAAAAAAAATAATTGGATGACAAAGGGTCTCAAACAAAGCTGTAAAACTAAAAGGGAACTTCGTTTTCTGTATTATTCCTCGAGGTCGACACATAATAAACAAAAATATTTAAATTATAATAAACTATTTAAAAAATGTATTAACAGTGCTAAAAAAAATAATAATAGGAATTATGTATTAAATAGCAAAAATAAATGTAAAGCCACTTGGACCGTAATTAAAAGTGAAACCGGAAGTATTGATGGTAGGGAGTACACGTCTAAAATCAGTCATAACAACACAGTAATTACGGATCCTTTTGCTATGGCAACCATCTTCAATGAACATTTCATTGCATCAACTAATATAAGTAACCATACACTTTGTAACACGAACACAAAATGCAATCAATTAAACTCCATATTTTTGACTCCGGTAGATGAACTATACATTTACAAAGTAGTACAATCTCTTGCAAATACTACATCTGAAGGTTATGATGCCATTTGTACAAGGGTCATAAAAGCATGTTGTAAACAACTCACTCCTATTCTCACATTTTTGATCAATCTCTCCTTAGAAACAGGTACATTTCCTGATAAACTCAAATACTCAGTTGTAAAACCAGTACATAAGCGTGGTGACAAAGCTGATGTAAGTAACTATAGGCCCATAACACTCGTACCAGTTCTGTCAAAAATTTTTGAAAAAGTTATGCATGAAAAACTATCATCTTTTTTCAACACACACAAAGTTATAGCAAAATACCAAATTTGGGTTTCAGCGTAACAAGTCTACTAGGGACGCTATCTTTGACTTGGTAAACGAAACCTTACAAAATGTCAATGCCAAACGATATACAACTGTCGTGTTTCTAGATATGTCGAGGGCGTTTAATCTGGTGTCACATAATTTGCTTTTGACCAAGTTAGAACGCAATGGAGTTAGAGGGCCAGCTCTAAGTTGGTTAAAAATATACCTCGAAAATAGGCACCAATGTGTAGATGTCACGCAAATAGATATAAACAGCTCGATTCAAGTGTGTAGATCCGATTTTAAAATATATGAGTTTGGGGTGCCCCAAGGGAGCATATTGGGCCCGTTATTATTCCTTTTGTACATCAACGATTTGCCTGAGGTCACTAAACATAGAACTATATTATTTGCTGATGACATATCTACCATAGTGACATCTAATAAAGATAACATAACACTGTCAGAACATGAAATGGAAATCAATAATACTTTAGCAATTATAATAAAATGGTTAAATAATAATAATTTACAAATTAATCTATCAAAAACAAATTATATTAACTTTAATCATTTTAAAACAAATCAATTAAATGTAAATTACGAGGGTCAGTCGTTATTAAATCCGAGCAGTGTTACATTTCTTGGTTTAATTATAAATAGTAAATTTAATTGGAAAGAACAAATAATTAAAGTAAGCAATAAAGTTAAGGGGTTTTCATTCGCATTATATAAACTGGCAAAGGTTTCGAATAGAAAAACAGCTTGTACAGCATATTTTGCTTATGTCGAATCGGTACTTAGATATGGACTCCTAATCTGGGGTAATGCCACCGATATAGACAAAGTTTTCGTTGCTCAGAAACGCTGTATAAGGTCCATATGTGACATTGCACCCGACGTGTCTTGCCGTCCTTATTTTAAATCATTACAAATACTCCCACTGTCTTGTTTATATATTATTGAAGTAGGGAAATTTGTAAAACAGCACCCAAACTTATTTAAAGAGGCGAAGGATATTAGAGGCAGAGAGGACATGAGGAATCTGAACCGGCTGGTACTTGATATAATACCTAGAACCACAAAATTGAAAAATAACAGTTACTCAATGTGCATTAAAATTTATAATAAAATTCCTAATCGATTTAAGGAATTCCAAACCTAAGCTATTGGCTACTGGAAATATGTTTCTATTCTGTAGAAGAGTTTTTTACATATCGTGAGCAATAAGCGACACCTATATTGGTTGATCGATTTATCATTATTTATTGATATTTCAGTTATTATATTACTTACGTTACTAAGCAATTTTAATATTATGAAATGTAGTTAATAAAGTATCAATTTAATCAAAATTTAATTTAATTTAATATAGAATATCATAAAAATGAAATATAATGTAGGCATAGGTGTAAGGCAATGTAATCATTAATTAATAATTTTATAAATCGCCATTAAGGGAAAAATTGCATGCTGTTATTTGAATGGCTAAATGAGCTTGTACATTTATTTAACTAACAACCTACCACCACTCTGTATCCTCATTTAAAGCAATTAAAGTATTTGTTTCTTTGTTAATATTTTTTTTAAATACTCAAACGAATTGCCATAATGTCAAAAGAGCTGAAGTTCTCGTTATAAGACTGTACGAGAAGGTGCAGGGGTAAAATTTTTACTGAATTCGCGCCCAATTGACAATGGTTACGGTAACGGGTCCTAGTATGTACTCTATGGCACAACTTATTGATAACACTCCTGTTATACAACCATATCTGTTGTGACATAAATCATACAATAACAAAACATGTTTTATATAACCAAACAACTGTAATTAATGTTAATTATAGTTCACTGAAATTTAACATCAAAAGGATGGCACTCTACAAGGGCATTCTCAATAACGTAGTGCCATATATATCAATTAAGTCCGATGTAAAGTTGTATCGATCCAAGCCTATGAGGTCCTCTACTGGAAATTGAGCAATGTAAAAATGTCACGTTTTACAGGTCAATATAGTAGGTATCCTAATTAATCTGGTAAAAGATGAGCACAACAAATGCTTTATACGTGGATACATCTTTGAATCACTTTATCCACCTTAATGTGTGTGAAAATAAAACAAAGGGAAATCTTTACACAAAGATAACAATAGCCGTGTTTTTTTCTATTTTTGTTTATTATTTTTAATGAGATAACCATTTGTTGCGATGAAAATAGAATAACGATGTTGTCGAACAGAACGCATATTTAAAATTGATGCATTTAGTTGCTGTTGTAATACATCAGCTTCTCTTTATATAGAAAAAGCGTTTTATATATAATAGGTGTTCTTAAAAAATTAAAAAGGTTAAAAAAAAAAAAAATTGTTTAATTACATGAAGTCGCTGGCATTGTATCCAACCTTTATTATTGAGACTTTTCTTAATAACAATTTGATAAAAAATTAAATCAAACCTGCATTCAACTAAGATGTCTAAGAGAGAGAGTTCTTCTTCTTGGTAAGCATCCTATAGGTATATTTTTTTCCGACTGCCAAATTGGCTACTTTGAAAATTAGTCGTGATGTTAATACTGATTAAGTTTGTAAAAGACCTATTTAATATAAGTAGAATGTTTTATCACCATTTACATTTTATAAACTGAAATCCAAGGGGAGGGCCGCCCTTATTATTACCCTGTATTTCTAATCAAATGGGATTCTATGGCGAGGGTGAGGCTTAACCACTGATGTATGTTATTAGGTGTTTAGAAGGTGATTACAAAACCATGATACAACCACGCTGGCAGTGATCGTTGTGCTACCAGTGACACTTAGCATATTCAACCTTTACGGTGGAAATTGTCAGCGGTTTCTAGGTCGCATTTCGCTATCCGCCTTAATTAGGCTCGAAATATCTACAGGAAAGCCACTTCTGAATATTATTCTATGGCGACATCAACTTTAGCAAATATACCTCAGCGTACATCATATTTGAAGAGACAATTATAACTTAGCTTTAGTTAACAAGGTCAGAAAGCATAAATTTTGTATTCCGACACACCGCCCCGCCGAAAACCCTGGTGGGGTGAAGGCCTTAGGGGGTTTTGACATGCACTATAAAAAAACCGGACAAGTGCGAGTCTGACTCGCACACCGAGGGTTCCGTAAACTTGTATGTAGATAGAACGTCCATCTCGGGTATTGATTCTCAAAAACTTTTGCCCATCTTGTTCGAAAGACAAACTTAACTCTGCGGTTGCGATGTACGACAAAGTTAACAATCCAACCGCAAAATATAAGTTTGTAATCACAATAACTATTTTTTTATGTGATATAACTACAAATTAACGACTTTCCAATTTTTCCTTTATCTGTGCCATAAAACATTGCTTCATGCCAAATTACAAGATTCTAGGTCGACTGGAAGTACTCTTTAGGTTTTGATTCATTGGGAGTTTGAAAATATGCGGCTTAAATTGCTGTTTCTCTTGATTACGCTGACATAGAAGTTTGATATTGTTACAGCCATGGGGTCCCATCTCTAACAAAAGAAAAATGGTTCAAACAAATATCAATAGATGGCGTTACGGGTATCGATTTGTTATTGAAGTTTATGGAAAATCAATATTAGGTCCTGATAAAAGTATTTTCTAATTTCATAAAATACCCTAAACACGGCAAAATTGAATAAAAGCTTCTTAAATGCAGTTTTCTTATTTTGACAAAATTCAATATTGTCCTCTCGGTCCTCTGGCGGCAATTTCTGGTACTTCGTTGAAGTAACACTATAACAAAACCGTACCTATCGGTTTTGTTATTGAGTTTGTAGGTATTGACTATTGATAGTTGGCCAAATTTTAATGAAACTGTATTGTTGCGTTATGTTTTTGCATTTTCTATTGTAGGTAAATTATTAATTCGAATTTCAAAGATACTATAAAAAATTCGGGCGGGGTTTCCAAAAAGTGTTCGGGTAAAACCCGGACACTCTGTGCCAAGGAACAATTACAATTGTTAGATGAATCTTTAACAAGATAAAAATTTAAATGGAATCGGCGGTTTTTTTAAGGTGTCCGGAAAAGAATCTCGATTTCACCCATGTGTCCGGATTTTTTAAAGTTTTTGTCCGGCGTCGGCAATTTAAGTAATGGCAGGCCTAAGTATGCTGTTTGTTTAGTAGATGCATTGTATAATCGGATACAATGTCATTACTGATGTTATTGTGTAATAAGTACGAACATACACATAGAGATACCTAAAACAAATCATGTCTGTGATAACCTGTTAAGTAATTATACGTTAAGAGCTATAACACATAATTGCATTTTACAAAATTAGGTATTTACGCACGACATCGACTAGGTTGCACTCGCGAGTTCCTGACACTGTGTTACCGCAGTGACTAAGCAATCATGATCCTTTTTCTACTATTAAATTATTTGTTTTACTTCCTGTCTTAAAATATTATTAATAATGCGTAATGTTCCAGCCACTAGCTATGCGCCTGCCGCTTTGCTCGTATAGATTATGATAGTATGAAGTTTCTTATTTTTAAAAACATTAAGTAGGTATTTTAAATAAAATTATTTCCATAATAAAAATGTGATTTAAATTAATAAAAAAACTATATAAATATTTCAATTTAAAAATACCTATTGGTAATTAATCCAATAAGTATTTTTGAATTGTCAACGTTTTGAGTCAGTCAGAATAAGTCAGTCGTGAAGATAGTCTGTTCCAGTACGCAGATCCTATGGAGGAGAACAGGCAAGAAACTCCAAAGACACTCTCTTTCAACATGTTTTTTTACAATTTCCTGTTCATCATCGTCAATCTTTTCGCTAATCCTCACTGTGCGAAGGTTGTGTGTTACCAGGACCAGTTGTCGTTTAAAGGGTTGTTAGCCGAACGTTTGATCAGATACAGTAACCGCTACCGTAGCCAGGAATAGCAGGGCTGCCTGAGACTCGGGGCCTGATCTTTCTATTTGCTTTCATTGCGGGTTTTTTACCAATACTCGCCATGCTTGGTAGGCGGGCGCAGTGTTCGGGTATGGGGTTTTGTGGTTTCGCGATAGACGCTGCACACCTTATGGTTTTTTGTCCCTAGCCAAATCTTACGGCACCCACAGTAAGAGAAAGAGCGGAGGGGGGGGGGGGGGTTAACATTCTTCGTCAGCACCCCACAGCATTTTAACAGGTATTGAACTATCAAATCTCATTCACATAGACTATGAATCTTCATTTCTTAGCCGCGCCTTGCAACTCTTCGGCAGTTATTGCTTGTCAAAAAAATTATTTAAAAAGAAATCAAGAGAGAAAGAGAAAAAAAAGAGATTCTTTCTTACGAGACTGTTTTCGGGTTCCCTATGTCGTCGTATCGTGAAACATTCCTATAAACTTCTAAGTACGAAAATTAATATGTTGTTTTTTGAAGTGAAAACTTCTTTAGCGGCGTTGTGCACTTTTGGATGGTTAAAAATTTTAAACTCACGTCAGGACACGTGACCTGATCGAAAATTCGCAAGACGGAGCCGAGTTTCTTATATTTAAAAAAAATAACATTCGAAATTCAAATATTTATGAGCGGCCAGGAGCACAGAACTTCCAGTGTACCCTGTGTATACATTTGGATATGTTATTACCTATTTTTTATTTTTAACCTAATTATATATATAAGCACATACATTGTGAAGTTGTTTTCACTTCTGACATACAGTCCTACTACTGACTGTTTTTTTTTATAATCATATTTCGTTTCCTTTATTATACTCGTATATCGATTGCTACAAAATAACATAAGAAAATGATATTATAATTTTATTTAAGGCAGGTGTACCTTGCTTCATTTGCTTTTATTAACGTAGATGTTTGTAATGTCTTTCTAAAACATTTGTACACGGAGCGTTTTCGACTCATGCCAGATACAAATCAGAGTCATCATTATTAAAAAAACTAGCAACCCGCCCCGGCTTCGCACGGGTACAAACTATACACCTAAACCTTCCTCATGAATCACTCTGTCTATTAGTGAAAGCCGCATGAAAATCCGTTCAGTAGTTTTTCAGTTTATCGCGAACAGACAGACAGACGCGGCGGGGGACTTTTTTTTATAATATGTAGTGATATGTAGTGAAGATTCTTATAATATGATTTTTTTTTCATCATTAGCTCAGCTACATGATATGATGATTATTCTAAACGCAAAAACCTCATAAAGTAATGAAAAGTAAACAGAAACACTATTCGTTCCTACAATTTTCGAGGGTTTCTCTCAATTTTATCAGGATCCCATCAACAGATCCTGACTTCCTTGACATGGGACCACCCTTGAGGTACCCTATCTAACGAAAAAGAATAATCAAAAACAGTTCAGCCCGCCAGCCGCTCTGCCCAAGCTTTTTAAATCTCTGATATCTTATAAGATATTAATTTTTATTGTATGCTGGAAAGGGCAATTTTGATGTACATGAAATGCAGAACGTACCTTATGTATTTAATTGGATAAGGAATAATACGGTATTGTTTAAAATGGTTGATAAATAACCCATATTTTTTTTGTAATATGTAAAAGATAAAAATGGTTACTGTGGGCTATCCTTAGGAGATACACATATACCATCGCGGACTTTTTTATTGATCTTTTTAAGATATACAATTCCGTAGTACATTAATTTGATCTATCTCGTAAGGTTTAGCCAGCGTTTGCAATGTAAGCGCACAAAAATATGTTTGTTACGACATGACATTACAAATCTTTGAATTTCTCGACTTTTCTCTAAAATAATATACATGTATACTACATATAAACCTTCCTCTTGAATCACTCTATCCATTGGTTAAAACCGCATGAAAATCCGTTCAGTAGTTTTTCCGTTTATCGCGAACAGACAGACAGACAGACAGACAGTCGCGGCGGGGGACTTTGTTTTATAATATGTAGTGATAGAGAAATCTATATATCACACCTCAAGTTAACTAAACACACTTGGACGCACAGCGTGCCAAACAAATATGTTTGCATACTATACATACTGCATACAATTGAAACTCTTTCGTACTTACCTATTAGATACATACATCGTTACAAACACACAGGCATAATTATTTATACATAACTTAAATTTGCATTTGTTTTCAAATGTATGGCGAGATTGATGTGATGCTTAATATATTTTTTTTTATATATTTATTTATTTCAAAAACTTAACTATGTTACAGATAATAGTTTGGCAGCTTGGCTATTATCTGTAACATAGTACTAAGTTTTTAAAATAAATAAATAAATTAAAAAAAAATATGCTGCTACTATTTAACTGTAGTAAGATGTTGTAATTCGAACTGTCATTATAATAATAGTCTATACTATTCATACACTCGAAATACATAACCTAAATTGAGTCAAGATAAGCTCTACATCCTACAAAATAATTGTTCAATATATAGAAAATAACCAAAACATACTTCCGTGATCAAAAATAGGCAGACGTAGTATACGGTTCACGTTCTGTTGTTTGGCGTTAAAAAAATCGGCACAGGTCTTACCTCTACAAGCGCTGAGTTCTGGGCAGTTAAAGGTTTTTAATTAGTTATTAAAAAAAAATACAAATACCTAATTACTTATGAACTAACGTTTATTCTGGTATAAATTGTTTGTAAAAATAATATAGTAGTAAAGAGAAATTTACAGCTATTACGGATGCTATTACGGTTTTAAGTACCTAGGTTTATGCTTTTGATTGTGTTTTTTTTTCTACGTAATCCATACTACACGTATCAAATTTTGAGGCCGCTATGAACTATATTACTATTTCAGATCAGATACATTTTTATACTTTTTTCATTTTATTTGCTTAGTCGCTCAAAAAAGTGTCGTCGTGCAAATTATGTAAAATTTGCTTCGGCATTTTGACTTTGTCTATAAAATTAAGACAAAATTAAGATAAGTGAGGCCGCTATGATCTAAGCTAATAACAGTTGGTGTGGTGGTGTCGGTGTTTTCAATAAGTTTAAGTGCACGGTACGTGTTCGGTACACGTGACGTGATTGAGTGACATAACATCGTACATTGTACAACACTGATTTTGTGTATAATAGTACGAGATGTTGAATTGATTAATTTGATATTTGAAAATAAGTCGTCCTTACTGGCAGCCCGGCTTGCTCGTGATCGTCGCGTGTCGCAGCGTCAATGCTGCAATGGTAGGTAGGTAGATTATCTACTTACTGCTAAGAGTGTTCGCAACGATGTCAAACGAGTTATCCGCATTGATTTTCTTCAAACAATATTCTAATCTAAGGTTTAAGACAAACAAATATATTAGTTTGACGAAAATATTATCAAATCTGTGGTTTGACTATTATTTTTACTAATATTTTACATTGATGGGAATATAGTTGTTATGGGGTTGTACTAGAGCATAATTTGGCATGGGATACAAATATTACACAACGATGATCGAAGTGAAATTGACCTTGAATGGTGAGATGTTGCACGTACTTAGATCTGGTCGTATGTAATAATAAATATATTCGCGCAATATAAATAATGCTTACCGGATTTAATAAATAATAGGCCGTTTGATTATTTATAAGTAATAAGTTATTTTATCGGTTATCTAATATAACGAACAGTCCTACCTGCTGATTAAATACTAATTATCGCCATCTATTGGTTGCGTGTTTATTGGTAAGTAAATATTTTCTTCCATTCACCGCTAGGTAGCTCTAGCTATCTATCGCGCTGCTAGCGGCATCCAGCGCCTTTGTAGGCTAAAAAATAGTAGCCCGCGGAATTGCCCGAGTTAGGAGGGTCGCATTTTGTTGTATGGGATGAGGTATCTGTACTAGTATAGTATTATGTTATCTGTGTTACAGCTTAAAGGTATTATAGACTTGAGTGTTTGATATAAATTTCAATTTAATACCTCTACGCGTTCATGAGGAAAAGGGTAGTAAGTTTAAAATTATTAAAAATATTTTTATTATATGATGTAACTTAAAATTTACGGTTTTCGCAATTTTTCCTTTATCTGTGCTATAAGACGTTGCTTCGTACCAAATTTCAAGATTCTGAGTTCACGGGTAGTACCCTGTAGGTTATGATTCCCTTGCGAGTGTCGAAAATTTGCGGCATAAACGGCTGTGTATTTTGATTGCGTTGGCTTAGAAGTTTGATTTTTTCACAGCTCCAAGGGTCAGTAGACTTGAGTATTTGATATAAATTCCAGCTTGATATCTCCATGCGTTCCTGAAAAAATGGGTCGTGACAGACAGACAGACCTTCGGACAGACGGACAACAAAGTGATCCTATAAGGGTTCCGTTTTTTCCTTTCGAGGTACGGAACCCTAAAAATGGGGGGGCTCTACGGAAACTCGAGGCCAAAAATCTGCTGTATGAGACACAATACTCTCTGAAGAGATAATACACTTTGTCAAATAGGTAATAATCGGGTTCGGGTCGGAACAAGCAAGTGGCCAACTGACTGGAAAGAGTCCTTAATCATTTTTAATAATAAAAAAGGATCCAACAAAACGTGCGGGAACTATAGGAGGCCAAGATATTGCTTCATATACCAATCGCACGTTTCTTCGCAATCTCCCCCTCTTCCGCCTTTCCCCTATTCCCACCTTAAAGGCTGGCAACGCACTTGTGACTTTTAAGTTGCAGGTGCCTATGGGTGGCGGTAGTCATTTACCATCAGGTGACCCGTCTGCTCGTTTGCCCCCCATACCGTAAAAAATAATAAATAAATAAAAAGTAATCAAAAAGACGGGGCGCGCTTTGGAAGCTCTACATATCTATAGACACAATGATTTTGTATATTGTGAAAGTAGGTACACAATTAATGTTAAGTACTTCATTATTTTTTTTTTCACTTTGTAGCCTACCGCCTCTAGGCACGTGCCTAGTTACGTTAGGGATAATCAACCACTGGTTCTATTCTTAACCATCACGGCAAGTATCCATAGCTACGAAAACATTTGATTGATGAATCACGAAAAGAAGAAAATGTACATATCATTGCGTACTTATGTTTTAAAAAGAAAAGACAATCGCTGTAGGGAATGTGTAAACATAGATTTATCAAACAAAGTTCAAGCATACTATGTCTTAAATGCGGTATCAGTTAGTAGTTTTCCATCCGTTCAATTTGAAAGCTTAAATACCTACTTATTTGGATAGTAAATGTTTTATGTAGGCCAATAAAGGGTTAACCTTCAAAAGTTTGTACAAGTTGTCCCAAGGCCATAGATTACAGTGCTAAATCAGGATTTTCCCTCACAAATAATATTGTCACTACATTAGATTAGCAAACTTTGTTTTTTGTTGTTACCTACTCTTTCGAGTTACTATCAAATTTTATAAGAAACTGAGCCAGAAACTGTAATAAAATATTTCTGTGTTATTTCCAGGCACACTGCCACACTGCAGCCTACGCTATAAACTTTCGTATTATAATGGTATTATGGAATGCTTTATATCTTGACCTTGAACAACTTTGTTCCAAGAGATTCTAGATTATTCATCACTGTTTTTATCATCGGCGTTAACATTACCAACTTTAAATACTCCTAAAGTTGGCTGTCAATTTATGAATGGTATTAAAATTCCAAAAAAATTCAAATTGCTTTGAATTCTTAAATTTTAAATTTTGTTTTTTGACGTGACAACGTCTTATAAATTGGTTTGCCGGGTGACACTTCAAGAAACTGCGTTACGCTCCGCTCACGTTATGCGCTCACAATGAGAGCGAGTGAGAGGCACGCGTCCCTTCCACTCGGGCATGGTTATTATTTTACCACTCAAAGTCGTTGTCACGTAAACCTTTCGCCCGTATACCGACTTTACAGGCAACCAATTTTTTTTTTCTAAAATGAAGATTTTTACGTTAGTATTTTAAGGATAGGAAGTCGTGGGTAGCAGCAAGTTATCTATGACATAAGTGTCGTCGCCACATCAAAAACTCTTATTTATTTTATTAAAATGAGGGACAAACTATAATAGATGATAACACAGTTCACTATTTAATAAGAATAAGTTAATAGACATTATTTTTACTGGTTATACCGGTAACGCAATGGTATTGGTCGATTGATAAATATTAATGAATAGTGGGGTTATAAAAAGGGTAGTAATAAGTTCAGAACATTGTCTTGAGTGCGAATAGTGGTACGAACAACTTGGTAGTTACTGTTAGTTAGTGATTTTCATATTTTATATCAGTGGTTGTGAGACTGTTTCTAACATAAGGAATATCTTAATCCATATTTTATTTACACACTAAAGTATAGGAGCTTGTATTCGTACGATATACTTAATAAGTCGAATGTATTATGATCCTCAATTTGGTCTATTTCAAAGGGTTATCTTGCGAAATATATAACATCAAACTAAAAACATATAACATTAATTTCAGTAGTTATCTTCATTTGTTAATATCGACATCAAGTTTAGATGCGTATCCTGGGTAATTCTGGCTTCAATAAGATTTTATTTATATCGCAGTTTGTTTAGGTTTTGATTTTTATATGAAATACGAGTACGTCCGTATATTCTTTTATACATTGTTGTACTAACCTTGGTCAATATGAATCTTCAGTAAAAATGTTATTTCAAGCGTAGGTGTATACGTATTACGTATAAAGATTTATCAAATAGTTTAGTAACTACGAGTATGTACTTTGTATGAAAATTATATTAAGTATTTCATTTTTATGTTCTATGAAACTGACCCATATAATAGAATATCATATTATTTATAGATATGAGGGAAATGTAGCCATCCGACTGAGGACATCTCTCTATCTCACAGAAGCAGCTAAACACTACTAATTGAATAGTGGATCCTGATGATGATTAGGGTCTATAAAAATGAACATTGATTAGCACCGGTGATTTATTCTTATGTGCTCATTAGTCACTTTGGTCGTATAAAGAAGAGATCTTAGGTTATAGCTTTGACGGCTTTGTAGTGTGGAGACAGTTTCCCTGTCTAGAAACGAGCTTTGAATTGCAGCCGTCCGAGTGGAGAAGTACTTTCATTCTACAGAAGAACGCGTTAACGAGTACGACTGACTTTGTATGGTTTTTTGCTAAGGAATAGGTCATAGTATCATTTGATGAATTCGCCAGACGCAATGATCAAATGATACTATGGGTTTCGAAGTACCTACTATTTTACATGTACTATAGGTGTTGTTAGTAGTTAGTAAGACCCGTTGCATATCAATTAGATGCTGTTTTTTTTGCTTGCTTGCTATAAACTTTATTTCACTTAAATTGCTACAAAAAGCAAAATCATATTGAATTAATTAACATTTGTTGGGTTACTAACTTTTAAACTTTCGCGTTCCATGATATAATTATTTATATACAGGGTGTAAGTAACACCGTACCGAATACTGAAATAGTGTATTCAGACCATCATTTCGAGTCGAAAATCATTGAAATTTTTTGCCGGAAAATTCATATTTTTTTATAATTGTTTTTTAGTTATAAGTGAAATCACAATGAATAAACAGAACAGTTTACTGAAAAAATAAATAAATACCGCATTAAACAATTAAACAACATTTATGCAATCAGCTGCATCCACGCCGCCGAACGTTTAAGGTCATTCACCGTACCGCACAAAAAGAATACCGCGTACATTGCGTAGCGCCAAATGAAACTCATTACTATAAATCCTTAATCTCGCATTTTAACGATGAACTGACTTTTGTATTGTGATAAGTATAAACATAAAGAGGTTTTTGTAAGTTTTTCGCGTAGCTCAAACTTACACGCTGTCTGTATACGGGAATTAACGCGATCACGAAATAATGCGATAACAATTCAGAAGTCGCGTTAATTCCCGTATATTTCCATAATTTGTTCAGTTTTTTTCTATGAGGATTAAGACCGAGTAAATGCAAGAAAGGATTTTCATCGAGAATTGGGAAAAAGCAAAAGCACGACAAGAGATAAATTATGTACTTCTTTTAATTCAAAATCGAATATATTTTTACTGGTGATGTAAAACTTTAAAAGGACATGCGAGTATATGCGATAAGCTGGGGTGTATAGGGAAAACAAGTGCAAGCCGTAAGGAGTGCCCGCAGTCACCGGCTTACGATCCGTTGGCTTTCAGCGGTTCAGACGTTCTATCAGTCACTAAGAGACCGGCCGGCTAACAGCACGCGCTAATACTCGGTTACTCGGTTTACGTATAAGATACGGTATCGACGTCCCGTAAAAAGTTACGATGATTTATTTCCATCATCTTCTAGTTATTTCAGTGAGTTGTCTAACATACAAATTTACTTACAACAGTAAACATTAACATACAAAGTTTTGTTTAATGTTTTGGTCTATAATGTTTTTGTAATCACTGTGGCGATGAGATCAAATTATCTTATGCTGAAATAATTTTGAAGTATGTTACGTAAGTATTATTTTACCTATCACTTTAGAAAGTATGTACCTATTTAAGATTTTTTCTTTTAAATACGTAAGTATTGAAAATTTTACTTATTTGGTAATTTACATTATTTATTATTGAGCTAGTGTATTAAAACATACAGTATATTATGCATAAGTTAAATGACACCAGTTTGCAAAGTTTGAATTGAGAAAAAAAAAAGCTTTAATAATATTCGGGTTAGACCCATGGGGTATGTTTAACAAAGAAACAGTACATTAGGTAAATACAAAGTGGGAATTGCTAGCTAACAATATAATTTTAAGTGCGTAAATATACCAAGATTTAACATTCATATTTCAGATCAGACAGATTAAAATTTGACCTTAATATTGGACAGTATAACTGTTCAATATTAATGTCAAGTTTTGATCTACATTCTGAGTGTCATCAAATAGATTTTTTACGATACCTAAAAAAACTAATTTAAATATCTGTTAATTTTAAAGGTGTACAAATAACTGTTAAGGGCTCTGAGTTTATTCAGAAAAGTACCTGAAATACTAGATTTAAAATTCCCCAAAATATTTTTTTTTCTTCTTTGTTGAGAACGTTATCGCATTGTAAGTAATATTTGTTTGCATGCATAATATTTGCTTTTTAAAATTCTACTTCGTAGCCGTGTGTACACACCGTCTGCTACTTAAATCAACATTAAATTCGATTAAAAATAAACGAAAACTTTAATTAAAACATTTTGATAAAAATTTGATAACCAGATGACCAGAGATGACTTTAGAGCCAGATATTATGAACATAAAATGCGGTTCGTTGGTAGGCGCATTACTTGAGAACGGATCTACCGATTTGACTAACTTTTTCTTTCATATGTTCATAATAGTCCGAATAATGTTTAGTAGTAACTAAGAAAGAAACATTTTAAAAGTTGCCTAGGAAAAATGAAAATTTGGGGAAAACTAAAAGTTAAAACACTTTAACGCCCATTAATTTGAATCGAATTAATTGAAATTTTTAGAGTACAACATGTGTCGGGTCAACCAGTAGGAAATAATTTTGATAGATAAGTTCAATATAGCATAGATATGACGTGTGTATGTATAGATATCTTAATACAAAAGAATCGCTACGGTTGGGTTTAAGGGTCATTGAATGTACCTCTCGACATAGCTTTTTATATAGTTCGCAAGATAACCCTTTGAAATAGGCCAAATTGAATACTTGCTTATTTAGGATCATAATACATTCGACTTATTAAGTATATCGTACGAATACAAGCTCGTATACTTTAGTGTGTAAATAAAATATGGATTAGGATATTCCTTATGTCATTGCTAAATTATAGAACTAGCTGTTATCCACACTTAAAATACTTACTAACGTAAAAATCTTTATTTCAGAACATGTTTTAAAAGAAATTAGGATTTTAATGCCATTCATAAATTGACAGCCAACTTTTAGAGTATTTAAACTTGATTGTTTTGTGAATCCCCTATAAAAATTGAAATATGTAACTGTGACAAAAAAAAAACAAAGAAGGTTTCTGCGGTAGGTCTAAGGCAGTATAGCTGTTCTTAGGTTAGCTACCATCTTCTACCGATAAAGTACGTGTTTGCCAAATACCTGTTTTTTGGGTAAAAATAAAACAAAAGAAACAAATCTTTTGGCCATTTTAAACCAGCCTGTGAAGAAAAATCTTATAACCCTATTTATTCAATCTTATATCACAAGTAGCAAAAACCAAGAATTTGCACATGAAGTTACGAAAGCCTTTAGACCCTCTTAAACCAGCCCAGTCACAAAATTCATTCTTAGCTGACGTGTCCTATCTATACACTAATTCCCTGTCAATTTTCAAGCCTCTAGTAAAAACAACAGGATTTTTATATAAACTTGCGAGAGGAAACTTGGCTAAGGGAGACACCCCAAATCCAGTAGCTGACGTCTCCTACTTATAAACTACCGCCCTTCCAAATTTCAACTTCATAGGTTAATGGAAAACTACTTCCAGATTTCATGGTTAGTCAGTAGATGAGTGAGTGAGTGAGCACCCTTACGCTTTTATACAAAATAAAAGAGAAATGTGAAATTAGAGTTCTAAGTAGAATAAAGATAACAAGAGTAGAAGATCGATTTTACAGTTACCAATATTAAAAGTCCTCTTATGTATGGGCAGAAAGAACTCTACAGAGTGTCTTTTGTGCGGATCCTATTATTACATATTTGCTATTAATTAAATAGGACCTTGGTTGTCATAACATAGCCATAGCTCTAGGGGATAATAGCATAATTATTACTTACGGTTCATGGGTGGAGTATTGGCAATTAGACGTAGCCGGTGTACTAATAGACTTTTTGTTTACGACATCCGAAGGAAGTTACGGATCCCATAATTTAGAGTAATACAACGCCTTTCCTCACATGTTTCAATTAAAGTGTAAATTATCTGAAGTTTCCTCTATAATTGTTTGATTAGGTTTCTGAGGCTAACTATATTTTATTCTTACTTTATTCTATGAATTGTTTCTACGTTAACGTAAAACATATTATGAAAAGTATACAAATAAGAGTAACTATAACACCGGTATTTATCTCAAAACCTGTACAAAGATAACAACTAAGGATTGTCTTTAACCAATCTTTGTTATAAGAGAATGTCAATGACGATAGCTATAATAGAGGAAGTACGGCGGTTATAAAAGTAATTATTATGAAATATATGTACTTCGATAGGCAGACAATAGAACCTTCGCACAGCAATAAAACCACTCGAATGACTATTTATTTCCAATTTACCGATCACTGAGAGATGTGAGGAGGGACTCTTGTCCAGACATTTTCAAGTGCCTGTTCTCTTTACGGGTGGTTCGTGGGAGTCAGCTCAGTTTTTGTAGCCTGCAAAAAGTTAGTAGAATCCCGAAAGATTGATTGTTTCAAGTCGATACTTGCATGAGAGTATTAACGATTTAAGGTTATCGAGAGGCCATCTATATAATATATCATGAAAAAATTCTCCTTTTCGGGTTTTATACCTTTCCGTATTTGCTGTCAAAACATTACATTTCATGCAATCTCCTTAATAAATAGTGCCATAAAAGCTAGTCATGAATACTCTATGCAACAGCATACTTTATAATTTTTTATCGAATAAAGATAAGGATATAGTTCTGATCCTACGATTTGATTTTGTCAAAGTCCGTTCTTTAGTAATATAACTAGCTGCGCTCCGCGGTTTCGCCCGCGTAAGTCCTGATCCCGTGGGAATACCGGGATATAAAGTAGCCTATGCGTTAATCCAGGTTTCCAGCTATCTACATACCAAGTTTCATAGCAACCGGTTTAGTGGTTTTTGCTTGAAAGAGTAACAAACATCCATCCATCCATATTTCCATCCAAACTTTCACATTTAAAATATTAGTGGGATAGTGGAATGAATGGATGATCAATCGATTAAACTACACTATATTGTCTATTACTAGTGGATTGCAATGCGTTCCGGAATGTATTGGACTTGAACCCGAGTGTCTATTGGCTCTGGCTTACTTGCACTTATCGCATTGCATTATAGTTAGGTACTCGTAATAAAAAGCTTAACTAAATAATATAGTGAATCAAGCGGCAACCTTTTAATTACATATAGATGGACGTAATAGACCAGCTTCAGTTTTATACGCCTCAGTTCTATATTAAGCTTGTTACAAATCTTGCTAAAGGTCTCCAACGACAGTTATTTATCATATAATGGAATATTTTGTTTTATTCCAACGTTATTTCTTCCAACGTTCTTTATACAGTTGTACGGTACAGTACAGGTAACAGAATTATGTGAATAAATAAATTTACGAGTTTATATCTGTACAAACAAATTGTGGTTTAATAAAATGAATGATTTCTTATCTTCTTTATCTGTCAGCAGATCATTCTGTTAAATTGATTTGACCTTGGCTACTGACTGTCTTGTTTAAGAAACAGTCAAAATTATAGATGTGGACCAGGGATATTTTAAAATAAGATGTTTTTTTCAGTTTCATTGACAGAGTAGCTAGTACAAGGCTAAATTATTTAATCCTACTTTTAGGCGTGGGATAGAAATAGCTATTTGATTTAATTTGAATCATAAAGAATAAAATTTTTGATTTTAATTTCTACTGAAGAAGAAGATTTAATACTAAATGCCAAATAACTTTGATAGCTGTGTACGGTTAGTATTTAATTGATAAAGTAAGTAATCATTATTTATATCTTACTAATTTCAATGTATAACAATAGCTGTGTATTAGTGGTACATATATACCTACTGATATCATGATTTTAAACCCATATTTTTGAATTTGTCAAAGAAAATCTGTTGACGGGCCCGTCTTCTTTGCAGTCGAGTAAATAATCATAAATGAAATAATTTAAAATATTCCCCATTCGAAAATCCCTACAACTATTACAAAAGAGCTGATGATCTTCGAACGGATAAACAGATTTTCTTGAATTATGTCTAAGAACACTCTCAATCAAGTCACCAAAAAAAACCACACTCAAATCGGTTAATCTGTTTGGGAGTTACGATACCACAGGCAGACGCACAGACACACAGATACACAGATACACAAACACACAGATACACAGACACACAGACACATCAAACTTATAACACCCCTTTTTTTGCATCGGGGGTTAAAAATAACAGTTATGAATATTAGGTTATAACTGTTAGAACCAGGCCAAAGTTGTAAGAAGTTAGTAGAACTAAGTCTTACGTAAGAAAAAGTTCCACCTTTGAGTGAGAATATGTTCGTGAAATACTCGAGGAAAATTATTTAAAGGACACTTTTCGTTATTGAGGTCAGTGAAACTATCATTTACCAGTAAAATAGACTTCATTTCTTTAAAAAACAAGCCACTTGTTTTTTTTTTATATTTATGTAAACACAAGGAATACATAAACCTCTCGATGAATAAACAGCAAAGATATCCCGTAACATACTTTAAAAAAAAACGGTAATATTAAAAACCTCCTCCTTTTCTAAGTCGATTAACAAATATATTAACGAGCTCTTAATTAATAGGAACGATATACAAATTATACTTTGTCAGTTAATTTTTTTTTCGACAATTGCTTGTAAAGGTAAGGGTGCTAGTCCACTGCCGTCGTCACCGGGAACGAGAACTCCAACGAGAAAATCGGTTGAAACTTCCTTTTAAATAAAATTGTTTTTTAAGCGAATCTGGAACATTTTTGATCATCAAAAATTAATGGACAGAATAAAAATTTAATGACAAAAGCAACATTTGGCTTGACAATATTCTTACATCATGATATCATAAACAAAACTGTAATTTTTGTCCGTGTACAATTTATTCTGTCTTAATATCAGAACTTCGGTCGTGAATATCTTTTATGTAATCATGGTATGAGTCAGTGCTCAGCGTCTCTCATAATGGTAGTATGTAAATCATAGGTAAGCCTTATTTTTTCACCCAATATTTTGTATATTATCTGGACCCGCTAAGTCAAGCAAAAAAAAAGAAAGGCCATGGCATACTTTCTCGAAGTCATTCAAGACTTCGTTGTAGATAAAGCTACTAACCTGAATTGTTTGTTAGTGACTAAAAGGGCATAATGTATTAAATTTGACTAAATTTAATACATTATGCCCTTTACCTTACCTTATACCGGATTGTACACGACTGTGTACAATCCGGTATCTATCATTTTGGCGAATCTTCTTTGTCACACATACACCCTCATACAGGACACCAATAGCTAAACATGCTCACTCGTAAATACTTTCAGAAGGAAATGGAGCGACAACCTGGTTAGCGTGGCAGGTTTCCAGGCTTTATAGCTGTTGTTGTAAGGCATTATAAAAAAATATAAAATTGGCGCCTGCGGTATTTCCGGACCGATACGACTTTCAAACCTACAAGAAAAGAGCGTACTCCCATTTCAAAGGCCGGCAACGCACTTGTGTCCATGGGCGACGGTAGTCACTTACTATCAGGTGATCCGTCTGCTCGTTTGCCCCCAACAATATACAAAAAAGTGGTAAAATTCTCAAAAAAAAAATATAGCCAAGTTCTTTTAAGGTCCGTGAGTAACGGAGTTTCTCATCAAACTTTTTTTTGGATGAACACGGATGTGCATGCAAAATTGTGAGATTGCACACATTATAAATATTTGACATTCATGCGGTGTTCAACCATATAATATCAATATCCAACACTAGGTAGATCATTTAATTTTTATCACTTTCGTGCAAACGGTGACTTCGTTTTCTCGGATTCGTTCCGAAACATTTCATAGCTGTGCAATATAAAAAAAAAAACTAAATCTAACCCCAACCAGTGCTCTATCTACGTGAACCCACTCCTTTTTTTTCTTTTTTGGTCGTGTGGAAACTCCCTCGGGCTGTCATCCCACCGGGGTTTTCGGTGGGGCGGTGTGTCGGAATCGAACCGACTAAAACCACACGGTGTGCCGTACTGCGCCTTTAATAGGAGGGATCCGGGAACAGCTTTTATTAAGACATCCGAACACAAGCATTTAGCTTAGCTGGTGGGGTTAACAAGTATACTAGTAATGAGACCCACGTTGCTAGTAATGTTTTTTTTAGAAATTGCTTTTAAAACCATATGTTCTACATAACATAACGTTAAGAGCAAAATGCGTCATTTGAATGTTCAGTTATACCCCACGATACCGATGTCAGTGGTCAGTAAGCTGATCAATCAATCGTGACTAGTGATTTGAAATATAAAGAAAATTTTCTGCCTGCTGTAATATATTTTTCTACTCCTTATTACATAACATTCACAATATCAAAAACAGTAAAAAATGTAACAAGGGTGTTGGACGTAGGTGAGTATCATTTATGTCGTTGTCTACCAAGATGTGAAGGTAAAATATTCCAAAAGGTGTTCACATGTAACAACTACTAGTTTTGCCATGTTTCTATGATAAAAATGGTCACATACCACTTTCATAGCGTCATGAACATCGTAAGTAAGCAAAATAATAAGAAATTGTAAAAACTTTCTGTACAACTTGTCCTTAGTGTTCCCATTTCTATAGTAAGATAAATTCGTTTATTTTATATGTAATAACAATTTTTGACAGCTACACAGATTTCACTTTCTATTCTAATCACATCACGCTGTATTTGATTTTATACACAGGTCAAACAATAAATATAAAAGTCTTACTAGGTGCAGCCAAGCGACTAATACTCTCTGATTTGGCACACGCTGGGGTTTGGAACAGAAAATTACGTTGGACGTTGATAACTTGAAGTTTGACGTCGAAAACTAACGTCAATATTTGTGGCTTTATTACTAACAAGGGTATATTCAATATCGAATAGCTTCGGAAAATAAATATAGACATAGGTAATTGAATTGATTGATTATAAGAAGACTTCGATTTAGATGAGCGATGAGCTTTTTTAGTTAGAACAACCTTATAAAATTCGATTATTGTTACATAATTTAAATTGTCGAAATCGGACTAATCTGTAAAAGTTATGCGTGGTCTTACATAAAAAAAAATGTAACTAGAAAGAATATCAAAATTTTATTTAACGAATAGTGACTTTAAAATGAATTTGCTTCCTCCCCCCCTCCTCCTGCCTCTTGCCCCCGAAGTCAGTAGACGAAAAAAAGGTTACCGGACAGTCAGACACTATAGTACTGCGTCGACACCATAATACATTCATCACAGCAGCTAGGGTTTTCACCGTTTTTCAAAAGGACAGGATACTTGTCTTGAAGCTACAAAGGAAAAACGTAATTATCGTAACACGAGCGTCTAAACCTAAAGAAAAGTTATAGAGTGATAATGTAAGCACCATTCCTTTAGCCGTTTCTATGTCAAACTTGCTTCTAGAACCCAAAATGGTTTGAAATAAGGTGATTCGCTCTCTCCCAAAAATATTCACAATCATACTCAGGAGGTTTTCAAAGTACTGATACTTCGTGGGAGTCGAAGGCTATTAGCGTCGGCTATAAGAAACTGACAAATCTTCCTATTATTATCATCAATTTAGTCCTCACAGGTCTGGAACTACAAACGATGATCCAAGACCTGAGCATGGCTAGCTTCACGGTTGGCCTTAGGATGTATCGTTTTACAATCAAAACCATGACCCACATACCGAAGCGCATATGCTCAAGTTATGGGCAGGAGATACATTATGTCAATTATCATATCTACTTGGGCCAGTGTTAGCCTCCTTGGGAAACAGGCAGGAAAGGGAAATCGATCGCCAAATCATAAATGCTTAAAAAGTTTCTGGTCCATTAAGACGCTAATGAAGTATGACCTTCTGATATTTCTGAACGAAACTTATAGAAAAACTTGTATCCTGCCCATCCTACGGCTCAGACCTGGTCGCTTGACCTGGGAATAAAACTGATAGATTACCAAACACAACGCTGCGCTTCGAAACGGGAATAATCACTGTTTGGAAGAAAGCTCAAATGGGATTAGGCGGGTAACGTTAGCCGGATGCATAACGATTGCTTGGCAATGGCTGCGTGAAGACTGGCGCTGCCTATGCCGGACCAGAAAGAGGTCTTGAAAAAAGATGTGGATGCCTTTGCCTAGTAGTGGGACAATCTAGGCAACCCTAGCTTACATTATTCTACGTAGAATTACAAATTCAATTTAATTTTGTGACATATTTATAAATAGTATAGTCGTTTATTGCGAAACTGCTATTTATTTTTCGGAATATGAATTCGTGATAGCAACGTAGCACAGACGGCATGCAATGTCAACGACGTGTACATGTACAGCACGGTGTGTTTCGGTATTGATCGTTTCCGTTCAAGAAGTTTTGATCTCAAGAATGAGTTCTGTAGCCAACCAGAAAAGAAAATCGAAAAGAGTCGAAAGCAGCCTTCAACATATATGTGATACAATGATACTGATTCATTTTCACCAATTCAAAAGGATAATAAAAGTGTGAGTGTATGTTTGGCGGCCAGCATTGTTTGTTAGAACTTTTTAAGATCGTACACAACATGATGCACATTATGAAGAATTACAAATGATGATGGACAAGCTCGCTGTCAAACACTGTGTCACAACAACGATTGTCTCGACCGCTCTACAACGGACTGTCTCAAAACTACAGGAGTTACGGCTGAAAACTTCTATCACCAATCATACTCACCAGACCTTGCTCCAATTTCCATATTTTGTTTGTTACGGAAAAGGTAAAACTATAATTCATTTTGCAGTTTCGAAACGTATCGCAACGTTTTCGTTTTTATTTAGAAATACACTTTTGTGCTTTCTAATGAATATTTCCTATTTTTAAACAATATGTTTAAAATAGTTAACACCAATGAGCAGGGCGAGGCAATGATAGGGCTTCAGACATTTTGTTCTTTGGATAAGTGGTGCTTGCAAAGGCTAGAGCGCAACGCCCCCTTGAACCTTGTGCCCTTGGCTGCAGCATTATTAGCATAGGGGTAAATCAGGCCCTCCAAGCAATCAAGATATTATTCTGCGTAGAGTAGAAAACGATCTCTCCGCAGTAGCTACGTTGACCGAGAGAGTCGTCAGTATTAATTCTGAAAAAGTTTTTGTGTTAAGGTACAAATGGTTGTGGCATGTTCCAAAAAAAAAAAGAGATGAATATCGACTTGACATCGAATTGTTTTTATATTATCTTTTCCTTTTGTCAAAACTGCTTACTGAAGTTGATTCTGTATTGATAATAAATGGCCGGTACATCTAGGCCAATTTTTTTACTGTCTAGATATCGTTATCCCACTTTATGACACTAAATATCAGTGTCAGAGACTGGGATATTCTTTAGGTAGAAAAAACTGCCTACTGAAATAGGTCGAGTATTTCCGGAGACAGTCTCTGTCGATATCGTCTTATTTTTGCTGCACTTCGTCTTGATTATGTTGCACATCCCGTATTAGGTCAGTTTTAATTTTGAAGTTACACTTTATTTGGTTACTCATTCATTCAAGATCACAACTTTAGGTAACTTATTCCTACACTAAAAGATTTATGGATGTTTGCGAATTTTAAAAGATGCCGATTTGTATACTTGGGTCTCAAAAGGCCCGCTTAAAAACCAGCATTAGTCACATGTCTGGCATACCTACCTATATTGAACCATAGATGTTATGCGACGGAAGATGGAGGTACCACTTAGTTACAAACCTAATTGTAATTTTCTCGGACTGGGACGTCCCGGCAACAGCTATTTCTAGTCAGAGGTATGCGATTTTGAACCGCTCTAGCTATTGCTAATACACCCTAATCTATTCGTATAAGTAATATCCCTTTCATTCCATTGCCTCAATTTCCCAAAGTGCCGGTGGAAGGTATTGGCTTGCTCCCAATGGCGTGAGTGTGTTGTTTATTGTGGGTGTTTGTATATAACAATTGTAAGTGAATCTTAAGAAACATTTTTTGTTTCTTCTTTTTCTATGGCGTTTAAATACTAATTTGAGCCATTTTTTTGGATTTGGATTTTACATAGTTAAGTTATAAAAGTATTTTTTTCTGGTGATTCTCTTCTTAAGAATCATACTTTTTTTTGTATCTGCGATCAAAGTTACAAAACACATTTCATGTTTGCGATATGTATGCACGATATTTTATGATTTATTTGGCAAGTTTGTGCATAAATAATAAAGTATAATCTGTACCTTCTGAAGTACAGTACATGGTGTATGTTTGAATTTTATTACGATAAACCCTCTGAAACCTTAACAATGATATTCGATTAGTCGTGTTCTCTATTTACATCTTGGTAGTTTATTAGGAATAAGAATCATTTTGAGAAAAAATCAAACGTGTTACCTACATCACTTTGGATTTTACTCTAACGGAAACACGATGGTCCAGATTTGTTCCAAGGGTATTTAAATTAAATGTATAAATCACGTGCTTCAATTTCAAATACCTATTTTCCTTCATTAAGTTCTAGTTTTTTTGTTAAATAGGTACGTAATCCAGAGCGAGCTATTCACAAAGCTATATGTAAACGAGTCACGTACGTAACGTACCAAAAAGTTGAATTTCGATTTTAGGGTTCGTTTTCGAGTGTTACAAAAGGACCGACAAGTTTATTGGACATTGTAATCGGGGTCCAAAAAACTTATTAAAGTCCCTTTTAAATAGCATGCAATGTTAAATTGTTTTCATATTGCAAAATGAAATTCTCGATTCGTAGTCAACATGGTTTTGGACGTAATAAACAAAGTTGCTTCTTAAGCAAAATCTGAAAAAGATTTGGAGTGTGATGTGATTTGAAGACAATGTGCTTATATTAATCAGACATTAGGGGCTATTCATAAATTACGTCACACGAATTTCATAATTTTTTGATACCCCCCGTTCCCGTCCTTATCAAAGGTGGTCAAATTAATTGTCCCTGGTCTCTGGTGTGACGTCACATATCTTGCAATTTTGCACCCAGAACTAAATAGCTTAAAACAGCAGTTCCAACATTATTATTGTGCGAGAACTTTGTTGGCAAGTTCTCGCGGAATAATAATGTAAGCAATGCAAGCAATATAAACCATCTAAAGCCTAAATTGGTAGGTAGAATATTTTTTTAAGTATAATTAAGATTTGAGATGTGTGGGATTCAAATATTATTAAAGCGCGGTTTAGCACTTGACATTCTAACTATTAAAAACAGCACTTTCTTAAAGGGGAACTAATACACCGTATTTCCACAAAGTGTGACTTTTTATGGAGCCATAAGCCATGGAGCAATAGCACTCACATTTCAAAAGGTTTATTTTATTAATTTCGTCAACTTTAGTACATATTGCAATCAAAGTATAATGTTACTTGTTATAAACTACTGCTGGAAAGAAGAATGTCCTCTCACATCTGAATGTCAAGACGCGTTTATCTACCATAATATGTCGCCATCGCATTCTTTCATACTTCGGACATATACTATTAAAAAGCGATAGGAATCTGGAAAAACTTATCGTGGTTGGTAACACCGAAGATAAACGGTCGAGAGGTCGATCACGAACCCGACGGACAGACCAGACAAAGGACTCGCCTGCCACCAAACTCCACAAGATCATCAGGGATGCGATGGACAGAAGCCGATGGAGACAAATACTACTCTACTCCAGACGTACACCACTCAATGATGACCACGGTCCTCAGTCATGAGGGACCGACTACAAAGAGAGAGAAAGAGAGAGAGAGAGAGAGAGAATGAGAAAGAAGAAAAATAATATTAAAATATTTTTGTAACTAAGAGCGTGAAGCGTGACCTACACGCAATTGCGCTTCAGAAAGTTGTGCCTTTCGAGTTATCAACCAGAGTACAATGAATGCGGAACTGTTTCACATCCAGGAGAGGTCAGTTAATTAAAAGTAAATACCTTAGCGGTTTCAGCGAGCAATAAACTACGCTGAAATGTCCCACGGGTATGTCAACATCAGAGTAATGAACGAAAGGATTGTGAAGTTATATATAAACACCTATAATCTTACCTAATTTAATAACTAAAACGTTATTAAAAGTGGTTATGGTATTGTGGAAGAACGGGTGTCGTGTCCCTCCAACACAAAGGTAGGATCCTCCGACCAGGCGAGATGATCATGCCTGGTAGACCGCATCCCAACGCTTAATGTTGGGAAGTTGTAAATACTTTCATTGTGCGATGCATGATTACTACTTACTACGTAGTTCAGCTCGGCTTCGCTAGATGATGAGGAAGTATGTGGAAGTCGCCACAGTATGGTCAGATTGTGTTATAGTTTATGAAGCATAAATGTGGCAGTACAAAAAAACTGATATATTGCATACCAATGACGTCCTTCCGCATGAAGGTTATGCACAGTACAAATACACCTAAACTATAAAGACAGCTGCTTGAGAACGTAACTACGTAAAATATATAGATCATCTATTTTCATTTGATTATATACCATTTATTCGTTTCCATATACGATGAAATACATGCCAACCTCGCTTTTGAGCAGTTGGATAAACACTAGAATTGCTACACATAGGTTTGCTTACAGAATAGGGACACTATTAGTATGGCATGTGACGTGCATGGCGAAACAAAAATATCAAAAATATCGAAAATGTGCGAGATGATGTAGAACCTTCCATATATGATCACACTCTCTCACACTCACACCCTCGACGACGGAGGGCGTCTACCACTGAGCCAGCCAGCCTGTGACCACGGCCAGTGCAACCTGGTCGAAATATTAGGCGCTTTAAAAGTATTTACTACCTGTTACGTGATCGCGTTAATTCCCGTACATATACATAATTATATAGTTATATTTATCTTAGTACTGTTCTTAGCTCAACGTGTTGTTGGGATGATATTTACGTACTTTATGACAATTGTTTTTCTCTACTGATGTCAATAAAATGAAAGCGGATGACAAGTTTAAAATTACAACATAATTAATCTTATTTCCTAAATTTGTCATTTCTATTATTGTTATAGGATTTTGTCAGTAAAGTAATTGGATCAAATATTTAAGAACGTATAAAGTAAGGGTAATTTTAACCTCTAATTTATTTTACAAAACTTGTTAACTAAGGCTCAAGTTATTATACTAAAGTTTGTTTGTAGATTCTGAGCCGAGACCCTAAGCTGGAGGTTAGCTTAATAACTGGAAATTGAATGCATCATTACATTACACTTCCCTTGTATATTACTTTAAGCTCCTATTTATAATATTCTGACTTTTCAAAGAATCCTGTTTTTCTCTAGTCAGCGGTCACGGTCATAGGTTCTATGAATGTTTGAATATGGAATAAATTATGTATATTTAGTGTATATTAGACATTTAAGAAATGCTTAGACGTGCTCTTTTGTGTCAAAATCATGCTTTAGAAACGTTTTTTTAACAATTTTTATTTATAAAACAGTTGCGTTGCTGATGTAGATGTCAGGATGAATGACAGCACAAGTCAAATGATATTCACACAACCTCATTCAATTTAGAAATAAACTACACCGAATAAACCGAATTAGTCGCATGAACACACTTCACCAAGATGTGGAATCTATTTTCCACGTTTCTAGATATTTGAAAAAATTGTTTCTATTTGAACAAATAAGACGGCTCGCGAATAGTATTTATATAAAATATTATATTTGTGCTTTGAGTAGAAAATAGATGGGGAAACTTGATTTATAGTCTTTCAATACGCGTAATAGATATTTCCAATGATCCTGGCTTAGAACTATTTGAGCTATAGTTGACGTAAACTATTGGCAACCATATTCTTCAGGCAGCCAATAGGCAATATTGCGATATTTTTATTTTCGTTTTCATTTTGGTTTTCCATGTAGAATAGACCACTAGTATATAAAAAATTAAAAAACATTTTAACACACACATTTATTGAGAAAAACGCGGTTTTGAACTGACAGTTTCCATTAACGAGCGGAAGCGGACTTGCAGTTTTGATGACGTACTTTATGTTTGTTGCCACTGGTCATTAATAATCGTTCTTCGATTGGTTGGCTTGTATAGTTTCTCATGTTAGTTAGTTAGTTTTAACTATCAAGATACATTTTTTTTGTATAAGTACAAAGCACTGTAAACTTTTTAAAATTGTCCATCCTGATCGTCCATCAACATCAGGTAGCTTTTTTTCAGAACATTAATGGTGGCATTATCATGCCACCAGTAAAAAAAGCCCTATTGATTCATATTTGGTGTCAATGTGTCCATCTCCTGGTTGAATCTGGTTATACTTCCCTATTCAGTCTTTATTTATTTATATATATATCAGGATACTCTTCTATTTTAAGAAATTGCACTATAATATCAGATTTTCCATAAAACAACTAATACCTGCGACTAAAAGGAATACATTGTACACAGTTTTAGGTATACTGGAATGATTTTAATTCCTGTAAACCTAAAACTAGGCTATGAACACACGGGTTTCAATTGGGTAGATGCCTATGCTCAAAATAAATAATTTCGCAAAATGTCGCAATAAAATAACTTAAAATACTGTGAAAATTGTTGACTTTATGTTGATTATAATGGTTAAATTAACATTAAAAGTAAATGATTTGACAATACTAAGGCGTGACGTCACGCCTTAGTATTTCATACAAAAATGTACGGAAGCTACCGTTTTGACATTTACTAAAAAGATACTGATTTGACTTGACAGGCAGATGATTTGTGAATGGGGTAGATACCCCATTCACAAAAATGAAAATTTATATAAAACAATAATTCTATATTTACGTATCTACTATTTACGTTCCTGCTATTGTAACTCTGCCCTGTTACCATTTTTACTGAAGTTTCTTTCGAAGATATAAAAAAATACTGAATTTTAAATACGATGTAGGTAAACTAAACTAATTAAGCGAAACATTTAGTAAGTTTGGCTACGCCGCGTCGTCATCTACTTAGGTAAGTATACGAACACTATGCGTATTTTACTAAGGTGTGATTTAATTAAGGGAGCTCTGAATAATAAACAACAGTCTATTTAAATTTAAAGCTAATTGTATTTTGAGCAGGGTTCCCAGACGTAGGACATGACATGTCAGGAATTTTAGACACTTCTCAGAAATTTTAGGGATATGTCAGAATACCTGAAACTACCTTTAAACTGACTTTGCATTGAAAAATGATTTGAGACTTAAACTTTTAATTACAACCCAAAACTTTTAGTTGCACCAGAGTATTAATTACACAGAGCTTCTTTTAACAGAAGCTGCTTCCATTAATTAAACTCAAAATTGAACGAATACTAAACGTTCTTGAAATATGAGTAGGTACTATGAGTCTGTTTATGGAACATAATTTTTTGTTAACTAAAAATATATAAACTATTGTAAACTATAAATAGAAAATATAAGCTTAAAACCGAAATTCATGCTATAGTTTCTTTAATTTTTTTAACTAGCAACCTTCGTTGGAGTAAATGTTTTTAACACATATAATATATTTAACTATGGTAAATTGTTGGTATCTCAAATCCATAGTCGTGTTTACGAATTAAATTTTGAATTAGTTTGTAAACATAAAGGCCAATATGTGTTATTTATGTAATAAAAGGGATACCTACTGTACTGTACTATAAACGATCTCGTCATCTATGACAAATTAATATATACTTATAACAATTCGATTAGGCACTGTTAGTCAAATACTAATATAGATTTAAATGGAAAAAAATACGTAAAAGTGGCTATTGTAAGCAGGTTAAATTTTTTGATTTTTAGTTATTGGATTATAGGTAAAGTTGTCTGAGCCTGTTTATTATACAAATACTTATCATCAACGATTGACCACATTGAGTATTCCAAAGTCAGTAAGACTTTAATAGTACAATTTGACTACAAGGATGGCTTGACTTCGACTACAACGTAATCTTACCAATTGCAACCGCCATGAGTGTCGTTTTCAATCCCCATATAAGTTTTCACATACAATTTTATTTGTATGATTTACGTATAATATTTTATGAGTCTGATTATACTATGCCTCTGCTACTTTACTTATATAAATAGAAAGTTTCTATAGAAAATAGGGAGTAGAATAGAAAGGCATAAATTATTGCAACCATTAACCATGTTTTCACTGTAACCAATATCTGACAAACAACATTGGTATGGGCGGCCTTATCACAAAAACCAATTTCGTCCAGGCCACTTTAGGGTTGACAAAAATCACAACAGATAAAATAAAGCAATGAGTAGTTTTAGTTTGGGAAGGAAATAAAGAGAAACCGTATTACAGTTGAGATGAATCAAACTGACGACTAGGTACTTAATATCTATAAACATATAGTCAAACATAGGGTTATTCGAAGGTCCAACCGGCTTAGTGTTAATTTAACAGTGCCTAGTCATTAACATACAGATATTATACATAAATTATGTATTGATTCAATAAATGGATTAGCGGAAGTATTAAATAGTCCGGGGGATGTCGTAAAATAAACACAAAAAGAAAACTGTCATTTTACGGTACCCCTGAAAAAAGACATTATCTTTTCTAACTACAAAGTTACTTATCTGAGTACTGTACCGTATAAACCATTAGCACGTTCATAGTTATCTTCAACTACGTATAAATTATCTCAAAGTCCCGATCTAGGGTTACTCGAAGGTCCAACCGGCTTAGTGTTAATTTAACAAAATAAAGAAGTGTAACAAGGTTATTTATTTTCATGAAACAATGTAGATTATATTGCCCATTAATTTGTTTAAAGTCAGAAGAAGCTTAATAAAAATAGGTAATTTAATACAAACCTTTAACGAAATTGACAGTCTGTGTATTGCTAGAACAGTAGAATGTGATTTTAGTGAACTTTCTAGCTACAGTAATGTAACTAACAAAAACTTCATAGCAAATATGTCGTGTCTAACTTTCGAAACAGATGTTATAAGTAATTCTGACCGAATGCCACCCATTTTATAATAAATATAGCAACCAATTAGAGACAGTTTAACGCCAACTTATAAATTTTGGTTATTACAAATGTTCTTATACTTGGTTTTCATATAATATATTAATGGACAAGTTCTCATTAACTACATTCAAATTACGTAAGCTTTACCTTGACCAAACATTTCTATATAAGATCTGACACAATAATTTTGATTGTAATGAATTAATGAACCAAATTTATATTCGCATACCTAGTAGCTCTTTAAGAATACGAAACACACATAAACTTAATCTATGCGCCCCTAAATCAAGCGGAACTAACGCTGGAGAACGAGCTCCCCTAAGAAGAATTATGAAATCAAATAATGATAATTTCACTGATATAGATATATTTCACTTGTCAGCTTCAAAATTCAGAAATGTAATTTCACAAAATTTCAATATGTAACCTGGTTTCAGCCTTTTTTGTTTCTTTTTTACAAATTTTTATTTTTCTGTACCTTATAATTCTGTTATTTTGTAATTCACTAGTATGCTACCATTACTTTGTAACATTATTTTGTGAATAACGGTGCAGGTTGTGTGATTAATTAAGATAATATTTAACAAGGAGAAAAATTTTGTAACCTATTATTGCGCAATTGTTTGTTGTTCTGAAAAAATAAAATAAAAAAATGCCGCCTTGATCCCAACAAATCTACCTATCCTCTTCCGCCACTACTCGTCAACTAAATCAAAACTACGCGACGGCGTGGTTAGTTTATAGTTGGGACACGGTTATATGGTTTATAGTAAGGACACCATAAATTCCAATGTCACGGCAATAGACTTAAGCCTTGCATCCTGTCTACAATATTAAACATATTCAATATTATCGTTCTAGGTATCTAATGTTCACTATCAAATATTGCATTGGTATTTGATTGAGGATATTAATGGAGGCATTTATAAATTCTCTGTCATTACATTTAGATAACATAAATTCTCAAAAAAGAAATATTATAATTGCTGGTGACATTAACATCAATATTAAACCTAACCAAATTGAACGAACTCATCAATTTAAAAATAGAACATATTAATATATTATCCAGTTAATATGTTCTACCAGTCATGGTCATACCTCAAATACAAGAGAAACCAACTGTCTCGACAATTTAATGCTAAAATAGTTGCCTATTTTAGCATTAAATTGTCGAGACAGACAAAAGACATGCTGCCGTTATTGCTATCCTAAGTACCATTTTACAACCTTTTTATCACTATCCTCCTAATATTATAAACGTCAAAGTTTGTGAGGATGTATGGATTTAAAGATGCATGGATGTATAGATGTTTGTTACTCCGAGGGAGTAGAAGAGCCGATAAAGACGCGTTAAAACCGGTTCCAACTCTGGAGCACACATCTTCAGCACGATGGGAGAGATTCCATCGGACCCACTTGACTTATGAATATCGAGGGAAAGAATAGTGTTTTGCAGAATCGACCAAACCAAGGCTGGGACTTGCCACCAATGGGAATTAGAGAGGATGGAACAAAAAGCTCAATTCCCTGACCCACACCACATGAGCGACAGAATCAGCATCGACGTTGGGATCATTCATTCATCATTGGCTTGAAGCAGACCTGCCTGCATCCCATCCCAGTCTGCTGACCACACACACGGCGGCAGCCTGCAACTCGCGGCCGCGGGGAGCACGTGAGTGTCACCGTACTCCGGATCAGGCAATGGTCCGAGGAGCCAATTGGGGCCTTAACGGAGACTCACCGCTATGGAACCTATAGAGGCATGCATAGACGCGGGGATGGTCGCCGCTTTCTACACGGAGCCACAAGATGGAAAGGTCTTCAAGATTGTCGAGGCGGCAAGAACTGATAATACTATGGTAACCTCACTCACTCGGCGAAAAGCAATGCAAGCATTGCTTCACTGCCGGTTTTCTGAGAGGCCGTGGTATCACTTCGCTCGAGCCGGCCCATACATGCCGAAGCATGGCTCTCCCACTGTAAATATGATTATGAGATATAAGTATTGAATTTTTGAAATATTTATTCCCTTTTCGTTATTTGATGGACGTAGTTATGTAGAAATGCTATTAAAGACATATGATTTTACTCACATGTGTATTTTAGGGATGCCCGACTAGTTTCGGACCCGACGAGGGACCTTTATCAAGGGATGAAGCGAACTTCCGCGTCAGTGTCAGGAGCTGCTAAAAGAAACGCTATTATGAAAAAAAATCAAAGGATTTTTATGACGTCGGTGCATGACAATGGATGAAACATGGGTTCACCATTTCACTCCGGAGTCCAATCGGCAGTCAGTAGAGTGGATAATCGAAGCAACGGAAGCTTACTTTGAAGCCAAAGATAAATCGTTCTACACACATGGAATAGAAAAGTTGGAAAAACGTTGGCGGGCCGGTATCACAGTTGAAAGAGAGTACGTTGATGAATAAAAAAGAATTTGAACAAAAAAACTTTGTTTTAGTATTTAGTATAGTATAGTAGTTTCATCGCAATCGGTTCAGTAGTTTTTGCGTGAAAGAGTAACAAACATCCATCTATCCTTCCATACTCACAAACTTTCACGTTTATAATATTAGTAGGATTTTCGGTTTTGGTTATTATCCTGTTACTATTTAACGTCAATTATTTAAATTCTTATCGTAGTAAGTTTGTAGTTAACGAAATTGGTATCCATTGAACGGATAACAAAGGATTTTATAATTCACCAATATTGATATTCGATCGAACTCTATCTAGACCTCGGAGGCATTATTTCCAAGGATTTAACCATTATTCTAATGAAGATATAATGGGGGCTTCCTTTCAAACATTCCTGCGAAATTATTTTAGTAATGGCGATTTATTACACGTGTTTATTGTGGGCAAATTATCAGCTAATTGTGTTCCATATCTCCCAGGTTCATTGTTTTATGAAACTCCAACGAACAAAGAGATAACCCTTTTATGTCCTTGATATGGTAATTTAATTTATAGTAACAACTTAGGATTATAATAACATAATGGACGATAGCACCTTTTAATGGAATGTTAAAATGAAATTGATTCCGCTGAACACGTTTATATGGAAATGTATCGTATGTTATGACATGCAAAAATCAAATCATACTTTACTATTAGACTTTAATATTATATAGTAGAAAATAATATTAATATGAACGACCGTACAGGAAGTTCTACAATAAATGAAAGACAATAATTTTCGTAGATGCTTTAACTTTTCTAGGATTGCGACATTTTTTGAAATGAAATTTTCTTCTTACATACGGTACCCGTGTTATTGATTTGAGTTTTAACTTTGAGAAAAATATTTGAAATACGTTTTGTTAAAAGATTTACTAAATTGCGTGGAAAATAAGCTTGTTTGTTACTGAATCCTTACACCCAGTCATATTTCATTATCTCCGAAACAGCACAGATAATAACTATTTTATCTAAAAAACCACACTTCATTTTTAATCTGGCATACTTATTAAGATTAATAGGGTCTCAGTTGCTTTCACTCCCTTAGAGAAATTCAATAAATTACTTTGCGTTGGTTTACGAAAAGCTGTCAGATTAAAAAAAATATAAAATAATATTTATTCCTTTGTAACTTTTATAATTTAATATTCGCTGAAAGTAAACGCTTCACTAAATACAATGTAGGCATCGTTAATTGAAGTAGAGACGCACCTTACTTACCGTTATGAGTAGAATAAGTTGATATAAATGCACTGTAATCATATTAGATTGCGAATAATAAAAAAATACTTGTACATTAGTGTTGAGAATGTAAATTATGTCTGATTGACACAAATATATTATGTGTTTACTATACTTGTGTTTTTTAAAGACAAGTTGATAATTTGTAATTCCGTTTCGTAAGTAATAGAATATAAGCTTTCAAGTTTGACTATTAAGATAATAGACAAAGATTCTAGGTCCACCAGACCTTATTTAATGGCAAACTTGAAGGTTGACTGACTTTGAAGGTAGGCATAACTGCAAGCTCGGGCCGGCGGCCAACTTTCAGGTACCAGGTGCTAAAGGTACATATATTTATTTATTAGTCACTTATCTAGAGTTCTGAGTGCTGATTTATATTTATATATAGAGTATACTATATCATTAAAAGTTATTATTATGTCATATCGCCAGAAAAGAAGTAAGGTCTGGCGGTTCTGGGAGCTTACTCTATAAGAAAAAACATTATAAATAAATAATTGAACTAAAATGGTAAATTTTAGTTCAATTATTTATTGTTATCATTGCAAAATTCTCATTTCCTTATTATTGCTGTTACTTGATTGTTTTGTTACCAACCCAGCTTCCTCAACTCCTTTGTTTGAAATAACTATCAACGGGTAGTGTAGGCGCGCGAGGTCATGACCCGTTAAAATGTTCACCTGCTATATCCTGCTATAAATCTTAATTGTGTGGATACTATGGTTAGTTTTTCATTTGTATCAATATTATGTCTTGTGCCTATGTATGAAAAGAGGTTCACAGTTCATCGGAATCTTTTTTTTTCTGTGTATTACCTGATTATTTTAATATGACTTGACTATCCCTTTTTTGTTTGAATGAATGAATTGTTTCTCAGTTGGTCCCATCCTGGAGAAATCAAGGGAACCCTTCAAATATTCAAGGCATACTTATAATGATTTGGGTATTTAAAGTAACTCGTGCATTTGGTCTCGGAAAGCAGTATTTGGTTGCGGGTGAAGAATATAGCTTATTACCATTTAACATGATTTAGGAGCCTTGAATTCGATTGTTATTTTTTTAAACGATAATTACGTGTTATCAGGGTGAACAATGTTATTTTAATTCTTTTAAATACTTTTCCACGTGATAATACTGCTAGTTTGGAAGGGCCCTGTTTGGTGTCATTTGTTTTCTTTTAGTAAAACATTGGATCTATGCAGATTCCTGTTTCAGAATTCGAAATCGCCTTGTAGGCCAACCAAAGAATTCGAACGAATTAAAAATTCGTTGCAAATTAAAAATGTCTCAAGAACAGTTTCAATCTCAGTACGCGACTTCGGATAATCTTACGTATTTATGCTATACATCAAAAGGGAAATACGAATGTTGTCACTGTCCCAATTATCTTCACTTCAAGAAAATTACTACATCAACTATTTTAAAACTCCAAAAAAAGAGAAAACATTTTTAAATAATTAAACCGACTTCAAAAAGCACCAAAACGGGCATTGATAGAGGAAAATAATCGATTTTAAACTTAATTAAAAAGACTACATACATGTAACACTTTTAAAATAATTATAACATTATAAAGGCATCAGGTACCTACTGGTCTGTTTGAAGTCGGTGCCTAGCTCGAAACGCAATAAGTATTGAACGGAATTTAATTCTAATTAAATATCTGAACATATCCATTACTAGCAGCACCCCGCGGTTTTACCCGCGTAAGTCCCGATCCCGTGGGATATCGGGATAAAAAGTAGCCTATGCGTAAATCCAAGTCTCCAGCTATCTACATACCAAGTTTCATCGCAATCGGTGCAGTGGGTTTTGCGGTAAAGAGTAACATCACACAGACATCCATCCATCCATCCATCTAAACTTTCACATTTATGATATTAGTGGGATTATTGTATAATTTTCTATTTTCAGTGTAAGGTACGAATAGATACGGTATTTAGAATATACTTACTGTAATGTGAATTACCGAACTGCAGTTCTTCAGCTTATATTAACTTTAGTTTAATAAGCCCGATACTTTATTGAAATAAGGTGGTAGGATTTTTACATTGTCTAGCAACTTGCGGTACTTGATTGAATAAGTTATAAAAAAGATACAAACAGCTGAAAGTAGAACCTCCTGCTTTTTATAAGTCGGTTAATAAAACGTGAATTACTTTCAACGTCAATGTTGCTTAATTTCAAGAAAAATCAACAAACACACGCTACACTACATCTGTCCTTAATTTCTGAGGGTTTCCCTCGTTTTCCCTCAGATACCATCATCAGATACGGACTTGGTAATAATGGGACCACCTGGTTAGCATACCCTTTCAAACACAAAAATTAATTTTTGAAATTGGTCCATAGATGACGGAAATATTGGTGAAAATACAAACAGCCGAACACAGAACCTCCTCCTTTTCTTGAAGACGGCTTAAAAATATGACAATGCTCTGACATCATTATAAGTTGCGACCTGGCTGCGGGCTATAAATCTGTCCCGTCTGTAAGAAACTAGCAATGGCACTGTGTAAACAGAGTTTTTAACAATTATCCTTAATTAATTGATAACTATTTTTCTGCTTAAATAGCAGTACTAAGCGTAGCCAGGCGTAGTGGACTGCTATGTCTCAAAAAAATATTTTTAAAGTTCTATAATCATAATCGATTGTTCTCCTTTTTGTAAATCCTGATACGTATACCTATTTAAATTAGACGGCACGCAATACGGCACTGCTTAAAGGGTCAGCTTTTCAAGAGGAATCGCATCGAGTGGATTCATTTCCGTATGGAACAATTATTTTGATTGTGAAATGTCCTGTGTGTTATTACTTATTCCATATTTTCAAAGTTGCACCTTGTTCGTAAATACAATCTTCCCCCGTGTGAGAAGAATCTATTAAAAAAAGAAATAAAACAATAAAGAAAAAACACAGTCAAATGCTCTAAAAGTTTTTCATTCTAAATCTCAAACAATTAAACAAATATTTTTATATTACTAATATTTGTGCTTAAACAAACAATATTCCTGCTAATGATTACAGAACGGGGTACTACTTGTATTATAAAGTGGTAAAGTTTGGATGTAGGGGGTAATATCTGAAATAACTGATCACATTCCTTCCAAATTTAAATTCCTTCACTTATAGAATGATTCAATCACTTTCAAATTGCAAAAGAACGGAACCGAGGCTAAGCCGCTAGGAAAAATCTAAAAAAAAAACGAATGATTAAAGTTATCCGCCGTCAAGAGCCCTGCAGTCTACCCATTGTAAAGAGCATGGTGCGTGCTCCATCACTCACATGGTGGAATTACGTAGGCAATTATAGTACCAGAATGAGATTTCAATTTACCTCATTTGATAAATATTTAATATTTAACTTTGATTAGTTTGAGTTTCCGAACATTCCGATCGATCATGCCTTTACCTATCTAATTAAAAACTTTTACTGTTGCCAGATTTAAGACAAAAAAACACAAGTTTAGTCTTAGACCTTTTAACCTTCAAGAAACAAACGTAAGTATTCCTACCTCAAAGGCCAGGCACTTGTGACTCTTGAATTGCGCGTGTCCATGGGCAGCGGTAGTCACTTATCATCAGGTGACCTGTCTGCTCGTTTGCCCCCTATATCTTTAAAAAAATAACTAATGATTGAATCAGCTATTACTCCATATTCAGGAAGGGAGAAATTGTTAAGCTAGTGATTATACTACTGGCTGGTTTAACTTGGTTGCCAGCGGGATTGCAGATTGCGCGACACGTGATTCGAATACATTAAAGGTCTTCCATTTGACAGGGTACTCTATATCTACAACCTCGAGTATAAGGTAAAGCCATTTCAAAGGCATGTTCGACTTTGTATTTACATATATTATGCGGCGTGTATATGACAGAATGCTTCATGGATGATGGTACACTTGTATTCATAGAACTGAGACTATATTTTTCTAAAGGAATATAAATCTAAAACTTTTATCAGACCGTTCTCAAACTAAATATTGTTGACAGTCCCAATATATTGAATTATTTAAGGCAAATTCTTTTTAAAAACTAACGTTTTTAAAAAGAATTTGCCTTAAATGTTTTTTTGAATGAAAAGCATATTCATTCATCCAACATAAATGCAATTGTGTTAAACCTGTAAAGACCCCTAAAATCGAGTACTAATTAGCAGCATAAAGTGTAGTTTGCATATGATAGACTGAAACTTTTAAACATGAAGCTTGAAATTGTAAAAGGTAGAACTTTAATTAGGTGCGTTCTTTTCTCTCATATCACAACTTTATTGAACCTATTTATTTTGTGTGGTCCCTACCCTAAAAATTCATGAACATAAGGGTAGGTAATTATTTACAGGTAGCGCATATTTCGGCGATAAAAACTGTATCCCTTGAAATTGATTTACGCTACCAAGTCAGAGCTGTAAGGGAATGCTGGCCAGAAGTTTGACCAGTGTGCTTTCCAGAAAGTCCCTCTTTTTGAGCGCCGAGTGTGCGTTGTCGTGGAGAAGCACCACGCCGCTGACTCCCATATTCAGTCGCTTGCTGCTGAAAGTAGTGAACACTTCTAGCAAGCATTTCGTAGTATCCAATCGGCATGAATGCGACTTTGATTCTGTAAAGGTATTGATAACAGATATCCTGTCACAGTAAAAAATAAATAGGGATCTAAATGTTCACTGGGCTTTTTGATCACTTCACTTTGGTGGGCGTCAGTTCATTTAAAAACAGCCAAACTGTCTATTGGCGGTTAGTTTCATGATCGTATTGATTCATCAACTGTCATGTCATCAATATCTGCTGAATCTCTTTATACGTGTTTCGCCTATTCTTTTTTTCACGTTTTCTTCCGTAATAGCCGTTAAAGGGCAACTACACCTTTCTTCATCGGCCAAAGTTTGCCAACTTTGCTTAAATCCGCTGAAAAATAGGTATAGAGTTATCTTAGAAAGGCCTCCGTCTACAAATGCAATTTGAAGTCTCTCAAACGATTCTTCTGCATTTGAGGTATACAATAGGGTAGTTCTGTGGTTAAAATAAATTGTTTAACACACCTCATGAAATAAGGTATACATAATATATAAGATAACACAAGACTGTGAAAAACTATATTCGGTACTGTCTTTAAGTTTATTATTATTTTTAATTGTTAAACCCAATATTAAAAGCAAATGATTTGGCAATAGTTAGGTATGGCGTCATGACTCATTTTTTCATATAAACTTCTACAGAACGTACGAGTTTGACCTTTTCTAAAGAAGAAGGCAGCCTAAAGAACGTATTGAAATCGTAAAATATCATCGCGGAAAAACGTTCTTGAGATAGAAATATTTTTCAGTGAGACACTATAATTACAACATTTAGCTCGTTATATATAATGTGGAGGGATATTTGAATTGGAACTTTTATACTTTATATATGATCTTATTTTTAAAATAAATTATAACCTGAAAGTGTTCCCAGAGAGGGGCCTAGTACAGTCAGACTAGTATTTTTCGTTAAACGAGTACGGAGTCAGCGCCCTTTCATATGCTGACAACTGTATCACAAGCATGTGCACTTATCGGGAGCCGGGAGCGGGATTAATACATTCTTTTCTTTTCTAAGATATATCTTTTTAATAAAAAAATGTCCCTAAATTTTGGGGTAACCTCTACGTGCTGGTATTAAAACCGTCATGCACACAAGCACAAAGACTACATATCCGCTTGCGGTGGGCGATGTTCACTCACACAGCTCCAATTTGTGGCTTTATAACAAACGATGCTTTTTGTATGGATCACGGTATCAAGACTTAGATGAAATATAATCTCAGATTGTAACATTAAAATAATAGACCAAAGTATTAGCAAAATAGGTTTATTAATTAATAATTTAAGTTACTTCAATATTATTATTAGATATTTTCGACTTTTAATTTGAACACATATGCATATGGGCCGCTGCAAATGTAAATTTATTTATACTCCGGACTATACTTTGTTCGAATTTTATAGATAATTTCAGTATCAACAGTAATAGCATTTCTGTTGACAGTTAAAACTAACCTGGTAACTCACACGGTGTTCTGTCACAAAAGAGTCTATTGCAAGGGACTCGGGTATACCCTAGGAATGAAGTCAACGAGAATCCCGGCAGACTTTGGCCGTCTCTTAAACATAAGGCAGCCACGCCCTTGCGTGCGGAGGGCCTTGCTCCTCTTCCAGTTTAGAGAGGCGCGCGCGGAACACGGTGCGCCACCGCCTCAGGCCTGCTTTTGTTAGAGTAACGGGCAACCTCACCCGTTACCCCCAGGCCAGCGCTCATAGAGGCCGGAGATCATTCTGCGTTTTCCGGCGCCTGGTGCCTCTTCTTTGCGACGGGAGAGTATCTTTAGCGGACATCATTTCCTCACAAAAAGATTGGCGGAGGGAAAGGCGGATTCCAACGCACTCTGACTTTGGAACATGGTCTCCAGCGAGAGGCTTCCCACTCCAATAGCCGCTATAAGGTCGCGGCGCTGTTGCGTCCACGCTGAGCACTCCACTAAAGTGTGGCGTGCAGTATCCTCGCGACAGCCTCTGCAGTGATGGCACGCAGACATTGGCTCCTGGCCTTTGCGACACAGTTACTTTCCAAAACAGCCGTGGCCGGTCAGCACCTGCATCAGCCAGTAGGAGAGATTGCCGTGCTGGCTCTCTAGCCAATCCTCCACGATGGGTCTTACCGCCACAATTGCGGCGTGCCCTGCGCTCGGTTGCCCAAAATCTCTCTTTTACTCTGCCATCAAGACCTGACGAAGCTAAGACCGTTGCACCTCAACTTCCTGAGTGGTGCAGTTCCGGCTAGAAGACTCGCCGCTTCGAAGGAAACCGTGCGGTATCCCCTTATGACTCTGACGGCCATCACTCGCTGTGGTCGCCGCAGTATTTCTTTTTTTTAAAAAGGTTACTAGTAACGTAATAATTTGGTATAATAAATAGTAATATGTAAATAGTAATATGGCAGTATTGCAAGCCGTCAGGTTCGCCGTTCAAATAGGGGCACCATATAGGGCCATGGACAGCACGATAAACTTATTTTACATGTACTTATAACCTAATAAATAAATAAAGATTCATTTAAACGTTTTGTAAATACAAATAATATTAAATATTTGTATTATTTATCTTGGAACCGGCATTATTTAGACTTTTGGGAATGTGGTCTTTACTTTTCTTTTTCAGTAAATACAGAATCAATTACTGAAAAATAAACTTTTTTCTCTTCTACTTTTAATTGAAGAGGGAATTGTTTCATGTCATGGATATATAATGTATGTATTCTCTTCGTCAAATTTAGCTTAGGAAACAGTATAATATAGAACGGGCTAAGTCCGTTCGTTGAATTTCTATCTATAGTATATGTATGTATTAAAACACGTGCGATGTCCGCAAAAGATTATTCTTTAGGGACTAAATGGCACCACATACTGGTCAATACATATACATTTTGATATACATACTTATTAAGAGTATGTTAAACTAATACGAAGTGAAGTCGCATTGTTAATATCATATAGCATATAATAGCATAATATCATAGCATGGAAGCTCTGAATGTCAATCAAGGCATGAGAAAGCTCTGTGAAACCAATGAAGATTACGAAGCCACGTGCGACTCAGATGAATTAAAATGAGCACTAGTAATTATATTAGTTGCAGCCTCTTCTAATTGCATGCAAAATTACTGAGTTGTGAGGTCTCAGCTTCCTCACGTGATATGCATGGTTTATGGCATTCATTTATCTCTTTCTCTCTATTAAGGGTCACAGGTTTAAAACCTCTGACGTATAAAAAAGGGATATTGTAAGTTTGAGCCATGCTTATGGTTGTCTGTATGTTTTTAATGGCTTCGAAGCTACATAGATCGAAATCAAAGCGATTTTTAGTATATATTTGGTTTAACTGGTATGATTGTGAGTTTTAGTTTCTGTAGATAAAGTTTACCTGTTAAATACGTGTGAGTCCTTTTACATCTATATGGATAAGCTTGATTTTTTTACAACTGATCCGGTAATTACAAGCGTTCCTGGACTTGATAGACAGACAACCGGTCAAAGGAAGTGGATCCATAAAGGTCTTTTCTTTTGAGGTACGACTTCCTATAAACGATTTAACAAAAAAAAAAAAACAAAAATCGGAAGACGTCTTCTTAAAATAACAACTTATTATTTATTAATTATGAGTTGTAACTGTTTTTAAAGTGGACGTGCTTGCGGTAAAGAAAAAAGCTAGTCCACTGCTCTTTTATGCGACATTTTCAAGCTTCGATATCAAGATTCCTTAACTCCATTTCTGGGCACAGATTATATTGCTTAAGGTCTCCTAACCAAATTAACTTAAAATGTATTATTGGCTTGTGTTCCTCAAAGAAAAGTAAAATCTGCTAAAGTATTTTACCAAAGAAACGATATTTTCATTTATACATGGAAATTTAGCGAATGTTTACAAATGAGGATGAAACTTTTTTCATTGTAAATTGTATCTAACAAAGTCTTGACTTTGTTAAATTGTTTTTGACTGGCATTATCTCCTTCAAAGGCCAAATTAATTAAATGGAAATTTATAGAGTGTACTATCTTTTTTAGACTTCGATGACCAACTACTCTGTTTAATTTTGCAATCAAATTATGTTATTTGAATGGTTATCGAGTCATCAGCTGGTGTAACGTCTGCGTCTAGTTTGTAATTAAAGTTAAGGAGCTTTAATTAAAAAGTCAGGAATCCTAATTATATAATTAATGTGTACAAAAAAAAATAGAATTCCGGTAAAACAATATTTACATTTCTACCTGTGATTTAGGTACGATGTGTTGTTCGTGATTTATACCTGCCAAACAGTCGTTAGGTAAATGTTTGAAATTTGACCCTGGGGAGTACTGGAATAAAACGATGTTTTTATGTGTTACGTGTTTAGCCTTATTTCGGGAAAGAACATTTTTACAGCTTACATTTAAACATTTTGTGCATTCCATACCTAATACTAGAACGCTTTTAGTCTCGGTCGGAATTTATATAATTGTACATTTAAGCTAGATATACCAGGACAATTTCCTGTGAAACCACTTACCGTCCTAGAGCACTTTAATTAAACTTCAACACACACTTCTCGAGCAAAGAGCGTTCGTCGATTGACCAGCGGAGCGTCTAACTCGTAAATCACCAAGGACTTTATTTGCTGAATTCTATTAATCAATGTTAGTGGTATGTAGAACAGACTTCTTAAGGATATTTTTTTATGAAAGTATTGTTGTCGCCACTTCAAAAACTCTTATTTATTTTTATTAAAAATAGGGACAAACTATAATGGATAATAACACAGTTCACTATTTAATAAAAATAAGTTAATAAACATTAGTTTGACTGGTTATACCGGTAACACAATGGTATTGGTCGATTGATAAATATTAATGAATAGTGGGGTTATAAAAGGGTAGAAATAAGTTCAGAACTATTGACTTGAGTGCGAATAGAGGTACGAACTACTTGGCAGTTACTGTTGGTTAGTGATTTTTATAGTTTATATCAGTGTTTGTGAGACTGTTTTCCTACAGTATGCTGTTTTTTAGAGTGAATATTTTAGAAGGTAAGAATAAGGTAAAAAAAAAAAAATTATTTTATTGACCTATTGAATATGTTCCTTTTTAAATAATCTAAGGTAGGTTTGCCTTGTTTCAGAAATTTGATTTAGTGATACTTATAAAAAGTGAGGCATTAATGATAGCGAGTTGAATAGAAAAGAGATACATATCGAAGGCGATAAGGTTTACAACTTTACTGGGTTTATCGACAATACAATTTGCATCTTGGCAAATTAAAAAAAATTAAAAAGAAATAAACCGAAACTCTTGTACGGTGAATAACTGGGTCTTTTTAATACAATACAATACTCCTTATGGTACACCAAGAAGAACAGTTTATAATATTTACAAAAACAACAAAAAATGGTACAAACGGCGGTCCTACTGAAAGTAGCGACTTCTTACAGACAACCTTTAGATGAACAGATACAATAGCTTTGTGTATAGGGCAGTAAACAGTTGCACAAATTTAGCTAAGAAGCAGCTTATATGAATATAAGAAAATGATATATAGCTTACATACATATAAATATACACATACATATAATATTAAATAAGTATAGAAAACAAATATCAAATATTGTAAGCAAGTGAAATATTACTGCGACAGATAATCATCATACACCAACTTTTTAAAAATGGGTAGCGACTGAACATGTTTAATAGATTCAGGCAATGCATTCCACAGGTTTGTGCATGTACCGTAAATTAATTGTGAAGGAAATTTGTGGAATGCAAGGCTATTTTCGCAAGTGTCATTTAATTTAAGTACATAGGTGTAGGTGGGAGTAGGAGGGTTGAACAAAATATTGTAACGTAGGGCAATAAGGAAACCACTTGAGAATAATACTAAATTAATAAATATGGTCATATTTGCACAAACCAAATATAAACCTATTTATTAAAATTTACGGTTTTACTCACATGTGTATTTCGGGGATTCTCTGTTTTAGGACCTGAGGGGGCCCCTTTGTTAAAGGGTAACGAGCCCTTCCACGTCTCCTTACTTGTGGATACAATTATTTATTATGAATACTAATAACATAACTAGGCCCTATGCCTAAATAGGGTTACATTATATATACTGATTCATGGATTCTGAATTTCCTGGGAAACGGTATGCTTTTACCTTATCCTAGAATAATATATGCGATCACCTTGGGATTTAGTTTAATTGAATACAGTTTAAATAATTGAAACGGTTTTAACTATTACCGAGAAATTAATGACCATACTTAAAAAACTGGATCAGGTCGCGGCCGAGGATCTGTAAAAATCTGATAAAGTGATTTTGTTACATGATAACGCTCGTCCACTTGTTGTAAAACCAGTCAAAATCTACCTGAAAATGCTGGGGAGTTCTGTCCCTCCTACCCTTCATTTAGACTTCGATCTGCCTACCATAAGGCAATTCATGAAGAAACCTCCCAAACCTTCTTTGACTCCACAGAATCCCTCCCTAACCCACTCGTGGTATCCACGGCGAACCACATCCCGTCAGCCGTCTCTCGGGGAGCCTGATGACGACATAACCAAGGCACAAGACGCCAAGCATGCCGCGTTCCATCAACATAACACACGTATAAACAGACATTCGCGTCCTCTCCAGATAAGTCATAGGTAGACTTTGATCCTTGAGTTTGCTTCGGTGTTTCTTCTCAAGACTAATCATAGGAAACGTCGGCACCGTCTAGCTTTCGGTCTAGCTAACTCCACTCAGGGGTGCCCATAGGCTGTTGCCGTAAAGTAGAATACGGTTAGGAGCACTAGGGTCACCGTCGAGTCCACATAAAATTGTATACAGCCACACGGCTTACAACTAAAGCCACACACAAAAAAAATGCCACTCCCGTCATTTACAACGAAGATCTGACGGGAGAAAGCAGTGTACAGTGATGGGCAATACTTTGAGTTAAATAATTTGTACCATAAACTTTAAACAAAGCATTTATTTTGTGAAAAAACAACAATAACTTATTCAATTTCCTAATTATTATATGGTTCACACTTCCCGTGAAAATGATTCCCAGACTTTTTATTTATTTTTGCTGTTTTCATCAGAAAATTAGTGTAAGTCATTGAGAAGCACTTTATAAGTTTTGAAGTATTTGTGACTCTCGATATGTAGAAAAGTTAACCATTTCTTTATTTGAGTTGACTTTGAAGCTTGATTTTTTAAATTCCAAGTTCGATAGCTTCTTAAAACATATTTTCCATCAATCAAATACATCTTTGTTTGTTGTTAAATTCAACTTAATACCTTCTGTTTTGTTTTGTCGTATTAGGAATATTCCTGTGTCACGGGGGGCTTCACAAACATTCAAACAACGGACACATAGAACACCCAGACTAGAAACAATCATTTGTGGATCACACAAATTTTTGTCCCGTGTGGGATTTGAACCCACAACACTCGGCGCGACGTAGTGGCAAGGTGACCACTTAAACCATTGCGCCATTCGTGCAGTCGGTGCACCTCCGATTCTGACAGTAAAGCGCAATTCACACATAAAGCGGGCGCGGGTCAGGCGCGGGTCAGGACGCGAGTGCGGCGTGTCTTATTCCTTGTTGGGAATCTAATTCCTTGTTCCTAACTCCGCGGGGCGGGTGGTGACCGGTAACCGCGCACGCTTTCAGTATATTATCTTCCATATAAATACAAGGAATTAGACCCGCCGCACTCCCGTTCTGACCCGCGCTCGGTTTATGTGTTAATTGCGCGTTAATTAAATGAGTCTTGATAGGCATACATATACACAGCAATTTTTCCTTTTGAGTTATGGAATCCTAAAACACGTAAAGCACGTTACGTTTTCGTTTTTTTTGAAGTCAATTAAACCTCTAAATAAACAAAGCGCTAATAAAAGAAGTGCTAGTGACCTTGGACCTAAATTGATCGTCCCTATTCTAACTAATATTATAAATGCAATTGTCAGTTCGATTGTTACACTTTCCGCCTTACTACTTATCCGATTTGAAATTTTACATACACGTTGTCAGGGGTACAGAAAAGAACGTAGGGTACATTTTTATCGAGGAAAAATACTGTTTCCGAGGTGTATCTGAGAAAGAAAGAAAAAGAGAAAGAGAAGCAGAAAGAGAAAGAGAAAATCTACATTCGCGCGACTAAAGTCGTGGGCAAAAGCTAGTGTGCTATCACTACTCAGACCTAAATCTTTAACAATTATATTATTCAATAAATAAACCATTGTCAAATTAGGCCGTTACTTATTTACTGACTTTTAGAGTAAGATTTTTCCATTTCAAATTTAAAATATTACAAAGACTACAGCAAAAAAACGATAGATGGAATTGTTTCCCAGATTCGACTTTTTTCAGATTCATCAAATCGTTTGCACAGGAAAATTGCAGCACAGGAATCGCGATGCTGGTATAATAATGTTCGATTAAAGGTTCATATAATGAACTACTTACCCATTTAAATGTTATGGTTTTTTTAAAAGCAGTTTAAAGCACAAAATTATACGTTACCGCACCTTTACATAGAATTCATCGTTTTTAGGTTTTTGGCCGAAGTGAAACACGGTATCTTATACTTAAAGAATTTGAATAAAGTATACGAAAATACAATTACCATTTCCAATAAAAATATATATAAATGTTCTCCCAAGTCTGACTATTGTGTAAATGGCATCTATACCTATCGAATTTCATACCAAGTTTCTTAAGTTTCAGATGGCTTAGAATCTTACAAATGAACGGATTTATTATTGTTGATATTGTTCAAACGAAGCCAACTTGATGTAAAGTTGTTTACTTAGTAGTGTGCGTTACGATTGCTCCGCCAAGTAATCCAAACAGAAGTATTGTGTGACGTTAATAAGTAATTTCATTTAGAATACATGGAAAAAAAAACTCCGAGAATATTATAACAATAAAATTCTGGTAACACTACACATTATGATATTGGATAGGTACTATTAAAGTGGGAGAGTCCCATTACCTTCTTTATATTTTCTAAGCACGTTAAGGTGAAGTACGAAGTATTCATTATAGTAAAAGCTATAACTGGACGAAATTGGCCGATTGATAACACGCTCTATATCTTTTTGATGTGACCTATTAGGAAGTAATGGACACTTGCAGTTGCCGTGTGTTGATGCCTGTCACTGTTAATTTTAAGTGTTATTGTACGTAATAAAATACTAATATCAACAGTTCTAACTAAACAAGAAACTATATTTGCCAATTAAATGAAGTCTACACCCTAGAGTTTATTTTGTTCTGACCACGATTTCTACTCAATAAACAAGGATGTCATTTGAAACATTTCAACAACTGATTGGAAACATTTCAGTACGATTTTGTGTATTCGTTTTCACTAGAAATGAGGTTATGTTTACGAGTTGTGGAGTGAAATTGTTACCTAATTTGGTATAGCTATAAATATCAGACTCGGCTCATAACAGGTAATGTAAAACTAACTCAATTATCCTACCCTACTATTGATTGTAGAGGAAGACTTGTGAAAGACGAAATAAAAGAGTATTATTCGTAAAATGCGACGGTGTCATAAATGATTATGACACCGTCGCACCTTTACGAATAAAGTTTATGAAAACTTAGTATGTCATAATACATTCCTAAAAAAATACGAAAATCAATCTTGATTATAATATCTAAATATCTACAAATTTTGGTATTATCTACAGATATAAATATGTCCTAGTGCCCTCTCCAATCACAGGAATTAATACAGTATCTGTTCCCCATTCGAGACTTGCGGTACCCTTTACCTTGGGTTCCTCTCCTTCCAACCTTCTTCCTTCTTTATGGTCTTAAAACGACTACATTTCCAAGTAAAGTTGGCGTCGGGCAGGCACCTGGCCATAAAAGAAACCAGCCAATACATTGCGCCGACCCCAGTGAAAATTCGGAAAAGGGTAGGAAGATGATGGTCGACTTAACAGAAAAAAATATGTGACTGTCGGTGAGTATGTTTCGGCTAATCTCCAAAACGGTTGGACCGATTTTCTCGGGACTTTCACTGGCAGGTAGCTGATGTTATAAGGAGTAAATTAGGTTAATTTTATTTTAAGAAAATAATTAGGGTTCCACGCAGAAAATATACAGTAACACGAACGAATCCGCGGCAGGGACAGCTATTGTATATTAAGTAAAACGTGACAAATAAAAGACGTTTTATTTAGATAAATAAAATGAGATATCAGAAGGTTTTTTATTCTAGAGAATATTTTAAGGGTTCATTGTTATTCATTGCATATGTAAGTGCCGCGTCTCCTCACTAACAGGATAGAGCTTTCTCAAGGGTTCCTGAAGATTTTAATGCATACAATATAGGGTGGAAGTACTATCCAGCCTTTTATTAGGTTAGTTATAGTAGGTATGTCATTGTAAACTCTAAAAAATTCAAAAAGTATCTAATTTATGTATTTAATTGTGGTACAATACCACCGTGTTTGGATACAAATGCAAGATGAAGTGCGAGAATAAGTTGCAAGTGTCCATGGGCGGCGGTAGTCCCTTACGGTTTCCCCATAAAAAAAAAATAAAATAAAGTGAATAATCTTGTTAATGTAGCTTGAATTTCTGGTATAACCTTACCTATATACCTATCACCTGCAGAAGCGATATACATTTTAAATCAAAATATGCAATAGGATGATGTTAGCTGTAATCGTATATTGCTAAAAACTTTGGTGCTTCAAAACAAAGTCCACTCAGAAAAGCAGAACATTTTGCCGCTGTTATTTATATTATGTTGAACAGACGGTTTTTACTTTTCTGTAATGTACCTATTACAATAAATCTTTTAAACAAGTTTGTTTCACTGAATGTGTTGAAATTTATAATAGCATCTTGCGCGATAGTTTTTCCGACTCTATGTTTATTAAATCTGATTTCAGTCTGAGATTGGCTTCGTCGTTTCAGTAAAATCAGATTTTAACATTAATATTCACAGCAAAGGAGGAAACGAAAACTTTTAGCTTTATGAAATAGAAGGTCACTTCCTGCGTAACAAGTAGTACTGCTGCAGAAATATTAGAAAGTTCGAAAATGGTAGAAAATAAAACCACGCTTCTTTGAGTGCGCCGTTTCCAGAGTTAATTTAAATGTATGTTTATAGTTTAAGTGTTTTCTTAGGCCCCGTACTCTAAATAAATATGTAGGTATATCAGTACAAAGTGTTTACAAACTCACGAGTTCACGAGTAATGTAATATTAAGGCCATCTGCGGGCTGCTTCGTCTAAGTTAATTGTTTATGCAGAGAATTTCGACAGATTATACCCACATGTCTTTAGAGATAAGACTCAAATACAAATTAATTAAACTTCAGCCTCTTTAGACAAGTCATATTATAAAATAAACGATAAGAGTAAATTCTCATAACTTAGTTTTAACTTTCTTGAGCATTTTAAAACATATTTTCTTAATTATTTCAAAGTTATTAACTATTTACATTTACTAGTTGTCCCAAAGATACCGCTCTCAAGGCTGTGGATGGTCTTTAGTCCATTTCGTTGGGTAGTTACAGCAGGCAAAGTAACACCACTATCTACTAGGTAATACCTAGTCATGAGCTACAAGCTCATGGCTATGAGCTTTGGCCTGATTGCGTGAGGTGGTGAGTGTTGACGGTCTACAACAGTATGGGTTAAACATTTGATTCACGCTGTTCATTAAATACAAATATGGCTACTGTAGGGGCTTATACTCGTATACTAATTAACAAAGGTGCGCGACCTACATGAATATGTGGTAATTGGATTTTGTGAATACCAAAGTGCCCTCAAGCTTTACATGAATGGATAGAAATATTGGTTAACGTTAGTAGACAGTTATTAATATACACCGATTGTAATGTTAATATTTGTAACATGGTGGGTTTCAGACTAATCTAGGAGTTCATTTCACGAATCTTGACTAATTGAAGCAGTTCCTACACACCAATTTGCGTACGTATACTGTAACATTTTATTTCATATGGAATTAAAATAACTGATAACTTTAATGTATGTACAAGTCGGGCAGTTCGTATTTGAGTAGAAGTTGTAAAAATAAAAGTAACTCTTTACGAGGCATTTCCTACATAGCGATACATATTAATCGGCTGGCAACGAAGGGTTTGTCAAGGTTTACAAGTATCTCCTTCCTATTTCAAATCTGGGGTACCTTTTTTATGCTCTAATTGAAGCTGCACGATTTGGATACATCTCTGGCCTGCAGGAGATCCCTCTTTTGTTTTTTTTTACTGGTGAGTAGATTAGAGAGATATAGAAGAAATTTAGAGCACATGTAGAATATGTCTACATGTGCTCTAAATTTCTTCTATGTCTGATCCGCAACAAGCTCATATCTCGGTTGGTCTATGGGTAAAGCTTTGCACACTTCTAAGTAATTTTATTTCTAAGGCGTATTATTAGGGATGAAAGTCGCAGTTTTGTTTGCTTTATACCGTAGGATAAAGTCCTTGTGATTTATGTTAAAAACTACTAATATCAAGGGATACGAATGTCCAATATTTATGAATACAGACTAACGTACTTAACAATAATAAATTCGCAAGAGTCATAAATTTGGCTTATAGCTTATTAAACAACAACAATTTTCTTTGGGATTAGTTTTTGCTAATTTGCATAAAGTACTTAGATCTAACGCTGCAAATGTAGAAATTGCCTTTAAACCAGAATGTTTCGTAAAATACCGTGTACGGTGGTGTCATAATACATTGAGTGCTTGGCGATATACATATATGGACAATGTAGGTAAGTACACACACACACACAAGTTCTAAATAACAGAAAATATTATGAAGTTATGGTGGAGATGACTTGATTTCCTTCGCAGTATCGGTAAGGGCGAGGAAAACTATATTCAGAATAAGAAATAACGTATAAATATGTACTTTTTCATGTATAAATTGCCGAGTTCTGATGTACCTACATGGTTTGTTTATTCTTTTAAAAAAAGACAACTCCCGCATTAGGAATTACTCCTGTGTCACGGGGGACTTTACAAACATACAAACAACGGACACAAAGAACACCCAGACTCGGGTGTGGATCGAACCCGCGAACTATGGCATAGCAGTCAGGGTCACTAACCACTAGGCCAACAGGCCAGTCCAGTTTTTAACATATCACGTTTTGTGAACACATGTTATGACTTCTTATAACTATCTACGAGTTCTATCTATTCTCTTTACTTCTATCTCGTACTTATCTACTGCTTACGAAGATTAAAGACTAGTTAAAAAATAAGTAGACTCTTACTCTCTTAAGTGAGACTCTTGCCCTCCCCTCAAATCATAAACTTTTTTATCGGTCTGTACTCTAACCTATTTATATTTTTAAACAAACAAATCATACTGTGATAAATGCATTTATTCCATAGAACTTTAGAAGTTAAATCTACACAAACATAAATCGCGTCCAACCCCGAAGAATCTACGTCAATCGTTATTCCTCGTTTTCCTTTTATCCTCTTTTGAGTAAGCAATACCCACTAAGAAAGTTGGCAGGGAAGTGGGCAGAGTAAAAATGGAAGCATAAATGCGCAGCTTCCTCCGGTTTGCAGTTTTTAGAGTGTAGGCGATTACTTGCCACCCTTTGTTAACATGCCACAGAACGGTCAGAGATACAATGAATATTTGCTTTTATTTTACGTAACGCCGAATTGCAACTATTTAACTTGTACCTGTGACTATATTTATTTTAGACTTTTCAGACTCACAAGACTTTTTAAAAGACTTCTTCAAACGTCGTCTCATATTACCTGTTAACTTTTACTTTTTCTGACTAAAATGTACGAGATACGTACAGGTTCACGTTGCATGTGTAGTTTTTTGGAAGGTTCAGTAGTATTTGAGTCCACATTCTCTGGCATATATATACCAAAGGTGTTTGATGGGCGCTCAAAAAAATAGCACCAACTAAACCGTGCTTAAATGCAGTTGTATGCACAGTTGTGTTATCAGATCAGATGCTTCGTGCCCGTGCTAGAGGTATGACGTATCGGGTGTAGAAATTATAAAATTATTCTTAATCTTAACAAACGCAAAATAGCATGAAATGCTGTACTTTCGATAAGTATAACATTTTTATGATTACTTTAATTTTTTAAAGCATAAATAATGACACTGTGACGAATAATAACTTAAAATGTTTGTATATTTGGAATACGTAGCTTGCGCACTTATCCTTTTCATTCTCGCGAGCAGGCGGCGATCATGCTGGGACAGATTGCAGACGCCAAGAGACCGGTTGGACGCCCCTTGTTAAGATTTAAGGTCTCCTGCAAGTGAGGCATGAACAGCTTGAGAGTCGCGTCATGACCTACGAAAGGGAATGGCGAAACGAAAATAAATGAGTGGACAAAGTATAGTAACTATCAATTGGCATTTTGGCACTAAATAATGGTAGGTACTTTTGTTAGAGAAAGTATAGCTATTGTGTATTTGATCAAAGCTTCCGTCGCATATTTGTTCTGATGACGGGCCTGTTGGCCTAGTGGTTAGTGATCCTGACTGGTGACCCAGAGGTTATGTGTTCGATTCCCACCCAGGACAAAGGATTGTGTGATGAGCACAATCTGTTGTTCTGTCTGGGTGTAATTTGATTTGTATGTATTTAAAAATATATAAATATGTCTATCAGCAGTCTGGTTACCATAGTATAGACACTGCTTAGTTTGGATCAGAAGGCAGTGTGTGGTGTGTTTTAAATTATAGTTTGTGTACTCTCTAACAACAGTAATAGTGCCTTTCCACATCGATATTTGTATCTGTCTTCGTCTTATGGTGAATTATTTTTTCAAGTAACGGTCTCTTCACGGAAAAGGTTAATCTTAGATTTGTTTACAGAATCTCGGTTTCTGTTGGTGGTTTAACTAGAGCAAAGATAAAGAAAAATGTATTTACTCAAACTAACGAGTTACTTGTCGACAAATAGTCGACTAATCTTATCAGTCCCTTTAAAGACCTGTTTACCTACTGTTTTAACGCTCTTCATTTTCTAACTTTGATGTCGATGCTATAAACTCTACAGTCTACGTCATCATTTAATTTTGTTTATTCAAACGAATCCAATATAGCATTTTGGCAATGCGTATAATTACAGTTTATAGCAAATTTAATATATGTATTTATATATTTTGTATTATATTTTATTTATTATTAAAATATTTCTTTTTATGCCTAAGGTAGTCAATATACATTCATTCACATTTAATAGTATATGTAGCTGTAAACCTTTTAGATAGATAATCCTTTGATTACCGTGAACACCCAACTGAAGACAACAGCGGCGATACCTAATAGTGTAAATTATTAACATCTTTCAACTGGGGTGCAAAGTTCCCCGTCGCGAAGACTAAGCATAGGACTATCTCTATTTATGTTAGAAAATCTAACATGTGTGGCACATCCTGTCAACAGTTCGTATTTGTGTCGAAAAATTTTGAAGGCAGAGAGAAAATATAAGAGTGAAGTTACTTATTTAGTAAGTGACGTCATATTAAATGGTATATTATGGTAGGTAGATTTGGAAAAGGGAAAAGTATTTTTTTAGTATAGTTAGTATTTCTTGAGTCATAAAAACAACAAAAGACTGTTATAAAAAGTATTTGTGAAAAAGTTTGTTTTATTCTATAATTTTATAATGCTATTATTATGTTTCAAAACATTCCTTGACGAGTGTACTTAAGAAATTCGTACACGGGTTTAAGAAAGTCTGTTTGTTTCAAACTAGAATAATATTCAATCAGTTTTGTTTCTTAGATGAAAACGTAAAACGACAGAATAGGAATTTTATTAGCTCTTTCCAAGTTCCGGAACTGTGTTAATTTGTTCGTTATAAAAGGGTGAGATCAAATTCAGATTTTACATTTTATATTACTTTGACGTGCAATATTATTTTAATTAAAATTTGTCGCAAAAATATGATTTAATATTTGGATTTGACCCAAGGTACTGAAGTGAATTTCACCCTCTGTTTTTTTTTTACATAGCTCCTTTGTCTATAACCATTTATTTGCACTATATGTATGTATAAACTTCAAAGTGCCTTTTAAATGCAAATTTTGATAATTTTGCACTAGTACCTAGTTTAATCACCAGTAATTTTCTTGTGTCAGTGTTTAAGTGGGTAACATTGTGTGTAGTCTTATGAGTTGGAATAGGTTGTTGGTGGTGGCTGAATTACAGGGCAATGTAATTAGTAGGAGGAGAAGGAACGTGCCTATTAATAAGTAATGGTCTGAATACATAGGCTACATTGAGTGAAGAACTTAAAGCTCCTTCAGCATCAATTGGACGTACGCCCTAAACTAGTTTAGATACACACTGACGATAAGGCGGTCGACAAAGTTTCTCTAAGCTTTCCAGGATAACTTCGCCTCTAGATTCTCTTAATATTGATATTGTTTACTAAGGTGCTGTTTATTTTTAAATAAAAACTATCTTAAGTTTTACTTGCACTTGGGTGACTCATCAAGACTTATGGGGTACTTTCCGTCAGATCTACAACGAAGGTTTGGGCAAGCAAACCATTGGCACGAAAACTACCACATTATAAAAGTCGATGGGGATGCCGCGCTCACGCAAGTAATAGGTACTTTAATGATATACAACATTTTAATTGTAACCTTATTACTTTATTGAAGCGCGGTATTAGTGTTAATCGCCCAATACGCACCTATGTATTGGGCGATTAATACTAACTAGAGACCGCACAGTGGTCGAAATTCGACCATAATTCATTACATATTTTTACCTGTTCATTTCCAGTATAAGTTGAACTGTCATTGGTAGTCATTTTACCATGACGGGTAAAATATATATATATGTATACCAATTTTAACGTTCCTCCATTCGCTACATTTTCTTAAAAATGCATACAAAGAATTTTCTTCACGTGTTAATATATATATATATATATACCGCGCTTCTGGTTATCTGAAGCGTCAATTAAAGGTTTTGGTATTTTTTAAAGAAGTTACGAGAATTCGGACTCCATTTATCAAAAGCGTTTTTATTAATCTAATTCAATGAAATTTTGCACACTGTGCGCAGTTTGGTCCAATATGAGAGATGGGATAATTTACATCTCAATTTATTCTCAAATATATATTTTTTGTAAATAACTTAGATACAGCAACGCGTGGCCGGATAGCTAGTAAATTATAATTATAAATAAGTCTTATTAATATAAGTAGATAAAAAAATTGGTCCTAAAGTGAAAATTAACCTTAAAGGTGAGGAGGAGTTCATAATTTATATCTGCCCGAATGTACGGTCAACAGCTTCTATGAAATAAATATGATCACGTGAAGTGAGGTACCTGTGGAAACCTGAGAGTTCTTCTTAAAATTCTTTATGTTGATTAAAGTACTGTAAAACCGGATGACGTTATGGAGTGTTATCCCCTCTTGATATAAGAGGAAACCCGTGTCTTGAGGGAGACAATTTTGAATATTACAAAATGTGGTTTATTTTTAAAGGAATGACAATTCAAGTACGAGATAGACAGTAATAAAACAGTTCGAGTAACTCATTAAGATCACCTTTACGGAAATTTAAATATATTTTTAAAGAACAGATACAAAGTGGGTAAATAGTACATTCAGACTCTGAATAACTATTTGTGAATTAAATTGTTTTATCGAACGAACAACACTTGCTGTGATTCGATAAGCGAGGTGGCCAGTGCAGTCAGCGTACCGGCTGTGCAATCAATTAAAAAAAAACAATTTATTGTTGAGTTTGTTATGTTCCCATAATGAGGTTAATTTTTACTTTTAACATTGATGAGGAGCACAATAGGTGATTTGTTATGTTTAGTATTTAAATAATCATCTTATTAGTCTCTGGAGGCAACGCTCACGCCTTGCTCATCTATAATACACTCTGTTCGGAGTTCGATCGATACAAACGTGATATATTATGTAACTTACCCGAATATGTAATACAACATTCTTATCGTTTTTTTTTCTACAATAAGAGCTTAGTTGCTGCTGTGCACCATAAGAAAAAAATATACATATATTTCAGTGTAAAAAAACACGATAAAAGTGGAACGTGAATATCACGAGTAGCAATGTGAGTGTACTTGTATATTTTATATTTAAAATGTGAATATTTTCTGTACGTTAAGTTTAATAATGTAGTTAATCCCTAAGCAGTTAAGGGGTTATCTCTTTCCGTGTTGTTGTTTACCACAATAGTGGTACAAAAATGATCTAAAAGAAACATTATGAGTTTACAATCAAGTATTGTGTGTTATAGCCACAGAAATATATTATTTAGATTTCTGTGGTTATAGCAGACCATTTCAATAAAGAGTTTGTTCGTCATTCAAGTAGGGATACATAACTTGTAGTTTACTGTCGGTTAAGAGGGCATTTAAACCTTACTAACTCAATGAGCCCTTTCTGAGAGTTTGGGTCACGTTGAAGTACATTCATGCATATTATTATTTATTTGTATTAGTAAACAATGCTCAAAGTTTTCAATTATTATTGGATAGTTTTGGGTCGTGAACCTGAACAAATCGCGGTACCCTTAAGGGCTTGAAATATAATTCCGTACGGCTTTCACAGTGTATGTTTATTCGATTAATCGATTTATTTTCGACTAAGCCGCAAATTTTGTGCCCTTGACAAGATGATTCGACATCTGAAAAAAGAGATAGTTGCTATAGAAATCTGTTTAAAAAAACTCAAATTACGTGTTAATTTATATTACACGAACTGAACGTAACTATAATTCTTGTATTAATGTATTACTTTACTCTGTCTTTTTGACACACACATATGCCTGCAGGAAACACTTTTCCAACGTTGTAGAACGGGATAAAATAATTCTTGTTACCGCCCACAGAGAACATCATTCACGTTATTTGTTTATGCATACTATTCTATTATAAACTGTACTAAAGCTGTATCTGTACATTAAAGATATTTTTAAAAAACTAACTCAAGGCAACTAAGTGCTTCTAAATCGAAAACCATGTTCTTTTTCTCTTGCCTGTGTTGTTAAAATTTAATGCAAAATCCACTTAATAAACTTCGGTGAAACGGCTGAAGTTTTAAAGGAATTATTGTAATATAAATATTGGTGCAAGTTTTATCAAAATGCGTTAGTGGAAGCCTATACACTCTAATCTCTACTACATGTATTATAGTTCTAACTCCTTCTAGAACTTCTTGTGGCATTTTGAACGTATTTTACGCCACGCTAGACATTATAAAAAAAATAATAACCTCAATATAAATTTAAAGCGGCGGTAGCGTAATGGCTAAGGCGGACTTGCGATCAAGTGGGTTCGAACCCCACCCACTACCGACGTGAACTTCATAGCCCCTAAAGTCTAGGGCTTAAACGGATGGACCGATTTTGATTTAGCTTTATGTTTCAAAGGTCACTCGATTGAGTGTTCTTAGCTATAATTCAAGAAAATCTGTTTAACCGTTCGAAGATCATCAGCTCTATTCTAATCGTTGAAGGGTATTTTCAGTATTTTAATTTCTTATTAATACTTATTTTATCAGAATTATTTTAACTCCTTTCTTACGTAGACCCTAAAGTGAGCTGACATGATTTGACCGTTATCAACTTATTTTTGTAAATAATCTAAAAGTATAGATTGAGTTTACAGTGCTCTCTAAGAACGGTTCAACATTCTCACCTACTGTTTCTGATATGAGAAAATATACAAAACACTCAAACCACTGAGGACATCTGCAGGGGAATGGCTCTAAGCTAAGAGTAGAATTTGTGTTTCCTTTATTTATGATTATTCCATTACAGAGCCGGCACGCAAGCCCATAAATATTCGTGAACATCCGGATAACACATAAGCAGTCGGTAATTTCTCTGTCTAAATAGATATTTTATTTATCCTCACTAGCGTGGGTCGATAGATTTTTCGAGTTACAGCGGTCTGGTTTTCTCGTTACTCTATTAGGTTTTCTGAATGTACGCCATCTTCCATTATACATCTAATAAAGACATAATATGACCAGGTTTTCTTTCTTTTCAGACAATGCAAGCTGTACATAGATAAATTGATCGAGAATCTGTCGTTGACGTATAACAAGATACAAAACAAAGATGTCGGGTAATTACTGTGAGACAAACGGGCGACCCATCAATCGAATGTATGTGGGGATTCACGGCTACATCGCTCTGATCATCTGTTTGTTGGGTTGTGCTGCCAACTCCGTCAACATTGCCGTGCTCAGTCGCAAGGAAATGGCGTCTTCCACGAACTCCATCCTCACCGGCCTCGCTGTCGCTGACTTACTTGTCATGATGGATTATATACCATTTGCTCTCCACATTTACACAAATATATGCTCAGAACTAAATCAAAATTCTTATGCGTGGGCAGTTTTTGTATATTTTCATTCTATATTCAGCCAAACCTTTCACACAATATCAATTTGGCTAACGATTACTCTCGCCGTTTGGAGATTTATTGCGATTAAGTTCCCTCAGAAAAACAGGACGTTATGTAATAAGAAGAACACTAACATTGCTATAGGTGTTGCCTATGCTGTGTGTCCAATATTGTGTCTTCCTATATACTTTGCCATGAATATTGAAGAAATTGCTCAGAAATCCCCTGGGAACAGCACTATAAACGACACGAGTACAGCAAACGAATCACTCACTACGGAACCACAGTATGCCCTAACGATGAACAACAGTAAGGAGCTGCTGACTGCCATATTCTGGATATACAGTGTGTTTATAAAACTTATACCATGTGTAGTGTTGTCTATTTTAAGTGTATTGTTAATCTTAAAAATGAAGTCGAGCGATCGAAGAAGACAGAAGCTTTTAAAGAAATCTGCAATTACAACCAATGAGGTAACTACTTTACTTTTATAACTGTCGTTGGTATACCTAGTTTTATAGTAATTCTACCTGGAGACCGGATGTCATTTAACCAGAGATTCTGTTGTGTAAGTTTTAGGTAATAGGTAATGATTTGACCAAAACCAGGTACCCTTCTCTAGGCAATACATTATTGAGCCACTACACTAGTGGCTACATCCAGCACAATTAAGCTTGATATTTAATAAAATCTTTACTTTTATTAGTCGAAAATCTACTTTGGGTTGTTAGTAATCCTCCCATACTCTACAAAGCTCTGCATTCCTATACTTTGCATATTTGATAAATCACTTCTCAATTTCTGATTATCTCGACTTATATGTGTACAAAGAATATGGTACAAAGGCTATGTAGATTGCCTTCAAAAGACGTATGTAGCTACTTTTGTCTTTGAGTCAAATAAAATACAATGTCCGTATAATGACGTAGTCATAAGAAACTATGAAAAGAAAATATCATTGTATTATATTTCTTTGTTCTATGTTGAACTTTGAGGCTTTCATGTGTGGTAATGGGACGGATTATAATAGTCTAATATCCATTAAGCAATCACTTTTGTGTCACTAGGGTGAGAAAGCTCGACTGAACGACGACGGTACGAAGCGTGGCGGAGGGGGCGGCGGCGGACGTACTGACCGTACTACGCGGATGCTGGTTGCTCTGCTCGGCCTGTTCCTCGCTACAGAACTGCCACAAGCCTTGTTTGGTCTGCTTACAGCTATCGCTCCTCATCTTTTCGAATTTTGTTATTACGCTTTCGGTGAGTCACTTATTATTTTTAGTAGGTATGTAGGTTATGTACGTTTTTGTGTAAAGTGTGCGTTTTAGCAAAACACGTCACAAGTTACATAGTTAGAGTTAGAGAAGGTTCCACAATGAAGGGTAGAAGCCACATATACGTTTAATACCGATTTGCAATGTTGTATGCAATAAGAAAATGTTGCATAAAAACCAGACACAAACTCAGCAATAACGTAAAAAAATTAAAAATTTTGAAAATAATACAGAACAGTATAATTTGGATGTAATAGCGCGAGGCCTCGGGTGGTATTTCGGACGCAATGTGAAATCACCAGTAAATCTGGTAAAGTATGGTGGTAAGGTTTCGATAAAGTTAGTGTTGTTCAAATTCGCCAGGTACATGCCTCGGGCCGAGTGTGAGTCGGACCGAATCTCTCAGTGCGATTGGTGGCAAGTCCTATGCACGGAGCTTGCTCCGTGGTCCCATGTCCCATTATTCCACTGTTCGCGCACGCGTAGTTAATTTTGTGTAATTAGTGTTACGTCGAGAAACGAGTTATATAAGAGCAATTAAAAAAAATCGGGCATTATCGTCATTTAATCCACTACTACTGGTCCTAATAGGATACATGTATACCGTAAATGAGCTGTCAGTCACTGAGAACGTAGGCGTAGTAAAGTATCATGCTTCAGTAATTAATTTACACAATTCTTTGTTCTATCCCTAATGAGAACTTGTTTGGTCATTAATGTCTTTTACAATGGCATTAATGGAACCATTTTATGTATTTAATGAGGAAATGAAATGTTTTTTTTTTATTACTAGAAACTCACTACGTCACTACACTTAAAACTCAATACGTCATTCAGGCGTCTTCTTCAGACATGGGGCGGGCGACGCGCGGCCACACGATTGTTGCGAAGACTGCGTTGCTCTCTCAAATTTAAAGCTGTTACTACCTAAAAATACAACGCGGTTTTTAGACTGACACACGCGGTTACCGCACGGTCGCCGCGCGCGCTGTACTCATAATTATTTGGTTGGCGCGAACAAATTCTTCTCAAATATACGCGGATACACTAGCACACATCAAAGCGTAAACTGGTGTTATTATTCAATTGTTTTCATCAGGGACGTTATTTGCAAATGTATAAAGATGACACTTATGGTTGACATCATTTGCATTAAAGTCTCTTTTATATTTTTTTTACCTACCTTGAGCGTACAAATATATTTACTTTCAGGTTTAGAAGTATGTGTTTTTCTATAAATTAACGCAAAATATAAATATGAGTACCTACGTACTAATTGTTATGTTTCGCCTGTTCCGACAAAGGGCAATATTTACTTTGTCTTCATAATACATTTAAAATGCTTTTCGTAGAATAATTAAACGTTAGAAACCTACGATAACCTACGATACGTAAGATTTCAATCAATTTTGGACCCATGGACCTGAATAAGAATCTACAACGGTGAAGTTACTCAGGATAAAGTAGATAATAAAGTAAAATCATTGTTTTTCCTTACCAAGATGTGATTTACCTTAGTTTGTGTTTGAGTAATAAGTTTATGTGGACGCAGAAGTAGCTGAATGGATCGGATCGAATTTGTTTAGAAGTTATATGAATAATAGGCTGGGTTATATTTCTTATAGTACTGTTATTAGTTTTGTTATTTTGTTCTTTTCACGAAATTTTAAGATGTACGAGATTAGATACGCATTGTAGAATCGATCGTTGTTGTCTTTGCGCATCATATCTTCTAAGTACTTTCTCCCCTGTCAGTTTGCGCTGCTTCTTTCTAAGTCTTTCTTCCATTATACCGTTAAGTGGACCAATGAATATGTCTTATCTAATGAAAAGACGCTTTGTGCTATACTTTCATCTCCGCGGTCGCTACTCGAGAAACTTTCATCTCTAATGGTTGCAGGTTCGTAGAATTCTATCGCCACTTGAACTTGCTCATTAACTAGCTACTTTACTTTGAATCATTTACGACTGAATTCATTATGAATTAAAGCTTAAAGAGAAACATAAAAATAAGACGAGCCTTTTGCAAATCTTATTTAACAACCTATAATATATGAGTGTATGAGTGAGGTTCACGCAGCGGCTAGGCGAGGCTAAACCACCGTCAACGGCGGCAAGACGGCACGACTTGTTTATGTGGACGAGCACCTGGCTCCGCACAACATAGTATTATAATATAATAAGACATGTAAATTGGATACCCAACAAGATTATGCACACATACATACATCAATTCTCATTGCCGCCGAAGATGACGTTGCCAAGATATAATTACGGTTTATTTTCTATTTAACTGTGTTTATTTTTTTCATTTTGTTGTTACATTGCTTTATTTGTCGTAACGAATACAAAATATACTTTTACATTTTCTCTGAAATGCGTAAAACATTACTAAGGTAAGGAATATAATAATAATTCTAATACTTCTCATTCTAATTTATTGAAAACGAATACGACGTAAAAAGTTCATGGTTAATTTTGCCTTTACTGTTATTTTTAAACAATTTAACTTATACTGCAAATACATAATAAATAGCAAGTAAAGTCTCATATAAAAACCGGCCAAGTACGAGTTCCGTACAAACCTGTAGGTATATAAGTAAAGGTATATAAGTAAAAGGTAAAAGTAAAGTAAGAGTTTAAAGTTATTAAAAATATTAACTAAAAAATTACGGTTTTCGCAATTTTTCCTTTATCTGTGCTATAAGACGTTGCTTTGTACCAAATTTCAAGATTCTGAGTTCACGTGAAATACCCTGTAGGTTTTGATTCCCTCGCGAGTGTCGAGAATTTGCGGAAATTTGCCGCTTAAACGACTGTATCTTTTGATTACGTTGACTTAGAAGTTTGATTTTTTCACAGCTCTAAGCTAAGGGACAGTAGACCTGAGTATTTGATATAAATTCCAGCTTGATTGATACCTCTACGCATTCTTGAGAAAAAGGTCTTGACAGACAGACAAACGGACGGACAACAAAGTGATCCTATAAGGGTTCCGTTTTTTTTACTTTTGAGGTACGGAATCCTAAAAATGAATAAAACTGTAAATATTTACATGACAAGTATTACAAACATAAAGAGCGCGGGGCACGTCATGGTTATGGCGGTAAGGCCAGTCATGGAGGATTGGCTGGAGAAGCGACATGGCGCTCTCTCCTACCGGATGACGCAGGTACTCACCGGACACGGCTGCTTCGAGAAGTACCTGTGTCGCATAAGCCGGGAGCCAACGTCTGTGTGCCACCACTACAGGGCCGGGGGCTGCCGCACAAAGCGTTTAATATATTTTACATGTCATGAACACCTATCGTTCTTAGTAATAAATTCTCACCTATGAGAATCTATACTTATAATAAAACTGCAACAGGTTCAATTTCTGTACATTGAGGGTATTTTAATTTTTTTTTTTTTGGGGGCCCTCTTTTATCGATACTGAAACCAAAACCAAAACTATATTATTTTTCAGTTTTGTCTGTCTGTATCCTGGCCCCGCATCACGCTGAAACTACTGAACGGATTCAAATGTAACTTGGCATGGATTTTTTCTATATTATACGGGGCAAACGAGCAGACGGGTCACCTGATGGTAAGTGACTACTGTCGCCCATGGACACCTGCAACTCAAGACAGTTGTGACAACTGCGTTGAGGTCGTATCGGTCCGGAAATACCGCAGGCGACAGTTTGTTCCAGAGATTGGTAATCATAATATTAATATTGTTTACACGTCATGAAGACCTATCGTCCTTGGTAATAAATTCTCACTTAGGAGAATCTATACTTATAATAAAACTGTAACAGGTTCTACTGTTAATAATAAAAGTTATTATTATATAAGTTAGTAATTTTCGGGATAAATTCAGGACAAATTCTTTTATCCCGAAATTCAGGACGGTTTCCTTGAGAGGAGGGATGAAAATCAAAATATGAACTTCGTTGTAATTCATGAACACGTAGTCCAATTGCAATCAATCCTTTGAACCTGTCTCTAACAATGAACTGTCAGAATATTATCGCACGAGAAAATCAACCTCGTTGTTTTATGATGTCAAATTATTTGCAACCGTAGGGTGGTAGACGATATATTTGTCCGATGGTGCATGGCAACCTCCTTAGATGGGTGGATTCATATATTCGCAATAGAAGTCAAGCGTTTTGTGTCAAGGGATACTGCTCCACGTATCTGCCAATAGTTTCCGGCGTACCCCAAGGCTCGCATCTGGGGCTTGTATACTTTTCCCTATATATTAATGATATTAGTACAGTTTAAAAGAGTACGCTGATGACATGAAAATGTTGACTATTTACCCGCACCACCGACTGTATAAAGCTACAATAAGACTTAGACCATTTTGTTAAGTACTGTAACGAAAACCAATTATACCTTAATCCTAATAAAATTATTATCAGTTATACATGAAAAAAAACTCCCATTACTTACAATTACAATCTTAATTTCGAACCTGTAGGAAGAGTTAGCACTATAAGAGATCTAGGCATCTTGATGGATAGCCAATTAATATTTAAACTTAACTGTGGTTTCGTCACTCAAAGAGCCTTTAGGAACTTGGGTTTTATCAATTGGGTCCCTAAACCTTAGTAACTGTCTTTTCAGTTTTGTTAGGTTCATTTTAGACTTTATTTGTATAACCTGGAACCCATTTTACAAGAAAACAAAGATCGGTTAGAAAAAACCCAGAAAAAAAAAACATTGAAATCTTAAATTACCGTAACTCTGTAACATTAGACTCGTATAAAGATTTCCTACTCCATTATTAACTTCTCTCTCTTGAGGATTATTTGACCTTACTTTATTATTCAAAATTTTATACAACTTAATTGACTCAGAAGTAATTACTTCCAAAATAAACTTAATTGTTAAAGCTCGACTGCCCCTCGCGTTTCTTTAATATATTTGCACCACATCGTCTTCGCAAAAACTTTTTCTCACGCTGCGTTCACCAATTGTAATAACAACTTTGCCGACATATATTTATTCACAAACTCATTACATATCTTTAAGAAAAACGTTATTTTTAAACTAAATTATCCTAAAAAATAATTAACTATCTTTTCATTGTACTTAGAATTTTTTTGCTATACTCTAGCCACCTAAAATAAGTGTTAATAATATTATTGCAAAATATGTCTTTCACAATGTCAGTACTGTATTTTCCAACAAATGTAAACCCATCATTTTAGACACCTTTGTAATGTTGATTTAGTTTCGGCACTCATTGTCTGTTTCATTCTCTAATTTTAACCTTATGTGTAATATGAGCTGTTATGACTGTTTGTGCCAAAGAAAACAAAAATAAATGCCGCTCCCCTATTATGAATTTAAATATTAAAATTATATTGTTATTATTAAGTAGAGATCGCGTGGTGGTCGAATTCCCACCATGTTTTTTTCATTAGCCAGTATATTGAGCTGCCATTATATAGACTTATTTACCATGACAGGTCAACGCATATACTGGACGCGTATAATTTCATTAAGCCGTTTTCACGGATTTTTTAAAGTTGTAACACATATTTAAAAACTTTAGCTGTTTGCACTTCTTTTATATATAAACTGTAAATATTCCAAAATTCACGTTACAACGTTCCCGAAACTTTCTTGAAAGGGGATACAAAGAATTCTCTTCACGTATTTATATAATGATAATTATGAACTGCTGTTGAATCAGAATTTGATATTGTGTTTATACAATATGTGCTACAATTGTGTTAAAACCAGCATTCTGAATTCAATTCATTCAAGTCTGCCCTTTATTTCACGTATGACTTTTTGCCACAGGCTTGCAACTGACGTGATATAAACGAAATAATATTTAAGCTTAAAGATTACATGAATGCAGTCTTTATAATTTCTCTAGCAGCTTTTATAAAACGTTACGTGTAAATATTTGTTATTGTAAATGTTTAATATTTTAATCAAATATTTATTTATAGAGAAGCGCGATCGAAAAAAAACAAGGCTGAACCATGTTTTTTTAAACGTTTTTATTGTAATAATCGTGTCTTGCCAAGAGTATATCGGCATACACAGGTCTCTGGAATTCCAACATAAAAAAGTAATAACCCTTCCTTGGCAGTCGGGTAAAAAAGGTGCTGAGGTGGTTTTATAATTTTATTTTAATTCGTAAAATCAGTGCCAAGACCATCTTAATGATGATTAACCCCAGTGAAAATTATAACCTGCTTTTTAATTATCTATTCTAGCTTGTACCTTGAATTATGTGAATAGTAAACTTGTTATGAGTATTAAGCAAACAAGTAATTGGCTTGATTTTCATTTCAGTTATAGATTCACCGAATTGCTAAACTATGCGATACATTCAGACTTAACTAACATGTTCAATGATTCGTAGTAATAATGTAAACAGGCGATTATAATTATTGGTATTCATATTGCTGACTAAAATTCGAAACACTCGTTGTAAAGACAATTTATGGTTTCATTTATTGTCGAGAAGTATTTTAAACTCGCTAAGCTCACTTTTCAGTGTTGCTAAAGAGGTCTATTTCAAGGAGGACCTATATTCTACAATAAAGGTTATTGTTAAACATAGAAGCAATGAATGATAATTACATTTCACTAACAAAGACATAAAAATAAACTGTGAGTCTTTTACGGAACATGCTAGAAATTTCATAGATGTTTTCATATGTCGTTATGGTTAAATTACATGTAGGTGCTAATGCTGTGTAATAATAGGTTGTTAAATATTTGAGACTGAGTATTATATACAAGGTGTATCTCAAAATAGAACACTTACTGAAATCACTGAAAGAGTGAATGATGAAGTTACAAAAACTTTTTTTAAATCCATCCGTTTACAAGTAATGACCGTCTGAATTTCCAAGTATTTTTACCTCGATTTCTCATAAAATAGGTGTAATTTGTATAGTTAAAGATTTTAATTCGTACATGGGTAATTCAGTAATTTCTTCATCCATGCTACTGAGAAATTATCGCAACAAAAACCCTTAGTAATTAAGGGTTTTTGTTGCAATAAATTCTATGCAATAATTTTTATAAAATTAAAATCAAGGCTGTTGTCGCAAAGTATAGTGAGCGGAAATAGCATTTTTAGGAAACTCCTTACTTTAAAGTACCTACTTATAACCACAGTTAGCGTGAGTAAACACTTGTTTTAAAAAAATAGTGAGCGGAAATAGCATTTTTAGGAAACTCCTTACTTTAAAGTACCTACTTATAACCACAGTTAGCATGAGTAAACACTTGTTTTAAATTTTTCGTAACCCACCAAAGAAATAGGAATTATAAGTTCTAAATTTTCCCTGATATTCTAGTTCTAGAAATTCTAGAGAAGAAAAACCGATATTGGCTGTACCACTTGATCACAAGTTGATATCGTCGCCGTGCACTGAAAACTTCGTAAAGCGCAAAACTTATAACTTATTAAATTTATTTTTTGTAAAGAAAACTTCGTAATGCATATAGAACGAACGTGTACAGCTCTGAGATGAACTGAGATACTACTCATACTACCAATGCGACTAAAAGATGTATCAAACATAATGAAACCTCGTGAAACACCGCCGTACGGCGTAAGATTAGCTTGTGCCGGCGGCATCGCGATAAAAGTTATTTTTCATCCCCTGAGAACAGTACTTTTTTCTGGTAAAAAATTAACCTTTGTCCTTTTCTGTATTTCCTTTTGACAACGTCTATGCAAAATTTCAAGATGATCGGTTGAGTAGTTAAAGCGAGAAAGCGTAACAAACAAACAAACCAGTTCACTTTCGCATTTAAATATTACTAGCAACCCACTTTGGCTTCGCACGAGTAACAGAGACATTAACAATCATCACCATATTTTAAACAATTTACACAAAACCTTAACAAATTATATACTTAAACCTTCCTCATGAATCATTCTATCTATTGTTGAAAACCGCATAAAAATTAGTTCAGTAGTTTTTGAGTTTATCGCGAACAGACAGACAGACGTACGCGGCGGCGGTGTTGGCGGCGTATTTGTTTTATAATATGTAGTGATGTAGTGATTTATTTAGAAAGTTAGAATTTAGTTTTTTTAATAATCGTTAAAGATAAAAATCTTTTTAACAAAAAATTATACCGACGAAAATAACTAAAAAGCAAAAAATAAATAAACCTCTTAAGTCTTGAGCTTATTTACATATACTATCAAATTTTATATATTGATTTTTATTTGATGATTTTTTTTCATTATCAGCTCAGCTACATGATATGACGATTTCTGAACGCAAATACCTGATAAAGTAATGAAAAGTAAACAGAAACACTATTCGTTCCTACAATTTTCGAGGGTTTCTCTCAATTTTATCAGGATCCCATCATCAGATCCTGACTGCCTTGACATGGGACCACCACCCTTGAGGTATACCCTAATAACGGAGAGAAGGCTGAACATACAAAACATATATATATATATATATATATATATATATATATATACGGTCGAATTGAGAACCTCCTTTTTTTTTGTCGGTTCATAAAAATGATGTTGATTAACAACAGGCGTGGACGAGTGGGTTTAAAAATTGCCATGAAAGAGTTCATCAATTACGGTTGCTGTCAGGTAAATTATACTAAACGTTGTCGAACACATATAACAGCACAAGTTGTTGAACTAGGTAAGTCCAATTTAGGGAAAGATAAAGCTGAATGATAGAACTTGGATAGGCAGCTACATACTAAACTTCAGTGCTTAAAGATTTAAAGTCTTTAATCTATATGTATTGCTAGTATTACCTACGGTTTTGAACATGGCCAAAGACTATGAAGCTTTATATTATGCAGAACAAAGAAATCCATGAGTAAACCAAAGTAACTGACACAGCTTTTCCCATAAGTAACAAACAAAGCTTTTCGCATGTGGTAGAAAGATTTGCGAATTACGGAATTGACTGGCAAGCGAAACTTTTAACTTCCCAAACCAGATATTTGACTATCTAGTGGAAGTGGCACGGAACTGATGGATGGAACCCGAACCGCTCATTGTGGAAACTTTTGAGTGTGGCCTGTGCTCAACAGTGTACGTCTCATTGCTGAGCCCTAAGACGATAATGATGAATCACCTTTGCAGACTTAAGACTATGTGCGCAGAATTTCTTAAAATTATTAAATAAATATATGTGCTCTTACTGTTGTGACCGAGCAGGCGTTACTACATGTTTCAAATGAGGCATCGTGCTCAGATCATCGTTGGATCAAATTCAACCTAAAGACGACTCTCAAACCGCCTGAACTCCGACGAAACCCTTGTAAGACGGAACGCAGTAAGTACGAGCTACTTACCGCGGAGAAGATTAAGAGCAATATCTACGATACGATAATACAATACGATAACCACGTAGACAATCTAACTACCACGCTAATCGCTAAAGATTGCTATGAACAAACATGCCCACTTTCGACACAAAGAATTGGACCAGCTGGACCAGGTAATAAATGTCACAGGTGAGATCCGGAACTGGAGAAACTGCGTTTGTCCAATAAAGCTAAAAACTCTCGTCTGTGGTACAACCGAAAGGGTTTCCATTTCAAAACATGGAATCAGTTAGTGGAATATCAACCACTAATAACTGCCCTATTCAACAGTGTCCCTAAACAACACATCTTCTAAAGGAGGAACTAAATACAACTGTATAAAATGACCGAGGTTAATCTGGCATAAATGAAGTCTGGATCTACACGGACAGTTCCAAGATGTTGTCAAGAACTGGAGTCAGAGTATTCTCACAAGACTTAAACAAAAATATATCACTGGCGCTAGGCCACCACAGTTCGATATGTCAATGTGATAAATAACTAACGCCGCCATTGCGGTCATGTCACTAGTGATAAAGGAGTACAACATTCTTATACTGCCACATAGTATGGCCATCCTAAACACAATGAACTCCGATCTCATTTATGAATGCCAACAAACACTGAAGCGTTCAGCATCAGCTGATTGAGTATTCCTCCTATGGATCAAAGACAAAACGATTTATACGGGAATCACGGCGATAAGCTAGCAAGAAAGCAATCTACAAGATCTGTGGAGTGGTGGGTCTGACTACACTGCCACCACTATCCTTCAAGCAACTTCGCTCTAGGGTAGGGCAACGGAGTTGTGAAGCGCACAACGGTCGCTGGACCAACATACCTGGCTGCAGGCATTCCGAACTGGTACTGACAGAACTCTCACCACGTTTAACGTACAGACGGCTTTGTTTGTTTGTTACTCTTTCACGTCTTAGCTAGTAGACCGACTACCTTGAATGTTGTATACACAATATCAGGGGTATAGAAAAGGACATGATAATATAATAACGTGATTATCCAGAAAAAAAATACTGTTCCTGAGGGACAGCATATAACTTTTACGCGAACGAAGCCGCAGGTGAAAGCTAATTATTAATTTATGAACCAGACTATTTTAGAAGAACTAAGATACCACTTTAGACTTTGAGTAATCATTATATTAATACGTGAAGAGAATTCTTCGTACACTTTTTTAAGAAAATTTCGTGGACGTAGTAACGTGAATTTTGGAATATTTACAGTTTATATATAGAAGAAGTGCAGAAAGCTAAAATCTTTAAACAATATGTCTTACAACTTAAAAAATTACGTGAAAACGGCTTAACGAAATTATACGCGTTCAGTATATGTGATTACCTGTCATGGTAAGTAAGTCTATACAATGGCAGCTCAAGTTATACTGGCCAATGAAAAACCATGGTCGAAATTCAACCACCACGCGATCTCTAATTTATTTAAATACGACAATAGCATAAATTATTGTCACTAGAATATAATGTATTATAATAATATTTATACTTGATGAAAGTGCAGTTGTAAACTGTTGAAGTTTTTTCTGAATGCGGTAAACAATCAGATATATGCGTTTGTGGATACTTCCAGCACTTTATACGTTCCAAAACTGAAATTTACGTGAAGTTGAAACTGATGATTAAATAACATTGAAGTCTTTGACTACAAATGAAACATTATTAGACCGTACAAAAAGTCGATTAGGTAGACGAATCAAGTAGTAATAAGAACTAGAAATCATCTGGTGGTTGAATATCGACGATAATTTATTATGTTAAAATTTTTGTTTATTTCATTACCCAGTTTACTTGAAATGTCATTGTATAGATTTACGTACAATGACAGGGCAACATATACTCGTATACTGGATGCGTGCAGCTTGATGTTGCCGTTTTCAAACTTTAAGTACCTATTCTAAATTTAATGTTCCTCCGTTAGCGAAATTCTCTTAAAAATGCGTACAAAGTATTCTCTTCACTTCACTTTTAAGAGGTTTTCGACAGACTCATATTCCAAGGATTTTAGCCATGCAGATAAAACCATCTTAAATTTGTTATTATTGAATTTACGTAATTTGAAAATTTTGTTGTATTTGTTTTACATGTACGGAGCCAAGAAGTTATAGTGTCTTTTAGCATATGTTGATTTTGTACGAGGCACAGGGCAGCGTTCTACGCGCTTTTGTAATATACGTAAAAACTCTTTTGTGGTATTTTCGTAGCATTTCGTACTCAAATATCTTTCTCACAGATAGCACTTCTGCCAGTTCATACATGGAAGACATGGAATGCCGATAAGGTAAGGTAATATAAGAGTACATTATTACGACATTTGACATAACCACCCTTTGTTAACATTGCATTTTGGCGACTGTACTCGATTGTGTTCGAGAACTGAAAAAAAAATGCAAATCTTTTCAATTGACTGCGCATAAGAATGTTTATCGCAATTTGAACATTTCTTACTACTTTGTTTTTTCTTTTTTTAATTTATTTATTAAAACCAGTTTTTCTTTATACACTCCATAGAGTAATGATCACGCTTTCTTGAACCTATGGTTAGTTTTGTGCAAGCACTTGAGTCCTTATTAATTTACTCGACTTTAAATATTGAAACTGTTGTATAATATAACAGTTATTTACAACAAAAAATACCTAAGATATTTTTCCAGAATCAGTCAAGCTTCTTTTGCCCATTTAAAGGTTAATGGAATTTCTTTGTAAAGATGAAGCCATTTCTTATGTATTGGTACAAATAATGTTAAATAAACATTTCGAAAAGAGTAGGTAGGTTTGTTTTAATGTTTGTTGTACGAAGAGTAGAGAGAAAGAGTAACATCTCTATATATGAAAAAGTACCGTACCGTAGCTAGAGAGTAATAAAAAGAAACAAAAAACCTTCGTTTTGTAATGGCGCATTTGTTGTGTTGTCACCACATTAAAAACACTCATTTATTTTATAAAAAATAGGGGTAAACTGTAATAGATGATAAAACAGTTTCCTATTTAATTTGGTCGGTTGATAAATATTGATGAATAGTGGGATCATAAAAGGGTAGGAATGTATTATAAGTTGATAACAATCACTTGAGTGTGGAGAGAGGTTCGAACAACATGGCATTTACTGTTAGTTAGTGATTTTCATAGTTTATAGCAGTGGTTGTGTCGTCGCCACATCAAAAACTCTTATTTATTTTATTAAAATTAGGGACAAACTATAATAGATGATAACACAGTTCACTATTTAATAAGAATAAGTTAATAGACATTATTTTGACTGGTTATACCGGTAACGCAATGGTATTGGTCAATTGAAAAATATTAATGAATAGTGGGGTTATAAAAAGGGTAGGAATAGGTTCGGGGATGGTCTTAAGTGCGAAGAGTGGTACGAAGAACTTGGCAGTTACTGTAGTTAGTGATTTTCATATTTTATATCAGTGGTTGTGAGAATATTTCTAATAGTTGTCTTATTTAAATAGGAAAACAACGAAACCATGTAAATCCTATCATCAACAACATTTGTCATAAAAAAAAAATAAATTCAGTATTCTTCACACCGTCTGAAACGGCTTAGTTCATATCGTTCCCTTTGCCTAAACTAGCACTACTCTGTTTCTTCAACTTTTATTTACGGTTTTTACTCCTGAACACTTTTTCAGTTTGACTGTGATGGTACAACCTCTACCCTCCATTGTTTTTTGGTTCGCATTTTATACATACATACTATCACGCCTGTATCCCCGTAGAGGTGCGCAGAGAAGTATTAAACACCATCGTTCAACGCGACAAAACATCGTCATCATCCCCATTACTTAGATAATTGGCACTCCACCACTGTGCGGTTGTTCACAAACTTTTTGCCTCGCACAACCAATCTGTAGAACAAATTGTCGCCTGCGGTATTTTAGTACCGATACGACCTTTGAATCTTCAAGAAAAGAGCGTACTTACACCTCAAAGGCCGGCAGAACACCTGTGACTCTTGAGTTGTAGGTATCCATAGGTGGCGGTAGTCACTTACCAGCAGATGACGGATCTGCTCGTTTGCCCCCTATACCAAAAAAAAAACTCACATTTTGCCAACTTTAATTTGGTTTCACTTACGTAATAGGGGCCAAGCCTATTGCCGTTAACAGCGCACTTTGGGAATTAAAGGTAAGGAGGGAAGCTAATTGTAGGAAATGGATATTGCTTATTCGCATGGATTGGGGAGTATTAAGAGCTTGAGCAGGTCAGGGTCACATGCCTGTAACTCTAACTGGCTGTTGCCGGGAAGTCATACTCATACATAATAAAAAAAAAAGTGTGTGTGTGCAATTCACACACGTTAGAAGTGAAACTTCTAAATTAATTAACCAACGAATTTTAAAACGCAAATGCATAAAAATGATCCACGTGAATGATACACCACGTTGACTATGACGCATTTTCTGAAGGCTTCGTAGTACGCAGGCGCAAAGACACGTGCTAGCATACGAATATTACAGGAAACACTGTATACTTGTATTCTATCTCATTCTCTCGCAGGCTGAATCCTATTTATGAATATGTTTGTCTCTTTTTAGTGCTGCATACTTGTATTATATCTCATTCCCTCGCAGGTTAAATTGTATTGTATTGTGGTTGTCTCTTTTTAGTGTCGCTTTTTCGATTCATCGAATTTTCAAATCACAACGATTCTAAAGAAGTTTCACTTCAAAAAATATATTCGAGTTGACTTGAGAACCTACCCCGTTTTTTCGTCAGTTTAAAACTAAAAATAAATTATAAACCCACAAATGCGTTACGTTGATTAATTAACATGACCTCTAATCAATTAAAGAGCAGTTAATTCTGTGATTCCGCGATGTAATTAATGACTACGGAGAAACTACCGCCGAAATTGAACGTAATTTTGATAAATTACATACGATACGTGTGGAATTAAATGTAGCTGGAATATACCTAGTTATTAGACGTAATATATTTACAATTATAATCTCTTTGCTCAACGTGAAGCTATTTTAAAATACCTTAAATAGTACATTAATAAATAAACTATTAATTTATTCACGTGAACCTAGTCACTTTTTATTTATATAAAGTTTGATGCTGATGTGTTCATATCACTGCACTAACAGTTTTAAAGAGCAACTATTAAGATTAATTAATTAGTTTAGTAAGTTAAACAAATGCTATCCAGTCAAGACTTTTCTTCAAATCCTTTATTTAACTGCTTAGCACTATATTTACTATAGGTATACTAATACGAAATTGTTCAGAGTTATACCACGGATTACTAAGTAGTTGCTACATAAGTTACACCAAGAAGTGTGACATGTGCTGCAGCCGAAACTAAAACAATGCAGGCTCAGAACAACAGCTGAAACATACAAATAAAAATAAAATAATTATTCTATCAACAGTTGCAGCATTAGAACCACTGTATCATTTTTCTTATTGTTATAATATTTCTTTAACGTACATTTAAAGTACATTCAGATTTACAATATTCTCAGATCATTACACAGACCATAGACACTTTTAGGGTTATGACAACCAGCCAGCTTACTACTTATGAGACGAAATCACAGAATAGATAATGTTAATACCCGTATGCTACGGTATGTTATTGAGTCTCATATTCTTCATTCGTTCATTCATATATAATTTTACAAGTAATACAGTATTAATAATTTAGGAGTGTTTTATATAATATGTACTCTATTACGAATCGACTCCGTCTCCTTTATTATATTAAAGACACAATTAATATAAAAACATCTAGATTTTACATTAGTTTGTTACTGCCGAAAAACAAAAGGATAGTCACAGTTATACACACGTGTAAGGGAGTGTGTTTTATTGCTGGAAATCAGCGAAATATGCATATAGCGTGTAAGTTTGAGCTACGCGAAAAACATTTTTCTGTTTAAACTTATCACAATACAAAAGTCAGTTCATCATAAAAATGCGAGATTAAGGATTTTTAATCATTAGTTTCACTTGGCGCTATGCAATATACGCGGTATTCTTTTTGTGCGGTGAATGCCCTTTAACGTACGGTGCGGTTTACGGTAAAATGTTCTGTTCAACCAAAAAAAAAAAAAAAATATATATTTTTTTATTAATTATCCGGTAGAAAATTCCAAAGATTGTCGTCTCAGAATGATGGTCTGAATACACTATTTCAATATTCGGTACGGTGTTTCTTACATCCTGTATATACAGCCTGTTGGAATTTATCTATGAAAGTACTACTTACCCGTACCTTCATCTCGAGACTGTAAGACACTGAGGAAACGGGATATGGATTAATGGGATAATGATGAAGTTTATAATCTGGTGGAAAGTTTTTAAGTTTTTACACATTTTTACTTTTTACTTTTAAAACAATTGTAAACCGGATCAATGTTAGGATTTTTTAAAAGTGAAGTTTTAGTTCGACCAACTGTACTTACTAAACATCTGTGTGCGTACGTATGTCCATAGATGTCTAGAAATATAGATAATAGATCTATCTGATTCGTAGATAGTTCAGTTCTTATTAAGCTACTATATCTGGCCCGCACAACTTCGTCCGCGTCTGTAAACTTTCCGCATTTTTATCATTTTTCATTGATGCTTTGCTCCTATTAGTTGTAGCGTGACGTTATATAGCATATAGCCTTCCTCAATAAATGGGCAATCCAACACTAAAATAATTTTTAAATTCGAACCAGTAGTTCCTGAGATTAGTGCGTTCAAACAAACAAACAAAATCCTCAGCTTTTTAATATTAGTATAGATTATTTCAAATGTTTTTTTCTATAAACACAAAGTTCCTACTATTTGCAGTATCTCAAATGTCGATTCAGCTTTATGTCCGATTCCCAATGTTCCAAGTTAATTATTGCACATTCGTTATCTTCATAAGTGTAGCACCAACATAAAACTTTCTTGTAGGTGGAAAAGCGTCGTCCACTGTATTTCTGATAAAAAATTACAGTCATATTGACCCTCACTCCCTTATAACTTGGATATAAGCTGATTACTTTTAGAAAGGTAAGTGAATTACTTGCTGGACTTATTCCCAAGTTCACTTTAACGTTGTCCGATCAAAACTGTATTTTCCATCTTTGGACTTTTTTATAGACCATTAACCATGTCGCTTAAAACGAAATAAGTAAAGCAACGGATGTCTATCGAGGGCGAGTGGTTCTTGTTCTCTTCAATCACAATTGTTTTACAATAGAGCAGACTGTAATATTAAATATAGATTGTCATTTTGTAACATCTTTGGTAATTTTTTATTCTGGTTAGGTCCAAGACCTGATGTGTTCTTGATATTTAGTTTAGTGGGTCCTAAATGTAATATTTTTTGAAGATATTGTCCTCCACTTTTTGTACCCAAAAGTTGGTTTATTTATTATACAACATCCCAAGGATGTAGTATAATACATAAACAAATAAATTAAATAAAAAATAAATAAATTTTGTAAATGTAGGAAAAATGAAGGGCTAACCTAAACATTATTTGTTGTTTTTTGTAGTAAGAAACTGAAATTATATCGATTACATTTATTAGTCAATGTTTATGTGATATCCTTAAAATTGCTAAGTGTATTGGAAATGTCTAAATGTATTATGTTCAGTCCAGTTCAGTGAAGTGGAATATTACGCCTAGTTCGATTTAAGCTTACAACCTTATCCAGTTACATCACCTTTCCGTATATAACACAATTTAACCAACCATCGTTATGGGATAAAATATAAATCATCATATTTATTGAACATCACATACATAAAAAAGCAAAACTCATTTACTCGTTATGGCTATTTACTTTTAACAGTATTATTATTCTAATTAGGTTCAGTATTAGTAGCTAAGGTACAGTAAATATGTTTTAAAAAAATATGAGCCAAAGTTTTCTGTACTTCCATATTCTTATACAAAAACATTGTAAATAAGCCTCTCTCCCTGGTACGATAAAATATTTTTTTTGAATTCATTCATTATATATGTATATGAAGGATAAGGTGAAATGAAAAAAGCCTGTCTTTTGATTACGGAATATATACAGTATCATACAGAATATGGATTATACTTGTTACGATCAACATAAGGGTATTAAGTTGGTCGCATAAGCGTCCCGTACGGAATATACTTCCGTTTTATAGCTTTCCTCCAGTATTCAACTTCTTACAAGAGACCTGCCTTAGCAAGTTCTAATTAATTGTGAGTTAATAATGAATTATCATATCATGTTATGAGCTGGTGACATATATATTATTATATAATATAACGTTTCATTTTTTTTAAGTTCACATGGATTCGATTTAGTTTTAGCATGCGCTCTATAACGTATATAGAAGATATTTTTTCTGGAATAAATAAAAACGTAGTAAGTAAAGTACACAGTAAAGTGGTGCAAATATTAAAGTTATAAGCTACTAACTGTGGCCCGCGTTTCGTTTGCATGAAAATGTTGGTGAAATCTATCCTGCGGGAACCGTTCATTTTGCCGGAATTAAAAGTAGCCTATGTGTTATATTCCAGACTAATTTCATCCAGACCCGTTTAGCCGTTTTTGCGTGGAAGAGTAACAAACATCCATCCTCAAAAACTTTTGCCTTAATAATATTAGTAAGAAGTAGGTATAGGGTTGTTGAACATAAATATATATATAAATGTAGATGAGTAACCTAACACTCCAATGGAACTCGCGAGAAGGGTCTAATTGAGTTACTGTTTAGGTATGTTTACGGTCGTATCTCCTTTTTGCGACGTACAATTAGTTACTGAAAAAGTAATCATGATATCCGTATAAAACGTAAGAACAGATATTTGATTCTTATAACATATCCAGCAGGCCATTAAGCCTTAAATTTTAACAATTTTCAACATTTCGCAGGTAAATCAAAACCTATAGGGTACTTCCAATTGACATAGAATCATAAAATTCGGTAAGAAGCAAGATCTGACAGCACAAGTAAAGGAAAAAATCCAAAAGTCGTTAATTTGTTGTTATATCACATAAAAATAGTTTTTGTGATTACAAACTTATATTTTGCGGTTTGGAAAGTTGACTTTGTCGTACATCGCAACCGGAAAGTTAAGTTTGTCTTTAGTAAAAGACGGGCAAGTATTCAAGAATTGATTCCCGAGATGGACGTACTATCTACATACAAAAGTTTGTTTACTTACGGAACTCTCGGTGCGCGAGTCAGACTCGCACTTGTCGGGTTTTTTTATTCGACTTCAAAAATGAAGGAGATTATCAATTCGTTTGATTTATTTTTAGGTATGTATGTTCTGCAGTAATTCATTACCATTTGTACAGTTGAAAGATTTCCTTTTTTTTTTTAAATATGATCTCTCGGGAGGTCAGATAAATTTTGATAAAAAAGGGTGGAAAAAGTGCTCATGTATAGATTTTATTAATATAATTTAGCTACATTGATGATGATGAATTGTTGGACATTAGCAATAACATACGTGGGTCACACTGAAATTTTTTAGAATAGACCAGTAAAGTAAAGTAGAAGTAAAGTCCGTGCCGCTCAATGCTTGAAAAGTATGATGGAGGTGACTCGAGTGCTGTATATGACATCATCACAGGTGATGAACGCTGGATATATTGTTACAAACCCGAAACCAAAAAACAAACTGTTTCCATTCGAAGATTTGCCGACAAAATTAAAGAAGGACAGAAGTCAAGAGAAAAAGATGATTGCCTCATTCTTTGGACGGACGGATCATATCGCAAAAATCTTTCTAGAACATAAAAAGACTGTTACTGCAGATTGGAATGTCAGTCATTGTCTACCAGTTGTCTTAGAAAATGTTAGACAGCAGCGCTCAAGAAGTAGGATCCTCCTCCACCACGACAACGCTCCAGATCATTCCGCTAGACGGACTATCGAATATTTGTCTATCGAAGGTATAGAGCTAGTGAGTCATCCTCCTTACAATCCCGACCTGGCACCTTGTGACTTTTATTTATTTCCAAAAATAAAAGATAAACTTAGAGGAATTCGTTTTATGAACCCTGAAGATTGGCTGCGTTTCAAACGCGTGAAAGGGATCCCTAAAGAAGAGTGTGTTCACTGCTTCAGTCAATGGTTCCATCGCAGGCAACGGTGCTTAGAAAGGAACGGAGACTACTTCGAAAAGCAATAAAAAATATTAAAAATATTAATCATTCCGTTTTTGTGTTCTAAAAACTTTCAGTGTGACCCCCGTATATAAAGTGCCTATTAACATATTTTGCATGATCATGCATCCATTAATTTGATCGGACATTAAGCTGATGCTATTGTACATGACCACGATGTGTGAGACTTGATCTTGCTAATACAGATGTATATCGCTTATTACGAGTTGCGTAATTAGGGTGCATACGTATGTATATAAATATATATATATATATAGAGGTCCATTGGTAGTATTCAGGGAGACGAATGACTTGTCTTGCTAATTATACCAACTTTGGTAATCAGGCAAACTGTTCATGTTGTGTTGGTGAAGATCTTTGACGTTTAGCAATTATGTAAACTCTGTAGTGTATTTTAATGAGCTAGTGTTGTTTAAAGAGGATTTTTTTTTGTAAAATTGTTGTTTAATTGTAACTGATATTTTAGTGTAACTTTAAGCTCTGGGTGTGAAAGTAATTAGAAAATACTTAGGTTAATTCTTAACAAAAAAAATCATTTAACTGGCAATATTTTTGGTTACCGATTACTACTGAGATATTTCGAGTAATACTATTTACGATAAACCACAATAATAAAATGATAGATATATTTTTTTAAAATTTTTAGTGTGAACCAAGACTTACACAGAACAGATATTAAGCATATATATAACTGAAAAAATATCTAAATCTCAATCATTACTACAGAATGACTGGTGTTATAAAGGTGCATAAATATAAAAAAAAGGACTTTCAATATCAAGATTATGTTTTAACAACCATAACCTTGTTTTGACACAAGAACCAGACAACGAATATTAATCAGATAGTTAGACATTGAATAGACACCGAAAGTTTTGTGCTCCTGGCCGGTCATAAATGTTTGAATTTCGAATGTTATATTTTTCTTAAACATAAGAAACTCAATCATTGATTAAAAAAAAATGTGGGAAATCGCGTGGCAATTGTTTCTTATCACAAGTTGAAGTACGTCGTCCGTAGCAAAAATGGAATTAACGCGAAAAGATTTTAGAGAGATGATTTTTTATGATTTTAAAAGTTCACTGACTCCGCAAGACTGCACTGCTCGTCTTTAAAATGCTTTTGGGAGGGAAGCACCATAATTGAGCACCGTAAGGCGTTGGTACGGAGAATTTGATCGTGACTGTGTTTCTCTCCATGATGAAATTCGTGAAACTCGCCCCTCAACTGCGATCACTGAGGAAAATGTGGCTACTGTCAGGCAACTAATTGAAGAAAACCGGCATATCACCTATGAGGAGATTCGAGGACATTTGGGGATTGGTATTAGCCAAATTCAAAAAATCTTACATCAATATTTAAAAGTTAGAAAAATTTATTGCCGCTGGATTCCTCATGAACTCATCCCAGAACAAAAACGGACTCGTCTTGATTGGTGTAAAAAAATGTTGTTAAAGTACGATCACGGACGTTCAAATGCTGTGTACGACATTGTGACAGGAGATGAAACATGGATATATTGTTACATGCCGGAAAGAAAACAACAGTCTAGGTCTAGTCTAGGTGTTCGAAGATGACAGCAAACCAACTAAATTAAGGCAGGCGAGAAACGTAAGTAAAAAAATTATTGCGTTTTTTTTCTTCCGGACGGGCTTTGTCTGCACGATCCCAATTGAAGAACAAAAGACAGTTAATGCTGAGTGGTACACCACCAATTGTTTGCCTAGTGCCTTTGAAAAAGACACGTAGGGAAAACCAAGAAGTCGTATCCTATTGCACCATGACAATGCTTCGGCGCACACCGCGAACAAGACAAAGTAATTTTTGGCTTCTGAAAAGATAGAGCTAGTGAACCATCCCGCATATAGTCCATACCATAAATAAAGAAATCGCATGGTGCCAACCATGCGATTTCTTCATTTCCCAAAAATTAAAGATTTGATGAGAGGTATGACATTTACGGGGCCGGAACAGGCCGTGATAGTTTTCAACCAGCACGTGAAAAACATGCCCTTAGACAAATGATCGTCATGTTTTCAAAAATGGTTTGACCGAATGAAAAAATGTTTAAAATGTAATAGAGAATATTTCGAAAAGCAGTAAATATATTACTTTACATGTAAATTGTTTTATTAATGAGTTATGCAAAACTTTCAGTGTACTCCACGTAGAAATGCAATAAACAACTAGGTCACAGGATCGATATTTACCCAGTATAGTATATAATGTGAAACCATTTCTAACAAGCTTTTTAGTTAATTGGACGGGTTTGTAATAATACTAATAGTTGGTTACTTCCATTACTAATAGTCTTAAAAATGTATATTTTATTTTCATTTAAATTTCAATTCGATCTTTCTGTTGATTTGTTTGACGGGGGTTAAAAACCTTACTGACGTTTAAATCAATCTAGAAGTAACGAAAATAAAGAAAAGACTGTTTGGCGAACTTTTAGATTTCATTTAATAATATAACTTGAATATAAACGTTAAATGAAGCATCTAAACTTGTGAAGCGTCCATTAGAATTCGGTTAATTTATCAAATAAAATATCGTAAGTCCGTATTCAGTAGAATGGCATTTTTATTTCATGCCATTTAGCATTTATGAGTCAGGCCGAGAGCGGTTATGTTTCAAAAGAATGAAATTATGTTTGGGTATGTGTGACTATTAGTTAGTTCATGGAATAAAGTGGTTTCGAGGTTGCTATGTACATGAAAGCGGAGGGACTTAATAAAGCTCTACATAGATGATTGACACGCGATTCATAACAGAAGATGTTTAATTCACAGGGAATATTAATGTGCTTCTTAACTCATTGCAATGAGAACGGTTAAAACATTATAAATTGATTAAACTACTCGTATAATTCCTTAAGATGTTTAGAAAGACAACACCTCGATGAAATTACTTAAACAATTTTCCCGCAAGCTTGTTTTCTTACAACTCCTGTTACTTACTAGAAATATGTTATTAATTCGAAGCTTTGTTGATAACAGTCAACAATAACTTATGAATAACGACAAATCTCTGTATTGGCGATGAATAAAAAGAAATTAAAAATATAAGCAAATACTTTCATTAGCATATATGAAGCCCGCGACTCCGTTGGCGTAGAAAATAATTAAAACGTTTTACAAAAAAATACAGAAGAAACTTAAATTATATAAATTTCATTATAGTGCTAGTTTACAAACGATATTGAGCGTCTGCTAGGGAAATAATGTTAGAAGCACCACTTACCCGGGAACATGCTATATTATAAGCAGTCCAGATCTATGTCAAGTATCTATGGTATTTGACCTTGATCTTATTAATTGTTATTGAGAAACGCACGTTATTGAGGAACGAGCACGGAACTCCCCCGAGTGGGAGAGTAGGGAGAGCGAGCAGAGTGGTTAGAGTGGGGAGAGTGGGGAGACTGGGGAGACTGGGGAGAGTGGGTGAGTGGGTGAGTGAGTGAGTGAGTGAGTGAGTGAGTGAGTGAGTGAGTGAGTGAGTGAGTGAGTGAGTGAGTGAGTGAGTGAGTGAGTGAGTGAGTGAGTGAGTGAGTGAGTGAGTCAGAGTTCAGTCAGTCAGTCAGAGAGAGAGAGAGAGAGAGAAAAAGAGAGAGAGACGCCATTAATACATATATAGATCTACTAGAGGGCGCTAATCTAAACATTGAGTTGTGTCTCTTTATTTATTTATGTCACCAACCTGTTAACGTGACGTTTTAAGTTCGTCGTCGTTTAAGTTTGCACTTCTGTCGGCAGTCCCATGACTGCCTCTTTTTTTTATTTCAAATAAATATTTCACAACAAAAGTGTCTCACCTTTTGATTTCTTAACAATGTTATACATTAAAATAAAAAAAAATATCACAAATTATTACAACAAAAAATATTTTTTAACATTTCTCGACTTCTTTTTTTTGGTAGCTGTCTGTGCTGTACGTTTTGAATAATCAGATACAGGCAGATACTAAAAACACATTATCTAAGTGTATACCTACATAAGTAACTCTATATTTTAATGCCTACGAAATAAGTTTTATCCTGTGCTAGTCCGAATTTTCGGTAAACTATGTCTAGGGTTCATCATGAAAGGAGGGTACAGGTTTCTAAACGATCCTTTACAATGCGCATTGGAGTACCCTTGAATTTAAAGCGTCCATAGGCTCCGGTAACCGGTAAAGTAGGGTTACAATCAGACCAGCCATATATTTGCCACTGAGACGGTATAAAATAAGTACTGTATAATATTCTTGTAGACTTATAAAAAGTTGTTATTTTGAAATTACAAACAGACACTTCAGTTGATTTATTTGTAAAAAAAATGGTATTATCAATAAATTATAAAACAAAGTCCCCCACCGCGTCTTTCTGTCTGTTCGCGATAAACACAAAAACTACTGAACGGATTTTCATGCGATTTTCACAATAGATAGAGCGATTCATAAGGAAGGTTTAGGTATATAATTTGTTAAGGTTTTGTGTAAATTGGTTGAAATATGATGATGATTGTTGAAGATGTCTCTGCTACCCGTGCGAAGTCGGGGCGGGTTGCTAATATATATTATTGTAATCTCTTTTTCGATCTTTGGAATAGATGATCTTATGTTTTTATTTCTTAAAGCTGGGAAAAGTTAATAAACTGTAATATGTATAAGATAATAAGCTAATTTTAACATCCAACGTAAGAGGCAAATTGATGTGGCGAAACTTTGTTTTAAAGTAATCGAATCACCTAAATACAAATAAAGGGAAGCAAATACCTCGGCGGTATTTACCTATCGAAAACTCATTGAAAACAACTTAGTCGATGTTCCGTTCAACCTAAAAGTTACAAGATCCTAAACTGGTACAATATAGAGCAGTTTTCGAAGTTAGTTTATTTGTAAGTTTTTTTTTGTGTTCTAATTTGAGATGACAATATGAGAATGATGGAGTACTGTCCATTTGGCTTTAATGTAGGAAGTATACTGGCTTACTAAATGGTGATAATAAATAAATCAATGAATTCTGCTAAACACAATTATCTGTATCGGTCTATGGCAATTTGTATACAATTGACTGCAGGAATGGCACAAGTGTTTAAGTGGTCACCTGATCACTCACACGGGACAAAAAATTGTGTTTTCCACAAATATTCGTACCGAGTCGTTTGTTCTTTGTGTCCGTTGTTTGAATGTTTGTGAAGCCCTCCGCGAACGAATATTCCTAATGCGGGAGTAGTCTTTGAAAAAAAAAAGAAGTGGACTGGTGAGGTAGTTGGCAACATCTTTAGCTTTGTTGGAATATCTTGAATTGACCTGTGCAATTTTGAATGAAAATTACCCATTTCCTACAAAAGTTTATTTTAACAATACCTCTTTGTCACATATTATAAGTATGGTTAAGAGCAAGGATTTAATTTTTAGATATGTTAACATTCAAATCCACGGGAAATACTATTTTTAATTAGACATCTCCAGCATTAATATTATAAACTATTTAAATACCTATATTCAGATGATGAAACGTTTTGATTCTCATTGTATGAGTATAACACGATTTGTCATTATTTCCAGCTAAAATATGTCTGTGCCAGATTGTGAAGGCGTTACAATACAGTATTGATTTCAAAGATTGATGAATTGCTTATATCATTTCTGATATTTGCCGGAATATCATATTACAAAATAACAATTAATTTACTGAAGGTTGAAAACGTAATTACTGAACAATCACAAACATCTGGCTCCTTTAAATTGGCCCATAAAAGTTCGAATTGTTGAATGTAAAACCAAATTTTAAGAGTAGATAGGTGCTTACTGTTCAATGGCGTATTTTAGTTTTAACTTCAAAATTGGTAACATAATCGTTAAGAAGGATTTTTTGTTGTCACAGGAGAGGTGATGGACTTAATGGCACTTGTCGGGTCTGCGGTGAACTTCGTGTTGTACTGCAGCATGAGTCGGCAATTTCGGTCCACGTTTACAAGATTAGCGCGGAAAATGCTGCCCTTCGGACGCGCACAAGGGGAGCCTATCACAACTCTCAAGGCGTAGCGTTCCCGAAGTGCGACTGTCACGTCAGTCGCACACCTTTGAAATGTTCAAGGTATTAATAAACATTAGTGGTTTAATAATGAGTGTACAATATGTGGAGTTTTCAACTTAGTGAAGAGGACCATTGAGTTTTACTAGCAGCTCTTGTAATAATAACCACACTTGAAAGGACAGTAAAGGTAATTGTCAGGGACGCGCGGACGTTACAATTCTGCAACAGTTTCTTTGATAAAATAATTGAATTAATACGGTGTTTTATAGATTTAGAAATTGAAAAAAAGTGACAATCTTTTTTGTTTCGGAAGTAAATGTTAAAAGAGGTGCTTACTGTTAATAGTTACTTAGAAATAATGCTACGAACCAAATTGTTATTAACGTAATCTAAATATTTGTGTATTTAGTAAAGTAAAATGTCTCTCATTCATAGATAAATTAAATAATTATAGTTCAGTCAAACTAAAGAAACATGATTTTATGGCGAACCAAATTAAAGAGTCCTACTATCCACCGCCTGGCTCCATCATCAGATTGGCTCCAAGATGCCAAATTATAGTATTCTCATGCAAACTATGTAATACATTTATATATTGTATATGTTTATAGGTATCATTTACTAGTTTTAAGCCTAACATGTTTTGATCCCCACACCAAAACTACCCATTAGATTATTATATTTCTGGTCATTATTTTTCCATCCCAAGGTTGCCTGGAAGAAACTGCTTTTAGCGATAAGGCCACCCTTTGTACATATCAATTTTTGTAAACTTACTTTAAGCAATATTTACTGGTGTGCAATAAAGTTTATTCTATTCTATACTACATTTATATATCCAAATTTTCTTTCCGATGCGGCAATTGGAAGTAAGTTAAAATTGACTTCCAAGATTTACTTACAAAAAAAGATAATAAAAGCGAACTAATGTTTAAGCTTCCGCGTTCCATGATATATAAGTACATAATTTGGTTGACTCAGTCAACCTATGACCATGGCAATTGCAACCTGATCGAAACCTCAGGCAATTCAAAGGTATTTAATACGTTGTTAATTACCGTTTAAATAATTATATAATAAAAGCGTGCTAAAAAATAAGCATTCATTTTTAGTTATTGTTTGCAATCTATGTAGTTAGGTAAAAACTATCCAGACAGCTTTGTTTATTGTTTGATTTTGTCTAGGTAAAAACGGCTCTAAATACAAATGTCAATAGCGAAAGAATTGAAAGAAAAACCCATATACCCAAAATTTAACACAGGATTCGACTAATTATTCCCTGAGTGACATTATTGCTGTGCGCAGCAATTAACAGCAATCAGGGCTTTTGCCCTCAAGGGAGCTATGTTCCAAAGTTAAATTGTACTTGTCTAATGTCACCTGAGATAGATATCTGATATAGCAAAACATTTTAAGAATTATGTACTGTGTATCTCGAATAGGTGTAATGATTTCGCGTGTCATAAGTCGTAAGATCATTTCATATGTAAGCGAGTTTTCGTTCTGCGCTGCTTAATACGTAATGGAACGAATCCACGTATGTATAGTTCGTTAAGGCCTAAATAGAGTTTAAAAGTTGCTTTGCTACAAATTAAAACTGTTAAACGCTAAAAGCTAAAGCTAGAAATCTAATACTATTTTAATTACTTGGAGGGAAACGATTTCTGAAAAGGCTGACAAGTGTATGTAAATGTGCTTACAATGAAATATCACAGTGAAAACACATTTTTTTTGTAGTGCTTTGAATGTAAGTACTAGTACTTTGCAAGGTTGATGCAAAAGGGGGGAAAACGTTAAACTATAAAAGTAACCGATTGTTATGGACGTGGATAAGTCACTTGACCGAAAAATTATTTTCTTTTTTATCATTGCCAACTTAAAGTAAGGAGAGGAGGTAGGGAAATGGGAGGAGGGGAGTGAAGATAAAACGTCAACTTTTTTATATTTATTTATTTATTTATTTAAGACTTCCCATATTTTTCATTGCACGGGGCGGACTTAATGTCACGTAGCATTATTATATCAGTCAACCATTGTTCAACACCAAACTTTTGCGCGCTTGTTTCTCAATTTTTCAATTCTCAACAGATGTGGATCGTTTTACCTGTATACGATTAAACTACATCCAATCGAACCCTACATTTTTCTATAACTTAGTTCATACCGTTCTCTTTCAGAGAACTTTTTTTGTAACGTCCAAATCGAAAGTTATAATACTCGGTTGATTTCTTTATGTCTTAAAGTACATAATTAACAAATACTGCATAAGCGCAAAAGTCGACTGGCATAGAAAGAAGCTCATGCATAAATAAGGGAAGGTCCTTTTTGCGTTGTTACCCGAAATCTTCGCCAATTAAGGATACATTTTATGATTTTTTTATGGGTTTAAAAAAATATATATTTATTATAATATGTAGATGAAAATAATATAAAAAAGGATAAAGTATCTATATACAAGTACATGTCATTTAAGTCGATTGAACCTATCAAAACAAGCTCGTTACATCGCACTTTTCTGCGATTTTATTTCACTGAAAATACTTCAACATTTAGCCCTGCAATTTGGCTTGAAGCATCTTTAAGAATATGTAATCTAACTCCTTATTACATATATTATTTTTACTATATTATTATATATCTCATAAGTATATCAATAAATAATTATATATACTCAGAACTAAATAAATTATTGGAAACGTAATTAAGGATAGTTCCACAATTTCTGGTCACGTCTCCTGTGCGGCACAAGCTATAATTAAATAGAACCCGAAACTTTATGCGATTAATGTTATACTTATAACCCATAAGTAGCTAAGATATACATACTCGTATATTGTTAAAAATGTTATATGCATGAGCTTTGATGTCTTGATCGGGTCTTTTTGGCTGTTATAACGTTTTCAAATCGAAAATTAAGGCTATCTAAGCCTAATTCCTTTCTGTATCAACTATTTAACTGAAAATATGTCTTTAAAAATAAATATACATATGTTTAATAAAAACGCCACAACAATATCAAGTCATGTGGAGCCAGGAATTAGATAAATATTTTCGATTTGATAATAATAAATATAATACATAATAAAAACGTATCTCCACCGGTCTTCACATCACCTATTTATTTATGTATGTATTATTTAATAGTATTGTTTGAACATGTAACACCGAATCTGCAAAAGGTAATAAAGTAGATGTCATCCCGTTATAGAATAAAACGAATTACGAATGAATTACGTTTATAACACACCGTTTCATATAATACTGTATGATTTCGGACTCTTACACACATCGTGAGTCAAAGGTTGCGAAAGATGAACATCGCTTGCTCTCAATTACTATAGAATGACCCGCAAAAAAGCATTAGTTTAAGTACCACACTGCAGTTCGTATAAGTAAAGGAGATGAACAGATTGATTTTAAATGCAGTTAGAGCACAGTCCTATTTACAAGGATGAAAATAAAGGTTGCATTTGGAGGAAGTCTTTCGTGGACACTACATAACTGACAATGTTAGTGACATTTTTGTCTACTCTCTTAGAAAATGCGACGACGGAGCTTCGGTTTAGCAAAAATATTATATTTAGAAATATAAGGAATGGAAGTGCGCCGTACAAAGCAGCTAAACAACGAGAGTACTCGTATTTCTATCTAATATTGTTTCAACGTACACTTGAGATATGTTGTCATCTCGCATACTAAGGATATGCGGTTGAACACTTGAATTCTTAATGTCTTCAACATGAAACGGATTTGTGCTCTGTTAAGACATTTGAAACTTTCTATAATAATAACGACGCATATGAGATAACGATATGAGTAAAATTTCACCTGTTTTGTATTTATATAGTGTTTCATACATGTTTTCGTCATTAGCGATTACAAATAGTTATAAAAGGCGGAAATATTGAGCAAAATCTTTCGTTGTTTTGTAGGGGGATCTGCTGCTGGTTATTTTAAGAATAATTTTTGGTCATTTTTGTACTGTTTTGATTATGGTTAACGTATAACCACATTACCTATATGTTATGATACATTAAAGTTAAAAGATAAATAATAATCGGCTTGTGTGTCACGAGTTACCATTACATAACATCTTTTTTTAAACTAATTACAAATACCATCGGTCAATTGAAACAGCCAACAGTCTGTAATATTCTGAAGTGGTGTAATATTTAAAAATATTAGAACCTGCATAGTATTCCTACGCTACTACTACTCCAAAACTACCCTACTAGGTGAACATTTTCAAATAATTAATGTACTTACAGAGTACCGTAAGACATAACCATTACGATTTGAAATATGTAAGCGTGGCGTATTTTAAACAGCCCAAAGGAACGTATGGCCTTCATCTTTTGTTGGGACATCGTAATGAATTAGTAAGGCTTCGGATTACTGTTTGAGTTTAATGAAAGACCCTAAAAAGGCTTTAATCGATACAAAGTTCGCAATTAATGAAAGTTGAATTAAATTGCTTCTCTGATTACCTACGTAAAATACATTTCATTGTAGTCTCATATAACGATAACAAAATGAAGGACAATTTTCTTAATTCCATTTTTTTTTTGATAAAGTTTGAGTAGGCTTTTTTAAAATTTGTTATTTGTTTTACATTTAAGAATAAAAAATTGCTTCAAGTTTGACCGCCTTTTTTGGTCGCGTTGCATAAGTCGGCTCTTTTGTTTGCGTCCGATTATGAGGTGCTGGGTTCGATAGGGTGAGGAAAATAGGTTAATTTTTTGTAGTAAAGAATTCTTAGTGGCAGCACGAAGTCTGGAAACATGCTCGGAAGATGATTACATTGATCATTTACAAAAATATAGTTGATTGGATGTGGCCATGGAAAACATTTCTGCCCTAGTTTTCGACTATTCACCGTAAAATATTAAACAACTTTTTTCATATTTATGTACATTTTTTGAAAACTTTTAAACCACTTTCTGCATTAAAATTAACAAACTACAACGGATCACATCTTACACATTTCTCTAACTCATTTATTGAAAAAGTAAATTACTGTAATAGGCTCCATTTTTATTGTAATCTCATTATTATTGATATTACTTCAACAAGAACACCATGAAGAAGGGTAATGTTAAATCAACTATTCAACTTAAACAACTATTAAAACTTCACAATGTTCCATTAAGGGGGGCCACGGCTGGAGTTCAAGGTACATAGGCAAAGCAGTTCTGAGCTCTCGACAGAAAAGCAAAGTAAGTACTTGGTGCATAATTCGCAGACGGGCAAATGCTTCTGTCGCGTTTTCCTCTGCCTATTTACACATAAGCAAAACGAGGCACCGGATCTTTCGTTACAGACTATGGATAAAACCACGGTATACAAACTAAAGTCTAACCACACCGATGGAAGTCACAATGCCACGTGGAGTTTCGAGCCCGAGAGCTCATGCAGACCATGAGGCTAGATACGGCTTTGTTATATCGGCTTCTTTTTCTTAGATATCTAATTAGTTGCTGTTGCTTAAACTTTTTGAATATCTCCGATTAGGTACATATTATCAATACTTTTTGTAATGGTCAAATTTTTCTATTGTAGTAACTAGATCCGTAAAAGTTCTTTAGCTGTCTTTATTTATTGTAAGAAAATATTATCAATAAAATAGCTTTATATTCCTTCAACTTAGTAGGATATATTTCTCATCAACAGTCTGTATATATATGTAAATGTGAAAGAGACATATTAGTGAAATGTATTAGATGTTTAGAATGTGGTGTAGTTAGTTATTTCTAGAAACAAATACTATGATAGGTAATATTTTTTACTTCACTGAAACTTTCTCTAAATAAAAGTTAACTATTAAATATTTATATAAACGTAAATGTTTCATAGAAAACACGATATATGTGTGCACTATTGCGTTTAAAATTTCACGGTACGCTCCTGTTTGTAGTAAAAGTATATTTGTGTAGTAAGTACTAAAATGTGTGATGTTGGTAGAAAATAAAACATTTACAATTTATAGAATTCAATACATTGTTGTATTATATAGTATTACCTATTTTATGTGTGCAAATGTCCAAAAACGCCTATAAAGCGTAAATAGTAGGTACCCGAGGGGGTATTCGCGCTGAATATCGTTAGTCCCAAACCGCATTTAATGTATCAATACGTTGTGGTATATTTTACACATAATCGTAAGCTGGAAAATTGCGAACCTGTAATATAAAATCAATGCCTTCTGTGTACCTACCGTGATGGAGAACGTAAGAAGATTACCTTTAGAAAATTGGATTTCGTAACTTGTCAATATTCATGTCATAAATATTATTATGAATCGAGGCGTGATTTTTTAGATATTTTTCTCAGTTATGACGCATATATATGTTAAAGTATACTTAATAAAGCCGTAGAACAAGAAGAACGTATTGTACTTATTACAAATTGAACAGTCGGTGCATAGGTATATGTGTTTATTTTAATCCTTGATTGTGTAAAGGAAAAAGGTTTTACGTAATGAAATGCAAATACTCGTAGATGTAAAATTTTAACTCTGTCCCTGACGAAGCTACGAACTTTTGCCAGATGACATAATATATGTACTATTCCATTTCGTTAACAAAATAAAGTAATCAAATGAATTCAAGGTAATTTTTTAACATTTCATGAAAGTAAGTAATATCACTACATGACATCTTTATTTCTGAGATGTAACACAATGACCTTCATGACATACGTAGTCATAGCGCTGATCCTTGCATTAGTCCTTGTCATTTTGTTTGTTGTTCTCCTAATGTCATATATTTTAAGATTCCAAAACCGGCTTAAGTTACATGTAAACCATACCGTTTATCATGAAGCTTACGTGAATATCTGTTATGAAAATATGTCTAGAATATTCCCTCAAATATACCTATTTATTGTAAAACAGGTTCAATTGGTTTTTTCGCATACGGTTAGGTATAAATTACATTTTATCTTCAGTATCTACCATTAAATTGTACATTAAAGTCCACAATGGACAATTATAGTGTATTATTAAAATGAAAATGCTTCTAAAAAAATATATAAAATGGTTTATTCAATTTAGAAATTAATATTGGAACAGCTCGGAAGTCATATCAAGTTTATTAAAAAGAAAATATGCCGAGAATTAATTTGTAGGTATAACATAGTTATAGTAATAAAATTGTCGAGATAGTTTTATTAGATTTTTTTTATCATAAAGTTTGAAAGAATGAATTGAACTCTTTCAACGCTGTTGTAGAGTGTTGTGGTATAACATGCCCGAAAAATATACTACGGTGTAATGACTCCATTTTCTATGATGTTAATCTTAGTGAGTAAGTAGTTCTTGGCAAACGAAAATGTTACGTACCAATTTTGTATAAATAATTGTCGAACCTGTAATGTAGTTACAAAATATATGTATTAGAGTTAACGAAGTGGTGTAAATAAAGATGAAGATCAATATTTTTATTAATATCTCTTGTGTAATTTATTGTGAACAGGACCATAACAGGTTGATCGATCAGTGACATTCATAGTGTCTTCTCGAGAACTGCAGATCGGTAACAATCATTGAAAGCGCTCTTATGCCTATTGATTAGACACACGCTATCTGAGTATGCTACCTCTAGGTATAATCTTTCAGCTCTGATTTCTCCGTCATTAACAGTACCATATGTAATCTGCTATTTTTTTCTGTAACTCTTGTTTATTTGTACGTCTATAAATTATGTAAAGGATGTGAAACAATGAGTGTTAAATGAAATAAATTAATGAAATACATTTCTTAAAGAATTTCATAAAAAGGTTTTTTTTTCATTATCTTGAGACCGAAACGGTTAGAGCACCGTGCAATTCAAGTCTTAGCCTGTGTGTGGAATACCTGAGAATATCAGAAATACCCGACATATCGGTATTGACATTATTACTAAATAAACACAAACAAAACTAAGGGAACGTGTATGTTACCTATAAAGAAACATGTAGGCGCAACAAACAATATATTTACAGAGCATTATTTTCCTCCATTTCATTGAACGGTTTTGTTTGTTGACTTTTACCATTTCACCGACTTATGTGTGGTAAATGGAGCTTTAAACGCTTTTCATGAACAGTCAACCATAATAATATGAGTCTTTCACTCACTATAAGTCGACATCGGCTTGGTTATTTATACGATAAGTTTTGGTTATAAAGCCTAAAATTGGTTTACTAAGAAGAAGTTTCTATAAAACTGTAATAATAGCGCACAACAAAACAGTGCTGTAAAACAATTTATTAACAATTTTTATAATTATTTTGTTATTTAAAAGAGTTTCCGTGAGTTTGTTTGCTCGATTTCTTCTCATAAGGCTCTATCATTTGAAAAGGGCGGTTATAGATCGACACAGACAGCTACGGTATTATCTGATATACATTTTTTTTATAACTTTACATTTGACAAAGCAACCTCTTGTTACGGTGACTCTTTGTGTGTTGATCTATGATTTTCAATTATATATTTTTTTTTAATCGACAATATCGAATAATTGTTTGATGCTTTGATATCAGTGAACCACCATACAAGATGCTATCCGACATTACAGAAAGACCAGTTCCTGTACAAGAAGGCCTGGACAAGATCGTAGTATATCAGAAAGTAAAGACCGTTACATCGTCTCAAACGTTCTTTGAAATTAGTTAATGTCAGCTTCTGAGGCTCGTCGCTGCTTGTACCTCAAGTACGAGATGTGAGTGTAGGTATAGAAACAATAACCAAATGTTAACACAGAATGATTTGAGAGTATGTCGACCAGCTCAAGTTCTACAGCTTACCACAGCTTACAAAAGAGCGAGACTTCAATTTTCCTGAGAACACTTAAATTGAACAACGGATGAATTTAAGGCAGCTCTCTTCTCAGACGAATTAAGAATTGCTTTACGTGGTCCTGTTTGACATCAGCGCGTATATAGATGCCGCGGTGAAAGGTTTGCTGGATGTGCTGTGGTCAGTGTCAGTGTGTGTGGTGCCTTGACGAGGTCAATACTCAGTAATTACGGTGGCCAGCTCATAGTCCTGACCTTTCCAATCGAACACGTCTGGGACAATCTCAAAAACCGTATTCCAAACCGTAGACCAGCTCTTACGACCATCAGAGAGCTGAAAGTTGCAACTGTTGATTAGGAAACTAATTTCACATTTTTTGCATATTTTTAATATGTATTTTTATTTTAAATAAAACATTTTATATTTGACTCCTGTTCGATGTTTTTTTGTAAAGGGTTAACTTAATTTAGTATTTTATCAAAAACAATTAAATTATAAAGGAGTTTTGAAGGATTCAACATGTAATAGGTGGCCGGTTAATTGTGGCTCTCAGTGTATATGTAATTAGGCTTATTAGATAGTGGTGTCAATTCTGTTGTATTTACTCTCTTGACTATAATTTACTACATTTTCTTCATACAAATGTAAACCTTGTATACTTTGAAACAAGGTCTTATTTCAAATTTAAACAAGTAGGTAACATATGTTGCTATCGAAATAAGCAATTTATTTGTCGACTAAAATCTGACACGCTTAAAAAAACTTTAATACCTCGTAGCGAGAGCCGCTATCCGTTGAATGCCATCTCTTTTGCTCTGTGTTTTTAGTAAGCGTCTTCGTAGGTGTCGATTAAAATAACGTCATCTTGGTTCGTTTTGAACAAGTTTTTATACGGCAATTATACGGCATTTGAATAAATGGGGAATCTCGCTGCGTGGAAATAAAGTTGAGTATACGTTGACAGGTTTTAGTGAAATTTAGTGGTGCTGAGAAATAGATGCCAGTAACAAATAGACCTTGTTGCGAAGAAGACAAGGTTGATTTCATATGAAGAAATTAAGTCAGGTTTTAGTTTAGTCGAGTGTACAATAGAATCGGGACCATTATTAATTTGAAGTCGTTCCTCAAGTCCTTTTCTATAAAGATATTATGATATTATAAATAATTATATAATTTTTTTTTAGTTTCGTTAATATTTTAATTAAAGTAACAAAAACAAAAGAGAAAGTGTTTTCCATTTAGTAAATCTACTCAAGACCGTTCCATTATTATTTATTGTAATATAAATAAAAATATATAAACGTTAGCAGATGAATTACCACAAATAATTTCTTTTTCGTTTGTCTACGCCAAACGTCGCGAATGCGAATGTCAAAAATCATACGAATATTCGCGAATGCGAATGCGAATATTCGTTACATCGCTAATCGAAACTACAAAACTAGGCGCGGCGTATTGGCGAGGCGACCACTTTTACATAATTGGTGGTTCAGTCAGTAGTACTCTATATCTACGCACCTAACCATAAAATACTTGAGGAAGGAATAGACATATGTATATACAGGGTGTATGGAACACTTACTTAAATCACTGAAAGGTATGACTCTAGAATGCAGTTACGAGTTTAAAAAAGAAATCCGTTTTAAAGTTATGACCATTTGAATTTCCAGATATTATTATTCCATTTCTCATAAATGCAGGTGGAAAATGTTTAGTTAAAGATTTTAAATTGAACATATTTGTTTATTTTGGAATTGGCCTGTTGGTCTTATGGTTAGTGATCTTGACTGCTAAGCCAAAGGTCGTGGGTTCGATTCCCACCCAGGACAAATAATTGTGTGATGAGCATGATCATTTGATGTATATCTGGGTGTAATTTAACTATAATATATATGTATTTAGTAATATATAAGTATGTTTATCAGCAGTCTGGTTACCATGGTACAGGCTTTGTCTAGTTTAGATTGGGTAGTGAGATATGTGGAGATAATAAAAATTAATCTGTTATTGAAATAATCCCTAAAAAGTTGGTAAAAAAATTATGCACGTTAGTTTTTAACCGACTTCAAAAAAGAAGGAGGTGCTATGTTCCACTGTTTATGTATATATTTTTTTATGTATGTTCACCGATTACTCAAAGACGCCTGGACGGATTTGGAAAATTCTTATTTTGTTTGAAAGGGTATACTGTCCTGGTCATTACCAGGTCGGGATCTGATGATGGGATCCTGGAGAAATCGAGGGAACTCTTCAAATTTTATAAGCACACTCGAAGTGATTTGGGTATTTTGAGGGGCATTGAAGTCGGTGATACTTTTTTAAAACATAATTATTATGTATTTTTGTAGCTGCATAATAGAGTCATCGTGTTGGTGGGAGAGCCGTGCTTCGGCACGTATAGGCCGGCTCGACCGGAATGATACCACGGCCTCACAGTTGCACAGCACAGTGAAGCAATGGTTGCATTGCTTTTCTGTTTAACTGTTTGTGTTTAATTAGGTATACATTTTAAAGGTAAGGTGTTAAGCCCAATCAGATGATTGGATTTTATTTTTTTATTCTTTTGAAACGAACCAATTCAAAGGTATTACAACACTCGTTATATTGATTGTCTTATTTATTGTAATAATTGTTATCTAACAAGTAACAATTGATCAAAAAGTAGAAATATAGTGTGCAATGATTTTTATTGAAATTGGGCTTAATAGAAACATACTTCAAAAGTAATATGAATTAAAAATTACATTGAAATTTAATTGTATGAATTCTGAAAAAAGCTTTCTAAGTATACGGTCAACAGATGAAAGTGTATAACAGATTGCTGTGTTCAGAATTACAAAATCTCTGCAACATATTTACCAACAAAATCATATTACAGTGCAATCTAAAGTTCATTATTTTAGAGCAGAATTAAAATGTTTGTCTTCTATATTGTGGTTAGCCCAAATGTAGAATATTATGATGTATTATGAAATATACGAGGTACAACCTAAGTAGTGAAACTTCCGGTTTACATTAAAATCTCAAAAAACATAAGTATTTTTTTTTAACCAAAGTATTACAAAATATTGCGATCTGTAAAACAATATTAAAAGAACATGTTCGACCTAAGCTTCGCAAACTAAGTTTGTAAATAGAAAATGCGTTTAGGCTCACACCTCACCGCCTTGCTTACGTAAGCTACGTAATGAAAGCTTTAATCTAGTATGAAATAATAACATTTGATCTAAACTTTGGGTCACCGTGAAGAAGAACATTATATAATTTGATCACTTAAATATGTATTAAGTTTTGCATCAACTTAGTAGTATGCTAGCTTCGAATTGATTTGAGTTGAACGGTTGTTGAGTATTTTGTTGTAATAGCGGGAATTGGACATGTACGCCAACATCATAAGCTGCTTCATGTTTGTCATCGAGCATGGATATATTTTCAGAACTTCACCGCTATGTAAACCAGGTTTGATTAGAATATGGATCAGTTTTACTTGCAGTATAGTGTGTTTGAAATAAAGACTAACATTTAATATTTTCAGTAAATAGATGTTACCATTCTACAGTGTCCATGACGCCAACTGCGTAAATATAAAAAAAAAAAACATTTCTGCGTCAAAGCTCTTTAGTAAAAATTCTCACCAATATTAATAAAAAAATTGTGATGGGAGGAGTTAGCGATGGACAGTCTGTGGGCCCACAATGTATTATATTAATTAACACACAGACATTGGTCTGCTTTTGTCACAATGAGATTATTACAAAAGAATTCGTCGAATGTTTTTAAGGGTATGTGAATATTTTGTATTCAGTTAGTCATTTTTCAGCACAAGTTTAAGTAAAAAGCCGATTCTTATAACGCAAGCTAACATGATTAGATTATGTGACTACCTGTGTTAATTACCTAACTAAGGTAATTAAGGGGAAACAACTGAAGTGAATGCAAGAACTGATTATAACTTTATGAACTCAAAATATGTGACTTCAATGAAAATTAGACAAGCATTGACTGGCGTGTTGGTCTAGTGGTTAGTGACCCTGACTGCTAAACCAGAGGTCGTGGGTTCGATTCCCACACAGGACAAATAATTGTGTGACGAGCACGATCATTTGTTCTATGTCTGGGGGTAATTTATCTATAATATGTATGTATTTAGAAATATATAAGTAAGTTTACCAGCAGTCTGATTACCATAGTACAGGCTCTGCCTAGTTTGGGGTCAGACGGCCGTGTGTGAGATGTGTGAAGTAATTATTATTATAAAAGTACTACGTACAAATATAAAGTACATACGCGAGTACTCAGAAATACACTATAAGATACGATACATATTTTAGTAATAAATATGTATGTAATTTATTAATACACCTTCATTTTATATAAGACATTGTTAAAAAGATCTTGGATACATTTCAAATTATTTTGGTTTCATTTCCGGCGAAGTATCTTTAATCCTGAGACGTTTTATGTTACAAACATTTCCGGGAATTATTCAGGATAACTTCGGATTACTAAAAATATTTTTCATGATAAAGTCATAATTTCGTGGGCTATTTATATAAAAATAAACAAACGAAAAAAGTGAAACATTGTTATTGGTCTTAAAAGCTCATATAGTAAGTCTTGTGTGCGAGTGCGAACAAAAGGCCTTTATTTGAGTCCCAGCGATATCTTCGAAGTATTAAAAAATTGATTTAGACCATCTTCAGCAGTATGTATAAAGATACGTTCTACGTCTATTTTATTAGGCGGTAAAAATGTGAACTGGACTTTGACGTAGTTTTATAAATATGTACGATGACTGTATCTCTTTCATAGATATGTTTATAACTTCCGAAATAAACTTTGAAACAAATTTCAGCATTGCAAAGCCTTGTTTTTATAGCAATGTGTTTTAACGGCAGATTTGTTAAACTGGCATTTGACTCATTGCTCATCTGATTGTAAACGATTACAGGTAGGTTATTTTAAACCCCGCCACTCGTACATTGAAACTATAACCGCTTTGACAGGCCAGAGCTCCATGAAGTCCTCCTCTGGCTTACTACAAAACCCTCCTCACCAACAGAAACATAATTTGAGTATGGCTTTTATTTTCAAATTCATTAAAACGTCTATTTGCGGTTGCCTTCGCATCAGTGAACAACGATATTTACATGTTATAAATCCTTGTTTTAATATAGCGTGGCATGTTGGAATTTTTATTGATGGCGTAGATACGCACATACATACATATGGTCAGTGTAGTATAAGATTTGATGTGCATGTAAATTTGGTTATCATTTTATGGAAAAGGTCATTACGTTGAATGAAACCACAAACATAATACTCGTATAATGTTTTAGATTTCAAGCTATATTATACGTACATGTAAGAACGTTTTGTCTTGATTATACGAACCGGGCGTATAATCAAGAAACGATTCGTTTTGCTTACGGACAGTAAAATTTTCGTTGAAATTTTACCGTCCGTAAGCAAAACGAATCGTTTCTTGATTATAGGAACCGGGTATCAGAGGACTTGGATTTCCCGGCAATAGTCAGTTCGAGTTACAGGTATGCGACCCTGATTTGTTCGAGCAATTGCTTACACTCCCCAATAATCCGTATAAGTAATATCTCTTTCCTTCCCACCTTAACTACCTTTCCCTTTTAATATACTCCCAATTTTCCCATATTTTTTATTTTTTATGGTATAGGGACAAACGAGCAGACGGGTCACTGATGGTAAACGACTACCACCGCCCATGGGCACCTGCAATTCAAGAGTCACAAGTGCGTTGCCGGCCTTTATGGTGGAAGTAGGGAGAGGGTGAAAGAGGGGGAGGGGGAAGGGTTAGGGCCTCCGGTAACCTCACTCACTCGGCGAAAAGCAATGCAACATTGCTTCACTGCCGGTTTTCTGTGAGGCCGTGGTATCACTTCGGGCGAGCCGGCCCATACGTGCCGAAGCAAGGCTCTCCCACGTTTGATTCCCACTCTTTAATTCCAAAAGTGCCCGGGTGACGTCAGTAAGCTTGCCCCCTATTACGTGAGTGGGAAAAATCATAGTTGGCAAAAGATGCATTTAATACGCCTCTGCCCCCTTTGGCGTGAGTATATGTATGCCTGCCCCAAGGGAACACAGGCATACATATACTCCAATATCCACATTTACATATACGCCAAGGAAAGTTGAGAGTACATTAAACAGGGAAGATAGGTACGAAGGAAGCTTTTATTTCATACAAATTGTGTAATGTAATAAATTGATGGGCTTAAAGTTTAATTTCTGCATTTAAATAAAAGCTTGTCTTTAAAAATGCTTTTTTTTACGTAAACGTTAAACGTTCTACTAAGACTACCTTTAATTGTACGATGTACGATGGCTGGCTTGTGCGCCATGCTCGTGAACGGGTGCCGTTGGTCATGGCTGGTCATTCCCGGACTGCTATTATATAAATATGTATATTAGTAACTAGCGCGTCTATTTATATTTTAGAATAATAGGTATGTTACATTGTCCTTACATTTCATTTACATAAGCAATGTAACCAGAAATTTGTAAAAAACGTTTTGAAAAAGAGTGTCCTTGGAGTTTCTTGACTGTTCTTCTTCATAGGATCTACGTATTGGAACAGGCAACTAGCTTCACGACTGACTTAGTCTGACTGACTCCTCCTACTCTTGACAATTCAAAAATACCTATTATTGGTTTAATTGAAATAAATGGTTTTGATTGATCGATTGATTAGTTTAATTGAAATAAATGATTTTGATTGATTTCGAATTTTTGATTATTTCATAAATCCTTTTGAAATTATTTATTACTTGTCGTTGATATAATATAATTGCTAGGACGAGAGATGTTGTGATTAATGTAATGTTGAACTACTTAAATGGCAATAGTGTGTTTTGTAAGAATTCGAAAGAGGATTAAGTTATCATCAGTTGTCTACTCACGCACGCTACAAGGACTCTCAAGGACTGTCTCAAGTACTGCGTACGCATTATAAAAAGAGACATAGTCGGCCAAGAGACAGAGTAACGCTGCTTGAAATACATGAGGAAGGAAATAGGCTTGGTAATGTGCAAGTGTCACCATTGCATTGCGAGTACTCAAAAGCACGGGCCATTAATAATAATAGTTCTTTATACCCAAGAAATTTACAAAGTGATTACCAGAAAAAAATTTAACATACCAAAGTTAGTACAAACAATAGTAAATTCTCTGACACCGAAACTAGGTTTATTTTCTGTGACTTGGGAGTCATTGTTCCAACTCAAATAATACGTTGCATTTTGTTGCTTTCAGTGAAAATGTCAGGAACAAAGTATTAAAGTTATTGAATAGATAGAAGATAATAATATATGCGTTCATATGTTGAACATTAATTTGTGTAAGCGACTGTGTCTACATGCCTGTGTGTGTGTGCGTGTATATTATGTCCCTGTTTGTTTTAAGATGGGGAAAGGAGTTTTTTTTTTATTTCGTCACAGCTTTGTTTCATTAACCATGCTTATAATTTATTTTTGCATTGTTAAAAGTTAAGTTTGTATATTCCGAATATGTTTTTTAACCTTTTATACAATTTTTTACTAAGTTAGTAGAATTGGTGTTCTGTGAAGATAGTATACTGCTTTATAGCGGGAGAAATAATATCAGCTCGCGGCTTTTAGGGTTCCGCAGTCCTAACGAGGAACCCTTATAGTTTCGCTATGTCCGTCTGTCTATCTGTCCGTCCGTCTGCGGCTTAGCTTAGAGACTGTCAGTACTAGACGTCTGTAACTTTGCATGGGTATCCCTCTAGAGTCCAGACGTAAAGTGGGGATGTTTATTTTCTAGTCTCTCCCATAATGTGGGGTATCGTTAGATAGGCCTTTAAAAAACATTGAGGGGGTGTGAAAGAAAAAGTATCACGACTATGTCAGCTCTGTTAGTCTAAGAATAATAGTCGTCCAACTTATAAAATGTACTTAGTTGGGAAATTTCGTATAAAATACGCAATCCTTAGAAAAAATACTTAGCTGAAGTAGTTACTTGTTTAAAACGGAAACTTAATAAAATAAGACAAGTACGAGGTTGACTCGCGCACCGAGGTTTCGAACGATCTCATGTGTAGATAGTACGTCTATCTCGGGAATCAATTTTCGAAGATTGTTGCCCATCTATTCCGGAAGACAAACTTAACTTTGCAGTTCTAAAAATACTCTCCCGTACATTGATTTACGACAAAGTCAACTTTCCAACCGCAAAATATAAGTTTCACAAAAACTATTTTTTGATGTGATATAAAAACAAATTAACAACTTTAGAATGTTTTCTTTTACTTGTGTTGTCAGACCTTACTTCTTACCAAATTTCATGATTCTAGGTCAATGGGAAGTACCCTATAGGTTTTGATTTACCTGCGAAATGTGCATATGGGTTTTAATCTAAAGCTTAATGTTTTTTACAGCTTCAAGGGTTCGCGAGAAAAAGGGTCTTGACAGACAGACAGACGGACGACAAAGTGATCCTATAAGGGTTCCTTTTTTCTTTTTGAGGAACGGAACCCCAAAAACTACGGAACTCTACATGAACATACATCTACAATGCGCGTGACCTGACACGCAGTTAGCTGTTTTTTTTTTGGTATTTCAATTGGTACACGGTCTTTTCGTATAGTTTACTTACTGTCAAACCTTTTGCAGTCCTTGTAAATACTTTAATGATTAGGAAGTTTATTATTCAACGTCTGCTTTGAAAACATATAATTATGACAATATTTTTGAGAACGATATTCATCTGACAATTTTTTTCACTTGGCTTCTATCAAGAGGTACAATTTATCATGTAATACAATTTTCAAAGGTGCTGCAAAAATACAATATAAGTGCTTTACATCCAATACCTTGTGAAACCTCCACTTGACAGTAAAAAAAGCAAATTTCTCTGTCTTTAATGATCAACAAGTTAGGAAATTTGCTGAATATGCATATAATATAATTAACAAGACGTAAAGGTTTAAGCAAGCATTTTCATTGTTCATTATAATGTTTTGCTTATATTGTTGCCTACGGTATATTAAAAGGCCTCTTATTTGCTTACGGAAACAATGGACGGTCCTCGTGTAACTGAAGTTTGGAAAATAACTTATTCAGTCTTGCCTAACCCTCCTCCCTTTCAAGATGTTATGAATACTTACAGACTACGAGTATACTACATATTTAGATAGATATAAAATTGTTTATCGTACACAAAATGATAATTAGAAATGCACATAATTAGAAACTGTTTATGATAGTAAGGACAATGGTCGGTTATCGCTAAAAGCGATGTCTTCCAGACAACCTTTGTATGTATATTGTATACATAATTATTCTGTAAATGGTTATGTTCTTGTGCTAAACAACAATAAACTTAGTTGAGTGTGTTTGAAGTTTGTAAACATGTTCTAAACAACGTGATACCGAAACGATTTCTTTAAACACATTAGTTCGACAATGAAAGTAATGGTTTATATTTAGATGTAGTACTTAGGTAATAAACAGTGGATTAGTGGTATAAAAAGGATTGTATAGATTTGATTATTTTAAGATCATTAGTAAATAAACAACATTACACAAATATACAAGTACACTTATTCTGCATCAGCGAAACAAATAATAACTAGGCTCGCCCCGCGGTTTCACCCGCGTAAGTCCCGGTGCCATGGGAATATCGGGATAAAAAATAGCCTATGTGTTAATCCAGATCTCCATCAAGGTATGTAGATACCAAGTTTCATCGCAATCAGTTTAGTAGTTTTTGCGTGAAAGAGTAACAAAGATCCATACAACCTCACAAACTTTCACGTTTATAATATTAGTAGGATTAAATGATTTCTCCATATTATACTTCTGATCCTACAAACTCACCAAATATTATGATCGAGAGCTATCATACATTTGTCACGGTATCTTTGGATACTAGTTACGTAGGTGTAAGATTTATTTTTATAATCGTACGTGTAAAATGTGATCATAGTAGCTAGTGGCGTAAATTTAAATAGTACATTTTTCCTGTTCACACCAGTTATTTGCAACCGCACCTACAAACCGGGAGGCTTTGTCATTGAGGGTCTATTCTTAGCAGTTCAAAGAAATTCACTGTCACACATGCAGTTCCTGACCACTGTAGGTCACGGTAAGGGTTGCACTGAATTTATGTTTGTACTCTATATTATTCTAATTAGCAAAAAACACCCGGACTAGTACCTCGAACTACAGTTTTATCCCTATAGAACCACGAACATACGATCTCTATCGAACTGTGAAATTAACATCATAATTTTATGCTATAACTAGTATCTCGAGTTGTAAAGTATATAGTTTCATAAGTTAACAAACAGGCATACAGTAAACCCTGAAATTTGCACTGGTTTCTATAAAATCTTTATAAACTTATATAAAGTTGTTAATATATTGTGTGCTCTTTCGAGATAAACGTGCGTTGGGTTATAACAAGATATGTTAAATTCGTTTTTTTTTGTGATAAAGATATTTTATTATATATTCTAAAACGTACAAGTAGATTATATACGTTTTAGACGCAAAAAAAGAATTATACTTTGAAATTGCCAATTTAGAATCGTGTACGACTCAGAAAAAAGGCATCGTAAAGCATGTCAGGCACAGCATAAATAAATAATGTTTGTGACAGTCTAAGTAAAAAATTGTTGTATGATGTAGTTTGTAAGTGTGTGATGGTGTAGTTAGGTGTTATAACTCTTTAGTAATCGAGAACTACTAAAACAATTAAGAATGATAACATTTTAATAGCTTCTACAAATAACTAAACTTAAAAAAGGCGACGTTGGTACTGTAAAATATTATTTTTTATTTTCCTGCACAGAAAGCAATCAGCTGTTAATAGGTGATAATTTCCACTTTGCGCTATACATCACAATTGGGTAGTCATTACGGATGTGTCCACCACGCTCCACCCTGCCTGTTGTTCATCTTCGGTCGAGGACATGATTTGTCCAAGTCCAACAATTTACTGCACCGAATCTAAAGATGAAACAATTTAAAATGCCCCCGACTCCAAAATCCCTTCAACGATTAGAAAAGAGCTGATGATCTTCGAACGGCTGAACAGATTTTCTTGAATTATATCTAAGAACACTCTCGACTAATTCACCTTTCAAACAAAAAAAAACAAAATCAAAATCGGTTCATCCGTTCGGGAGCTACGATGCCACAGACAGACACACACACACACAGACACGTCAAACTTATAACACCCCGTCGTTTTTGCGTCGGGGGTTAAAAATTAAGTGCATTAAATTGTATACAATAATATAAAATCAGACTGATATTTTTATCAGTAATTATTATACATACGTGGATAGCCAAAATTAAACAAACAGTACACTCAAGTTGAAAATAAAAAAAAACTATGGGTTAGTAATTAGTATCATTGTTTAATGGAACTAAAATCGTATGGGTACTTTAACAAACTAAAATTATTGATATCATTAAAATCTAATCTTAAAAACGACCGAGCCTGGCTCCAAGCAACCTTACCGGTTTGTTTGGGTGGTCTTGGCGTTCGCAAAATCACAGATGTCCGCCTTAAAGCATTTCCATCTTCGGTCCACGGCACAGAAGATTTAACCAGGCAAAGTCTAAGAAACACACTGGTTAATTCTGAAATGTCCTGCAAGCCCGATGCCATAAATACTTGGCGGATGACTTGTCTCAATACTCTGGTACCTGTTAATCCATTCATTTAAATAAAATTATACTTATTTTATTTTGGAAAGATTACTAGAAATTCAAGTGTGTTTCTCTATGAATAAGTGGACTTAAGATATTTTTTTTCTGCGTTTGTTTCGGAGGAAGGAAAATAACTGATAAACACATTTTGATGTGGGTTTAAAAGTACCGTCACCAAAAAACATTTATGCTGATCACCATAATACCTTGAGAAGTTGCGGCTTGCTTGGGAGCAGAACAAAATTATCTTATTATCTTGGTTTGTTTAGTATTGGGTAGTTTGTTATTATATTTTTAATATTTAAAACTTGCGTCTAGCCAGTCTATTAAAGATACTTTAAACAGTTAAAGTATTTTTAATAGACTGTAAACATGGCACTTGCAATGGTTCAGGTTGATCATAATTGTGGTGTGATGTATAATTACTGCTTTTTTGTAATTTTAACTAAATTCTTGGCTTTATCAATCACTTATTACAAGTGGCCAATATTGATAATTAGCCGTAAGTGGGGATTCGTAAGGAAAAGTTTTGTTCCCGAATACACCTATATTTTTCGATCTAGTAATTTTGCTACTTGTTCATTTTGCGACTTGGTCGTCTCAAGTTATGGATATTCAATAACCAGTCGTTTTGCTACTACTAAATGATATCTAGAAAATTTACAAACGTGTTTTTCTGAGACCTAGTCTTTATAATGATTACATAATTTTGCAGATTTAGTCAATATGATACTAAGGTTTAAGATTTCTCACTAAGAATACTAACCCCTTGATAAACCTCATTTTTCTACAAAACCCACTGTAACGTTACATTCTTGAGCTATAAATAATAATATGGCTACTAGTATAAACCTTCAAAAAAAATATACAGACATTGCGTCGTCTCGCTACAGTATTTAATTTCATCGCGCGTTAGTATATACTCGTAACAAAGAAAGATCAACCTTTTTTAGGCTTGTGTCTTCGCTACGACCGGTCATATAGATTCTTTCTTTGATTTTTAAATTCCGACTCGCACTTGGCTGGTTTTATAACATTTATGCTGTCCTAACTTTTTTCTTTGATCTGTAACCGACCTTAATCTGACCTCTGTACGGTTTAGACAACTTCACTTATGCCTCCCTCTCTGGTGTTCCAGGTTTAAAAGTTCCAGTTTCAAGTTTCCAGTTTCAAAGTTCAAGTCTCAAGTTCAAGCTACAAAGTGATCTACGAGACTGCACGTAGATCCTACTATCTACGTATCTTTCTGATCATCTGGCAATTTCACCAAGTTTTTATTTGTCTAACATCACTGCAGACTACGGTCTGGCCGAGGTCTACAGATACAAGAGGACCGCACTATTAGCTAAGGCTAGTGTCTCTTAACTTGTAATTAAAGCAGTTGTGACAAGATGGCTGTAATAAAGGAAATGCTAGAATTGGGTTATTTTCTTTACGAACCCCCCTATCAGTCTCCCCCGTCACATTACACAAAGTTTGCGAAATACGAATAAAATAATACAACCGAAACTTGTTAATGTGCGTAACGAGACGCACTCAAAAGTATGGAAAGCTGTGTTTAAACTTTTGGTTTGCCATATGTTATCGCTGGTCCTTAATTATTCGTGGTCTGTGCTACTGTCCGGCTATTACTCCCTCAAGACCCTCACTTGTAGGGTTACCTAAATTATAATCGCACTCAGCTGAAGCGGTATTAAAACTGTCATTTGTAGAACACAAATCTAACTTTCACACATGAAGTACCCTAAAAATGTTGAATCCTTTCAGTTAACTTTCATGTCTTTATGTGGCCTCATTTTCAGGATCAATGTCCCATTGCTGAGACCCTACAACGACAGCAAATTTGCGTCCTTGTTCACGATTAAATAAACTGTGTTATGTGGCAATTTCGGTAGTTTCGCCACAACTCAGTTTACCTATGGTCAATACACAACTGTGTTTACTTTCATGTACTTCAATAGAACCTTGACCTTATTGTTTACGGCTTCCGTACTGAAAATACATTAATCGAATATTGATAGGATTCAATCAATAAAGCGATTTATTGAAACATAATGTTTAGTGAAATGTTTTCCTAAATAATTTAATTATACGTAAAGTTATGTTGCGGGCAGTGTACTTTAATAAACACAATATTTTACGTTGAGTCTCGTTCCTAAATTTAAAAGCCGATAGAATTAAATAATCTTCTTTAGTCCCTACTTTTGAAGACGAGTCAGAGATCATGTCTTTCTTTATTTGAGTTCTTTTGTCTGTAAATCAAATTAACTTTGCTTAATTATATTCTCGAGGGTCAAGTCCTAATCTAAATTTATTTAGATATTTTTAAGAGGGAAATCTTTGTAGCGTACGCGCCTGTTGTGATGATTAAGAACTACGTTTACTTTGGATGAAAAATAAATGTTATTATTGTTGTCGAGAAAAGCAGATTCTTTTCTTTGTGTACTAGTCCTACTTGTTTATAGTCCTTGTCTTAGTTATTTATTTTGGCAAATGGTTTGGAATGAAATTTAATTCAAACTCAGAGTGGAACTTTCGTTTATGCTTATTCAGCGCTTCATTTAGAATCCGTGCGAATGAACTATTTTCTTTTTAAACGGTAAAAGTAAAATAATGACTTATAAAGTCACATCTTAGTTCTTATAGCCCTACGAGAGGGCATTAGTCTAACTATTGTCGACTGCTGAGAGTATTTCCCACACGTTGCGAACCGTGTAAAACGTTTATTAATAGTTGTGTGAGTTCAAACAAGAAAACTTTTAAAACTTTAACGTAAAGTACATACTTGAATATGAGTGGTTTTTAGCTATATGTACTAAAATCTTGGAAGTAAGTTCGAAGGCAAATGTTCAAACATCAAACAACACTAAAGCAGTAATCTAAAATAAAAAAAAAAAAAACAGATTTGAATATTTTTTTCGGTATTAGATAGAGTATTCATTGCGAAAGGTTATAGGCTATGTAAGATCACGCTACGGCTCTTAGGAGTGGAGCAGTGACCATAAATGTAAGAAACTGCGGGAACGGCTAATTAAAGATATAACCAGAACATTTCGTAGGTAATAATAAACACGAATCACTACATATTATAAAACAAAGTCCCCCGCCGCGTCTGTCTGTCTGTCTGTTCGCGATAAACTGAAGAACTACTAAACGGATTTTCATGCGGTTTTCACTAATAGACATAGTGATTCATGAGGAAGATTTACGTGTATAATTTGTCCCCGTGCGAAGCCGGGGGGCGGGTTGCTAGTAAAGTATAAAATGTAGTACAGCGAAAAAATATTAACGCTACCATTGAGAAAATTAATAATAGAAGTAAAATTGAAATAAATTATTAATATTAAGTTTTTTTGTTTGTCGTCATTCGCTTTTAGGTCTTGTTAAAATTGGTACACAACAAGTTTTTTCGCTATAAGAACGCTCAAGGCTTAACTCAATAGTCTAAGTACAAACACAATAATCTTGTTGAGTTGAACTCTACTTGGCGTTCGTATTTTTCTTCTAAACATCATACATCAATGACGGATATGGCAGATACATATTTTACCATATATTTCAAGTTGGACATAAAACAATGTGATTATTTATACAAAAGTCGAAAAAATAACTAAAAGTGATTAGACAGCAATGTGAATTTTATATATCTTTCCATTGAGTCAAAATATTTTATAGAGTTTACATGTATACAAGAGGTTGACACAATAAGAGACTTAGGTGTAATTATAGATAAAAAGCTTACTTTTCAACCTCATCAGGATCACATCATTAAAAAAGCGTCCATGATGCTGGGCTTTGTTCTAAGAAATGCTAAAATATTCCACAAGCCACAAACAAAGATAGTCCTGTTTAACAAATTGGTTCGTAGCATCCTCGAACACTGTCCCACTGTTTGGAGACCACATTATTCTACTCATATTTTGAGATTAGAAAGAATTCAGAAGCGTTTCATGTGGCATTTAGCATTCTCTACTGGAATTGCCAAAACTTATAAAAGGTACGAAGAAAGACTAATGTAATTTAAGGTTACTTCGCTTGAAAAGAGAAGAACGCTTCTGGATCTGAATTTCATATATATATTACTGCACAGCAATTCTCCCAGCCGTATACCGCGTAAACCAATGGCAATAATGGTGCATCCCATTCGTAGCACGGTTTTAGGATATAATTCACCAATTCCCAGATTGTGTAGGGCTGTAAATAAATGTTGCACGGGTTCCATTGACATATTTGGCGACAAAGCGCATAAATTTCGCAGATTATTATTCGAAAATGTACCGAATTGGCCACTCTGTTTCAATATCAAATGATAATATATGTATTACGATTATTATGGTTTAAAATATAGTGGGTTCTGTAATTTTAATGTTATATTTATAAGTTAATTAATTAATTATTAATTATTTGTAATTGTTTTAATACCGTCATATTATAGCTTATAATTATACTTGTATAAATTGGTAATTCACATTTGTTTTATATTAAATATTTAATGCATGCTGTATTCACCTGTAATTAGTTATGCAATAAGCCTTAAAACCTCAATTTGTAACACGTGTAATGTATCATTGTATATAACTGTTGGTGAATCCAATAAATAAATAAATTGAGAAGCCTACTAATCACCTAAGAATTTTCAATCTTGTGAAAATTAGCTTAAGCAACTTTAAATGTACTTAATCTATCAGAAAATATATCGAAAGATAAAATAAACCAAAAATGGCAAATGTCATATTAACGCTTTAGTTTGTATTACAACTATCGATAGGTCCTTCACATTTGTGCAGAACGACGGATTTACGTAAATCATGTTATAATATGTTAAATTTTAACAATTAAACAAAATTTAAGTGAACAAAAATAATTTCACATTAACTTTTGTAATTATAAACACAGAAAGCTGTTTGAAATTACTTTCTATGAAAATCCTCAAAGACACCATGGCATTTTATAAATAAACAAGGCCCTTTGATTTTTGTATAATTAATATCATTGGAATTAAAGGGTTGACATTGTTACTGCCTTTTTTTTTTTTTTTTTTGTACGTGTGGAAACCCCCTCGGGCCGTCACCCCACCGGGGTTTTCGGCGGGGCGGTGTGTCGGAATCGAACCGACTAAAACCACACGGTGTGCCGTACTGCGCCTTAAGTAGGAGGGATCCGGGAACAGCTTTTATTAAGACATCCGGAACCCACCTAGCGCCTGCCCGCAAAGCGCGGGCACCACCTTCGGGTAAAAAACCTCTCAATTAGGCGACGTCCAGGCACACGCGGACGCCGCCTCCTCGCGGGGACATTGTTACTGCCTATGCTAAGCTGGATTACTATCATAAAATGTAATGTTCAAAGACAGTTCTTCATTCAGTAGCGTAAATGTGTGCTGACGTTTTTTTTTCATTGAGCTCGAATTGAAAAATGCCAATTCAAAAATGAAGTAATGCAATCTTGCATATCTAATCAGACTCCAATTTCTGGACATACTACATATAAAATCGGATCAAGAGTGACCCGTCTCAGGATTACAAAGGCAGCAACCTTTTTTATTAGATTAATGGTGCGCATGTATTAGGATTGTAGGTCGTATAGACCCTCTCAATATGATCGCTATCTTGTTCTCGTAATGTGCCATGACGTGATATTTTTATGGCAGCTGTTTATTTGCTTCATAAAGATCCTGACTGAATAATACTAAACGATAAGATGGCTGTATGGCGGGTTGGTATTGTTACGATAAGAAGGTGTTTACTGCTGGATAAAAAGGGTGCCTATTTACTTTATTTTTCGAACTGTTTTTTATTAGTATAGCTTATTATTATTGGATATTAAGCTTTTCAAAAGGTTAATTTTATAATTTATATAAATTAAAGAGATTCAATATATATTTTTAAAGATATTCCTCGTTCTTTTAATACCTAATATGCAAGAACATTCAGAAATATTGCTATGTGCACATTATCTACACGTTTCGGGGATTCCATATTTAGATTCAATATGCTCATATGATAAAAAATATTTAAATAGATGAATTATCAGTTTCAGATTTATCATTATCAGACAAAATACCACTAATTTTCGTATGTTTGGATTTAGTGTTTGCATTTAGTTCGTAGGTACTATTGAACGGATTACAAATGCGTGTAGGCTACTTATTATAAAACTAATACACCCGTCTCGGGTGTACTTGTTTATATATTTAAATCTAATGTATTTGTTTAAATATCTAAACTAAAATAAAAATTAAAAAATAAATAAAATCTAATTCCTAAAACAAATCAGATTAAAAGAAAATTGGCGTCTCTAGCCTGTTTATTCAGAAATAAAATATCAATAGGCTATAATATATAATGTCACATTACGATACGTTTTATTAGCTTCACTTGTAACTAACTAACTATGTAACCAAATATTGGAAGTAAATTTTAAGCTACTTCTAATTGCCGTATTGAAATTAAATTTTGAATATATGTGTGATGATGGAGCCAGGAGGTACTCGCAGATAGTGGAACTCTTCAGTAGCCAATACTAAGCTCCTCGAGTTTAAAAACCGATTTGACTCATACCGGAATAAACCCATTTTTGTATGAGTTAAAATGTTTTAGAACATTACGTTAATTAAAAAGTATACTGTGAGAAACTTGTGAGCGGAATGCCAAAATTTGCTTGATCTTAGGTTATACCAATGCTTTGTTAATAATTGACATTTAGTAGATACGACTCCACAATAATGATACCTAGGTACGATAACAGTAATGTATCTTCATTAATCTATCTTCTCCACCTTACCCATTATCCCAGGATTAGTTACCGGCGTCTATTTCGAAGGTCTGTGCGGGTTAAGCAGAGAGGGTGGGTTGAGACTATATTCACCCTGTCCTTTTTCACTTCAGCTACAAGTATCTGAAGTGTGCGGGTATTTGTACCAAAAAAAGAAACACGTGTTGGTATTCTTTTTAAATAAAAAAGACCATTATGTTCGGTTATTAAATAAGTATTTGCAGAAGTTACTAAAATGTATAATAATTTGTGTAAATTCTTTAATATATCAAAAAGAAAAAAGAAATATGAAGTAGACTTGAGCTCGATTACTAAAATATTAATGAAATTAGTTCCCATTATAACTTTCATTAGAAATTGTACACGAATTTTACATTATTATACCGAACAGAGGGAATTTGAAAAGGGTGTCAAGCGAGATTAGATTTTTAATGAGAAGCTATTATTCTTGCTTCATTGCTTTACACACAACATTAATTTTCAACTTCGTCAAAGATGCGTCACGGAGCGAATGAAATTATGCTAAAATTTGTTTCAATGTTGTTTCCTATTAGATTTGACGCACATTAGAACATCACGTCTTGTGGGACTAATGTATTTGACGTACGTTCTAAGTCAGGTCATATTTACTCTTTAAAAAAATAATAATAATGGGTTCCTCTGTACAGACAGTTTACGTTACGTGTGATGTTTAAACCACTTACTTTTATAATAATACGACGAAACAGTCCATATTACTATGCATTTATATTTTCTGCACATTATCCATTTATATAAAAATCAATGCCACTCTTCGTTGTAATTTTATAACTCAAGAACGGGCTCTCAGGCTTTGTTCGGGCTATTTAGTAGATAGTTTATGTGAAGTTTGAACAAAAAAGAAAACTTAACGAGGGACTTACGTGGGTGAAACCGCGGGGCGCAGCTAGTTAATAATATCCGTAGGTAAACAGCCAAATAAAGTGCAAAAAGCGGTAAACCCTGGAATTATTATTATAAGTTTGAAGTTTATAAGAATATAGTAGTATTATAAGAATAGCACAAACACAAGCTGTTTTTTATTGTGTGGAAACCCCCACGGATCATCACCTCATCATGGCTACTGGTGAAGTGGGATGTCGGAATCGAACCAACAAAAATCATACGCTGTTCCGTCACGAGTGAGTCTATTGCAAGGGACTCGGGTTTACCCTAGGAAGGAAGTCCCCGAGAACCCTGACATACTTTGACCGCCTCTTAAACAGAAGGCAGCCACACCATTGCGTGCGGAGGGCTAGCTGCCGTGAGGTTGCGGCGCTGTTGCATCCACGCTCAGCACTCCACGAGAGCTTGGATTGCAGTATCCTTGCGATAGCCTCCGCAGTGATGGGATTTTTACAAGCTTGCTCATGAGCACTGAACATATGAAAAGGATCCATAGAATCATATTTTTGTATAAAAGGTAAACTAATATTAATATAATAATCATACTGATATTGTATATAATTCAATATAAAATAACACAACAATAATGAAATAATTGATCATTCCATTTTAAAGTTCATGCAACATTTTAGAACTTAGAATTTTCAATCAGCGATGACGTCAGCCCTTTGAGTTTTATTGAAAAGTATGTATTTTTAGAAGGTTTGAAGCATGACTTGTAGGGGATGTAAAGTATAGAACGTCAGCTAATCAAATTAGGAGCCTCTAAGAAGTATTTCAGTCGAGTCACGTCCTCTTTTGTCAGCCGCCGCCGACGACAGTAAATTATTATTATGACGTCATATAATTTGACTATCGCCAGGATTTATTAACCGTATCCGAGCTACGTACAGCAGTTAGACGGAAAGTGTTTAATGACATCGTGGAAGTATTTTCTTCGCAGCTAATGATAAAATTTCGCTAGTCTTGTTATTTTTCTTTTCAATACTTACCTGTTTCAGTAGCGTAAACGTCGTCTAAGTAAAAATAAACAGACAAGCAATTAGCTAGAAACACAGAAAAGGGTTTTACCATTTTGGGAGTCACGTCAGCCTTTTCAGTTCTATATTCTTAGTACCTGTTAAATAGGTATTGCATTTCTTTTGACAATGGGATGTGCTCTAAAAGTTTTGATTTACCTGCGAAGTGTTAATTTTGGTTAACATACAAGGCTTGATTGCTTTGACTTAGAGAAGCTTGATTTTTTTACAGCTTCAAGGTACATCAGACATAAGCGGTTTGACGGGCGCATTGGTTTAGTGGTTAGTGATCCTGACTGCTAAACCAGAGGTCGTAGGTTTAATTCCCACCCAAGACAACTAATTGTGTGATGATCACGATCATTTGTTCTGTGTGTAATTTATCTGTAATATGTAAGTATTTAGTAATATATATGTATGTTTATCAGCAGTCTGGTTACCAAAGAACAGGCTCTGCCTAGTTTGGGCCGTGTACGAGGTGTCTCTAGTTAATATTATTATAAGTTATTATTATTTGGTGTCAATTTGCACTTGATACCTCTTCGCGTCCCTGAAAAAAGGGTCTTGACAAATAGACGGACAAACTTTTCGGACTCTTTCCTTTTGAGGAACGGAACCCTAAAAAACATAAATAGGTGTTTAAGTTATAGGTGAACATTATATTTCATATTTCGTATTGTAATTTCAGAAGGAACAATGAGAATACAATATATAAGAATGATTGATGATGATTTTACTTTAAACTTTAGGATAGATACAAATATTAATCATAAAGAGATTTTACCTATACCTATATTTAAGTAAATAAATACTATAACCAAAGGATTTTAAGAGGTTTAAGGGGGCCATTGCGATGAGGTTGGGTATTACAGTCATTCAAACTGAGATGAGAACATCTGTAAATACGCACAAAAGAAAAAACTACTACAATTGCCTACAAGTACTTACTTCCCTACACTCTTTTATCCCTATGTATATGTATGCTTCATGAGCGTTATTATGTAGTTTTTTAATAAATTCAATGAAATTAATTAATTTAACAAAATAAATAAATAAATTAATTAACTGACTCACAGTACAAATTATGCTGTCTAGTGTGTTACATTTTGTGAATTTAAGTATAGGCGTTTGAGTTTTATAATTTATATGAGCTAAATTCATAAAAAATACAAAATAATACTCAAAACGATATAGGTATTAACAGTAAGTCTGTTGTGGTAAGTAGTGTTTAAGTATATTGAGATTCGAGAGTAAGATGGTATTGTAAGTAAAAGCTTTCTATTTAAAATTTGATGCACTTAATAAAAGGAGTTTAACTAAGAAAAATAGACCTTGAATCAGTCTTAAAGCTCATTTGTTTGTGGATAGATAGTCCTCTAAGTCTTAAACTAACTTCGTTTATTTCATCGCAAGTAACTTGAATAACTTTAGATTTACTTTGAGATGCTCCCTTTGTGTAATTAATTTTGCAATTTGTAGAAGAATTATAACTTTTATTAATCTAGAGAGAAAATCTAGTGAAAAGAATGGAAAGAACAATTAAACCCAAAGTACACAAGTGTACTTATTATATTTAAGAGTAGAGTGAATATGTTTATTTTAGAAAGACGTGTACCATTTTCGTCTTTATCGTCTCATCGTTTTCATCAGATGAGTTCGAAGGCAAACGCCTATTCAACTACTCATTAAAAAAAATCTTTTATTTTTGTACAAAAAATCGTTAGTAAAGAAGGTATATAAAAAATAACATAATGCAGCAGCTAATGCAACGATATCAGATTTATATTAAAATCTGAAAAGTCAACTACGGTGCGGCGCGCTTCGGGACATTGGCAAACCGCTTCTATCTGTCTCTCATACATTTAGTATGCAAGAACATTGGTGCGGCGAGAGCTGCTGAGCGGCTGAGAGCAATTTTGCCAGGAATATGTTCTAGTGGTCTCATTACTTCAAGTAGGTAATCTGGACTGTTGTCTTACTCTCCACACAAAGTGCACCCAATATCTTATTCCCTATAAATAAGCCAATTTCAATAAGGATAGCATGTCTTCGTCTTCTTTTTTGGAGGAATATATATTGCCAAATTAAAATCAAACACTTGAATGTCACCGACACGAATTATCTCGCGCAATAGCGCAGCCGAAGCGCGTCACACACGTACCTGATGCGCGCCTAGCCCTTTCAGTCTAGCCTGTGGCATATATTACGAATAGTAAACAAATTACTTAAGCTAGTTAGCAAATATCTACGTCAAAATTACCTAGGTAGTGTCTATTACTTTTAGACAAGTGAGAAAATATAAAGCGTTCCAGATAAGTGAACATAGAAATAAGAAAGTGAATAGACAGCACCTCGGTGTAGATAGGAGGCTATTCCCTTTTTATAGACATAAAAAACGTCTGACATGTTTTCTTCCGTAACTACCTTAAAAGAGGCATCACATTTCCCTTCATAGACCAAAGATTGCCGACCTCGCTTAAACTCTTCTATTATTTTTAAAGTAAACTATAATCTGCCAGTGTTTCATATATAAAAATTCTTTTTCGCAAAACGTTGTGAGTGGCCTAATCTGTCTGTGGTAGAATTAGCAATCATTCAAACGACATGATAGGTACACTAAAAAAAGCGGTTCAGCTCGCAATCTAAATTCGTTGATGTATTGGACCTACTAAGTTAATGAAGGATCAGAAATGCAAATATTAAGATAGTAAACATTTCTTGAAAAATATGATCGTTGGATATTTAAATATAGTTTAAACTAATAAACTAAAATATATTCTTGCTCGCTTATATGTTTTATGAAATACGCAGAACTTTTAACGTTCTTCGTCCCTACGCCATATTCTTTTTGTTCAGTTTACATTTTTATTTATTCTAATCCGCGTTTCATGCGGGCTACGTGTATTATGACGTTACATATAAGACATGTAAACCTAAAAGCGAGGAGAGAAGACATCAACCTTATCTTATTTACCTACCGTAAACGAAATACTGTACTTGGACAGGAAAAAAGATCATTTTAAAAAGGGGAAGTGTTGTAGAATTCGTGTACTTAGTATTCTTTGCTTCTATACAAATTGATAAACACGAACCTAGTTTTGTTTTGATAAAGTAAACGGCACAGTTCAGCTACTGAAGGGTTGGAATATAGCGAGGAGGTTTTAAATTTTTAGCAGTATTAATCTGACTTCCTCATGCTGCATGCGATAACTGCGTAGGCTCATGGTAATCTCAAGACCTGAATCCCAAGCAATGAAAATGGAACCCTTATGAGATTAAAGTAATAGTCAAATAGTTTATGAACTTCAGTTAAATTATTTGGTTTAAGTAGGTATTTACCAGTTGATACCTCCTTAATCTACCGCATTCCTCGTCAAGCAAACGTATAACAGAATTGTGTGAAATGAAACTTGTAAATAGTGGTTAAGTAAAAAAAAATTTATTATCAATTATTACAATATCACGAGAACTTGAATTTCATGTTCTTTTTTGATAATATAATCAATTAAAACACCTTTTCATCAAGCATTTATTACAGCCATTTAAGAAAATTAATAAAATTAGTTTAAGTTTTTATTCGGGTAATGCAATACCAAATGCTTGCTATTATTAATTTCATATTAGCAGATCGTAATAACGATAAACTTTGTTGTAGTTAGTATCGATTAAAAATAACAAAGACCAATCTGCGAATAGATATTTTGGCACCAATATGATAAGCCAAAATAATTTAATATTACTTACTTACCTAGAACATTTTTACACGTGTATATGTATGTAAGTAATATGTACAAAAATAAGGCAAACAAAAAATAAAAGCAACTAGTTGTTCACAAAAATATAAATTGAGTTAGGTACAACGAGTTTTCTTAACAATCATATTACAAAACTTTCAAAAACATGTTACACATTTCACTTGTCTACCAACTTTCAAGTCGGTGAAATAATACATATATATTTGTGTAAAATAATAATACCTACGAAATATAGTAGTAACATATTGTGTAGATATGAGAATTGATCAGTAACTTCATTTAGTACAGTCGTAATACGTGTGATACGACCGTAATATCACTAAAAGTGCTCCATTTACGTTCATCCTGAATACAGATATAGAAAGTAGAGAGATATAGATATTACAGAGTAAGTAAGGAATACTAAGTAGCTATAAAACCGCAAAGTACAAAAGTTTCCTTTCAAATAGTTCTTCCAAAATCTGAAGTGGTACTTCTTCGAGTAAGAATATTAAATATTTTAAGAAATTATCGCTTTGAGGGATGATAAATAATTTTAAGGTAAGGTTTTCTCCCTACGCGGCCTTTTCCATGGTAGGCTATATCTTAAACGATGCGTATAATATATAATTCCTACATGTTTAAATAAGCTAGCTTTTCGAACTTCAGTTAGGAGATACTACTACGGCTTTGATCAACATGAAGTAAAGAATTAGTAAAAAAATAGTTTCACTAAAATTTAGGAGGAGGAGAAGTCATCGTACGAGAAGAAAAACAAGAGATGAGAGATGGTAAAAGATGGTTGTTATGATGCACCTAAATAGCGACAACTCGTCTCTTATTCTTCTTTACTTCCCACTGCTATTTGACTAGTGGTTACAGTACTACATACTAGTGGCTACAGTCTGACCTCACCTGAACCCCATAACTCTAAGTAACAACAGATAGAAACTAAGTCTCTCAGTTGCTGTTTTCTCCAAAATATGTGCACAAAACTAATTATAGTGCGTACTCTACAAATACGTCTACGTCTTACTTTGGTTCCACGTAGGCGGCATGTCATTGATTAAAAAAAATAGTAAAGAATCCTTTTTTTTCAATCTATTAAAGCGTTATACTGCGGTAACTTAGTTTCATTATGTTAGCAGCCGCCATAACAATTTTAGTGTATGTCATTTTATTTCATTCAATCCATAAAAGTTAACCAAATTCAGAATATTCGGATAAATTACAAAGTTAATAACAAACAAATAAAAAGCACTTAAAATGCTTTATATTGACTGTTACCTATTTTATTTCAGTTACTAAGAGTAGTAACTGAAATAAAATAGGTAAGTAAGTAGAAAAGTTTACTACTACTAGTAAGAGTACTAGTAGTAGTAAACTTTTATAATTAATACAACTATTTACAATAGGTACCTGTCGCATTGAAAATAGTTATTTTATTATGTACTAGCTTTTGCCCGCGGCTTCGCTCGCGCTGGGAAGTTTTTTGTGGATTTTAATAATCTTTCCAATTACATTTCAGTTTCCACGACAGGTGCTACAATGTTATATTCTCGTTTTATTGTGGCATGATTGTCGTCTTGACTTTTATTGTCAACCTGACACTCAACATTGCCTCCTATTGCTGAGGCCAAGCAAGCACTTGTTCCCATACAAACTATGCACCCCTTTTTAACCCCAAACTTGTCTTCCATCAATTCTGTTAAAGAATGTTTATGCAAAATTTGAAGTAGATTGGACCAAGGAATTACGTTGTCCAATACAAACTTCACCCCCCTTTTTCACCCCCTTAGGGGTAGAATTTCAGAAAATTCTTTCTTATCGGATGCCTACGTCATACAAAGAACACACCCTCCAAGTTTTAGGTCTCTACGATCAGCGGTTTAGGCTGTGCGTTGATCCGTCAGTCAGTCATTCAGGACAAAGCCTTTTATATGTATAGATAAAGTTAGTATTTATGGTAATATTTTTTGATCAGAGCATATTTTTTTACTTAAACAAAGTAAGTGAGAACATTGGGAAGATATTTCAAAATTGCTGATTACATGTCACTTGTTCAAAGAAAATTTCAGATTGATGGCTTATCTTGGTATCAGGAGGCTTTGAAGGATTTGACAATGTAGCAAACGACCATGTAAACCTCTGAATGATAAATTTGGCATTACCGCGGAGGTGGAATGATCTGTGTAATCTTTAAAATATGATATTCATGAAATATTTTTTGGGTGTATTCTTAGAGATGTCAAAATGGAGACACAATTCGGAGAAGTATTACTTGTGAACGGACTAGGACAGAGTTATCTACACTCCACACAATAAATTATTATTATTTGTACAAAATATAATTATTAATTATAAAAATTCACTGTAGGAAATTTTTTGTATACGTGTGCGTACTACTTGTGGTGACTAGTCCCTTGTGATGTAGTGATTTTAGTTATTGTGTGCATTTTAGGTTGTTAATGAGTTTTCATGCCGTATACCGTTGAATCCCACGTTTGTCAAGTAGTCACGAAGGTTCTGCAATATTTTATTGGTCTTTTTTTCGATTTAAATGGATACACATCACACCATAGATTAACTTTGAAACTCTAAAGGACTTCAGAAATTTCTTGTTATTAACTACTCTTCTTAACAAACAAAGCAAAAATAAATATTTAAGTACGACATTAATTTATAAAATTTTGTATGTTTTGTTTTATTTAATATTTACTAATAATTAATCAAGCTATTTTTTCTAGCTTATACTAGAAAAAATAGCTTTCTTGAACTTTCATTTAATAGACTTTCCGTACCATTACAGATCAACATATATTCAGGACCTACCTAGCTCTTTGTAGCCTTATTCGCATAATGTTTAACTTATGATACGTATTGTTTAAAATGTGATGCACTTCTTCTACATATAAACTTTAACTATTCCAAATTTCACATTTTCATGTGCGCGAAATTAGCTTTATAGGAGTACAAAGAGCTAATTCTTTGTACTCCTTCTAAAGCTTTACCTCACTACCTATTATAAAACAAAGTCCCCCGAGTTTTTATTTTATAGTTTTTTGTGTCATGTCTCTGTCATGTTGTAGTATCAATAGAACTAACTACACATGTGTGCTAAATTTGAACAAAATCGTTTAACAGGTGAAAGGTCACTGGGTGAACTTCGTCCCCTATTTTTCCACCCTCAGGGATGTTTTTTTTTTAAATTGTACGCGTTGACTTGAGAGCCTCCTCCGTTTTTTCGTCGGATAAAAAGTGATTAAACCCTATATCACTCTCACAACTAAGAAAAATTTAATGACATCTTATTGTGAAAATCTGTCAACGTAAGAATTAGACGTACCCTCTTACGGTAGTCGGGTAAAAAGACAAATGTTACTTTGAAAGTTATATTGGCTTATGTGATCTATAAAACTGTATTGCTTTTCAAGCGAGTGTGGTGGGGAATATAGAAAATATTTGTTTGTATGAATCAATACTTCGAGATTTGTTATCGTAAAAATTGATGACAGCAGTTTTGATGTTACTTGAAGTTATATTAACATTGTTCCGACTTATTACAAAACGTGGACTAATAAAAATACTAGGTTATAATATTCTGGGTTTAAACCAAATACTTGTGTTTCTCTATGTTATGTCATAAAAAGTATATTAAATGTCATGTTGCGTAATAGAAATAAATCAGATCATGTCACTTCGTATTAACAACGTTGGGAGCCCTTGAACGTTAGTGAGGAACACGCCAGTACTCCAAATGCTTTAGGGCCCTTCTAAGAATACTTCACAATAATAATTACGAAAGGTTTTTCATTCAGCACAAGAGATCTCATGCTTAAGATGGTGTTGTGTTTTGGTGATGTATTCAGGTATATCTACCTTATTCTAAGTAATATTTATGGAGAACTTAGTGGAGTATAATATATACCAAACGTAAACAAAGAACTTAAATTCACTGACTCGATTATTTATATTCTTTTCTCGTAGCGAGACGTCTTTTTTTAAGATGTCGTTAACTGATAGATTTTTTCCCCCCCCAGAAAACGGTTGGGTTAAGTGAAGATATTAGTTACTAATGGTCAGGTAAAAACACTCGTCTCATACTTATCCAGTCACAATACTAGTATAAATATACACACATACAGGCTTTTATATCCTGCATGTATGTATTTTATAATATCATAAACTATCTTCATCCCCCTAAACCTTGAACTAAAGAATGTTAGAGTGTAAGAATCTTACACATAGTTGACACTTAGTCCATATTTTTATATGAATTTGGTATACTGTGTATCAAAATGTTTTTGACCTAGATTACTCGCCAAAAAATAAAAGAAAATCAGAATATTATATTATCCCCAACGGTTGCTTAAATTATTATCATCAAGAGAAATGGTGAAAGTGTACTAAGAATGTATTGTACCATGGGGACCACGATTACTTTATTCTCGAATCGCTGATTTTAGCAACTTTACGTAAAACTTCAAACATTTAGGATAAATATATTAAATTGATTCCTCTAGGATTTAGTTATCTATGTAATGGAATCTTTCAACGTAATTTTCACAAAGTTCAAGCCGTCCGATTAACTTGAAAATTTGCACACGTATCAAGGATCGATGACAATTCAAGACTAAAAAGTAGAAATAATTTTTAATATTGCTTGACATCAATTTTTCGGTTTGGTATCGAAGCGTATTTTTTGTTTTTTAAATCATTATTTATATACCTATTTAGCAGTAGTGATTTTGCTTTAATTTATATAGGTATATTGCTTAAAAATAGTACAGGATTTTTCCCACTAGATATACCGGCGACCTGTTGAATAATAATTAACTTACCTAACGTTATAATTGCTTGAGGATGTCTTACTGTTATTAGTAAACATAAACGTTCAATTCAATGGAAAACAGTTAATACTGAGTCGGGACCTGACCAGGAAACGGTTAAAGTAATAAGTAATAGTTTTTTAAGTAATGAGTAATATAATTAATGATTACAAAAATGCTACGGTATCTACAAATTCTTTTTTACAGACACTAATTGTGATTTAATAGCCTTTTTATTACATCTTGGTTAATACGTTCGAAGTAATAAAAGTGCCCAAAATCCTCTTCCGAAAACAGTGTAGGATAAACATAAACGCAATATTGAGTAACGTAGCTAATAAAGTTAACGCTGCTTTGCAATCAACCTTTAGCTTAATTCAATTAACAAGTAACTTAGTGCATCGCAAAAGGAATTAATTAATAATTTTCCTTTTGTGTTATGAACTTTACCAAGTATATGACTTTTAACTACTTTCATCAAACGCTTTGAACGAAAACTGCAAGAGAAGTTTCATGAAGTTCCTATTATGAACTAAACTCTCAAGTCTCGTTTAAATAAAAAATTAGTAGCAGTTTTCAAGAGCTATAACGACGAAATTAATAAGTTTAACAATGATTAAAAAAGAAGTTGCAAGGTATTGGATTAAGAATTACATGTTTGTAGAATACTCCTTATAATTAGCAATATAATCTTTGCTTTGCTGCTGTTTTCGACATATGATCTGATAAAACTGAAGTATCCAAAGATTTTTTTCTATAATTTTCTTTTTCAACTTATATCTTTTTAAATTCGGCGATTAGCGCTCTGACTGGCAATGGATAAGAATGTGAACTATTGGAGTTGCAAAGAATATAATGAATTGGTCTGTTTAGCAATATGAGTACACCTAATGAGCAAATTAGGCAAAAAATGTAAGGGCTTCAATGATGATGAATTTTGGTATATATTTGATGATTTTCGCTTGCGATAAATCTTTTAAGATTTTGCAACAACTTTTTTCTGAATTTAATTACGTGTAGCAGGCTCTCTTCTAGCGTCATTTCGACATTTTCGACGATTACTATATTCCCTTCAGAAAAAGATACAAAAAGCATTTGCCCTATCCGAAAATCGAACCCTGAAATATCTAAACGATGCAGGCAGGTAGTTCCACAAATTGTGTTTCCACGGATCGGAAATCGCATAACGTTGTTTGACTTAACTATAAGATTAAAAAAACCGGGCAAGTGCGAGTCTGACCCGCGCACCGAGGGTTCCGTAAGCAAACAAACTTGTATGTAGATAGTACGTCCATCTCGGGAATCAATTCTCGAAGACTTTTGCCCGTCTTTTTTGAAAGACAAACTTAATTTTGCGGTTGCAATGTACGACAAAGTCAACAATACAACCGCAAAATATAAGTTTGTAATCACAAAAACTATTTTTTATGTGATATAACAACAAATTAACGACTTACGGATTTTTCTCTTTACTTGTGCTGTCAGACCTTACTTCTTACCAAATTTTATGATTCTAGGTCAATGGAAAGAACCCTATAGGTTTTAATTTACCTGCGAAATGTTAAAATTTAGTCAAATATAAGGCTTAAATGACGATATCTTATGATTGCGTAGAAGCTTGATTTTGTTACAGCTTCAAGGGACCGCAGACTTATGTATTTGGTATTAATTTCAACCTGATGCGGTCACGGGTTCCTGAGAAAATTGTTTTGACAGACAGACAAACAGACAGATCGACCACAAAGTGATCCTATAAGTGTTCCTTTTTTCCTTTTGAGAAACGGAACCCTAAAAATGTGTTGAGATCAATACTGTTTGATCTAACTTGAATAGGGTAATCAATTATCCTGTTGTCAATATCAACGTCTCCGTAGTTTGAATGATGAGGTTACCTACTTCAGTTTATTGATTTGATCGCATTGGTTTTTGTATCTTTTATACGCACACTTAGTAGTGTTAGTATTTATAATTACTTTAAAGAAGCCATTAATCATTATAAAGCATGTTCTTTTAACTATTCTTAAATACCAACCGTGAAGAAGATATTTAAACTCGCAGTAGTACCTAGTTGTGGCTTAACCTTATCCTCAAATCCGCTCTGGCCACCGTCACCTCGTTTTTTTATATATTATAGGCGGCAAACAAGCAGACGAAGAGTATTAATACAACGCTAGCAGTAGTGATTATTCATAGTCTTTTGTAGAATCTCCTATTCCCTACCTCCTGAATATAAAAGGACTTGGAGGATTCAAATAACTTTATAAAGTAAAATTAAACTATGTAGTACTTATTTATATAATATGATAAAAAGTAAATTAGCCAATTGGTCTAATAGGCCAGTAGGCTTAAACTCCAAATCGGAAATAATTGTTACAAAAGGTTTTATTGTTTTAATGGCTTCATTTGTAGCCCAATATGATTATCCTAGGTGTTCCTCTCTCGGCGGAGTTGTGCTAAAGTGGTGGCCTATAATACATACTGCGTTTTTTATTTTGTTCGTTAAATAATATTTGGCTACATGTCGACGGGAAATGACGTTTTCATGTTACATGTCACTCTCACTGAGTGGAAGCTTGGCCTCTTATCTTCTCTGGAAAATGTCGTCCATATTTTACTTACATCATTGGGAATAAAAAACAACACCTATTTACGTTTATAATATAATCACAATTTTCTAATATAACTTACACTTAATTTAAAATTAATGTATGAACTTTTTCGTAGTAAGTATAGTTACAAATATTTAATACATGGCGGGCCAAATATATTGTATCTTATATTTGGAGGTTAAGTTTAAGTAATTGTTTCCTAATTGTAAGTACAGAGGGACCGTATACCCACTTAACCTGATTTGTATTATTTATATTTATGTTGCTAACCACAAATCGCTAACACATTACCTACATAATGAATGCTCCTATCACAACAAGCTGCTTGAAGTCATGCTGCGGTTTGCGGTCCACTCTCATCTAGCGTATTATTTTATTAAACACAAATGGTAGTTTTATTAGTTCTGCGCCTTCAGGCATGGGTTGGAATAACGCGAACACTGTATTTATTGAAGAACAGTTTGTTACTTTCTGCCATGGTATTTTATCTTCACTGTAATTTGCACAAGACGAAAAGGAATAAAATTACTTCCCTTGTTTTGGTTTGTAGTGAATACAGTACAAACTACATTATTAAGTTCACGAGTCATAGGCCATCATATATTTGGGGTAACCGTTACTCCTTAATTAAGTTCCAGCTTTCGCGTTTGTATAAAGTCATGATTTGTTCATTTGGAGGTATATATGGTGATATACTCTCTATCTTTTCTATCTTCAATAAATTGGCTATGCGGGCAAGTGCTTCTTTAAACTGATTAAATTTACTGCTCTTTTTACTATTTAATTTATGTTTTTGAGCTTCCCAGTCTTGTAATGTTAATAATACTTTAAAATGAGTTTGGCAGAGCTTCATTTCTTGTGGGTGGGTCTCTGTATCTTTTTTTTCTACGATTTGTGACTCACCGGTGCTACGATCAAAAGAATGGATATGTATACTCGTGCTTGTTGACTTACAAGTCTTGTGATGTGATCTTTGACACTGTACCGACACTTGACGATGTTTATGACGTTCAAAATTTACTTGAACAGATTTAGACTCAATTGCTGTTAACTCAGATATTTCTTTGGTATCACAAGCTTTTGAGGACTTTTGAATAACTTTCGACGGAGCAGGCTTTCCTTGGGACTTATGAGGTCTACCAGTGTTTTTAGAACAAATTGGTTCATCTTCAGTAGCTCTTAAATCGATATGACTTCCAAACACACGAAATCGTACTTCCTGAAATAATGCTGTGGTAGGGTCATTTACTAATTTTCCTAGACTCCATAAAAATTGTGCCATTACAATGATTCTATCACATTTGTCTGTTTGACAAAGACTTAACATTAAAATTATAAAAAAAATATAATCGAATGAGGTTTCATGTCTAAATTGTTTTTATTTTCAATCTGGAAATCTAAATTCCGATCCATTTCGTTCTGTGCCAAAACCATCGTTTTGTGAAAATTTTACAGGACAACAAAAAACCTCTTGTATAGATAAAAAATAATAAAACACTCGAAAATACTGTTTGATTATTTTTTTTTTTTATGTATCTATACCATAATACGAATTTAGCAGTGAAATATCTTTCGTTTATATAATAGTTGTGCGCCACAGTCTGCCCATTACATTGGTCAACAAAAAACCACCTTTTGTATGTAACATGTAAACTTTTAACTAAAATGAAATTAAATTAGAACGTTCCAAATACGAATATTTTTTTTTTGTAATCTGCTATTATTGCATTTATGAAAATTTCAGTTTTTATGAACAAAATGAAGTTATATTCACATCTTACAATACAAAATATACCATAAGGTTATATTGCTATTAATATCTTACAATTAATAGCAATATAACCTTATGGTTTTCTTTTATATTTTGTTTCAGGGACATCTTATTTTAATGTCCAACAGTAATGCGACCGCGTACGTGGTCTCCACTTGCCCTGATATCGTTTTTCTAATGTCGAAATGTCGTGGTGGAATCTTTCCCCGTGTTTATTGCTGATGGCGTCCAATTTTTTTTGGAAAAGAAATCCAAATATGAATGTAGAAAATATATTTACTAAAACATGTAAGAGCTCCACCACAATATTTTTATAGTCATCTGATCGGTGATTTGCGACAAAATTTGAAGTCACGTTCATGAAAGACTCCCAAGCTGATTTTTCCAAATCACTAAGCTTTTTTTAAAATATTTTGTTTTGACGTACAAATATTTGCATTACTCAGTTTTTTAAATATAAAAACAATCACCACTCCTATCCATGGTTTTTATAAAATTTTGTCATAAGTCCAAGTTTTATATGTAAAGTTGGTAAAACATATTATCTTTTAGCTGATGACAGGTCTTGACCTGCCATCAGCTAAAATTAAGTATCCTGATACCTAATTTTTTTTTTGTTTTAATTGTAATACCATTTGTATCAGTTCGTTGGTTCCGTCCAAATCATAGGAATTCCAAAAGACCCTTTTTGCTCTTCCAGTAAGACGACTCACATATGTAACACAACAGGTGTATGGAGTCCACGCTTTATCTTGCTGAACAAAGGAAAAGCTAAAATAATTTTCAAGTAACTTAGCTAAAATTGCTTCGCCAACCTTTAAAAGTAATGTCACCACAAATGGAACCAAATGTAACAGAACTAGTCAGGATCATTTTTACCACAAACTTAGTATACCGTTAGTATTCTAAGTTTATGATTTTTATACTTTCTTGACATTATTTAATAATCATTTAACGCGGGAAATATAGAACACAACTACGCTCTTTAAAGAACAAATACTCTGAATGAGAAAATGGAACTTAGGCGCCCACACGGTAGGTTTTGCTGTCAGTTTTGCCACAATCAAAACGGTGATTGTCAAATAACCTATCGTCTAATGCAGTGATTGACGGTTGCATGATGAGATTTTAATTTGGATATTATTTCATCAATCACCAATGAACATCCGTCAATTATGACATTATGATTGACGTTTGCATAAGCGTCTATATGAATTTTAAATTTTATGGGTTTAGAAGCTGTAATACTAAAAGTATACCTGATCAAATCAAAATAATAATGGTGTTAGAATGGAGATAAGTAGGTAGTTTCAAATTATTTCTTTTTACAAAATTTTGTTGACAAAAGTTTGTTACTTATATAGTATAGTACAATTCAAAAGTTGTCTGGAACTGATCGCTAATGGGGTAAGACCGCCCATTATGAGACTATTGGTTGATATATCCAAATGATATAGATATTGATGTCTGGTGTGCAATAGAGTGTATCTATCTATCTATAATGCTGAATAGTCTACCATGTAATATCAACCGCCACTACACAAGAAAGATTTGAAGTAATCATCTCGGTTTGTATTCAAAATATTCAGGTTGTTTCCTCAGGTTGATTATACGGATATTGTTCCAGACAACGGAGTCAAGAATTTCGAATAAAGGTGACGAATATCAAAAGTAACAGTCGATTGGCTTTAAAGAACATTCTGGGAATCATATTTCCGATACAAAATGATAGCTTTTAGAAGCGTGTTTCATTTATCTTCTCTTTTAGGAACCCTTATTGTTGTTAGCAATCTAAACAAGTGTTTCATTGTGTTTCACCGTTAAAACGTTCTCGCAAAAGGTCCTCAGCAAAATTTGAACTATCCTAACTAATATTACAAATCCATTTTTATTCGAAAAAATACTGCCCCCGAGGTATAAATTGATTGACAAAATCCTACACTAACCAGTGAGTAAGTGAGCGAAGCCACAGGCAAAAAGGTGATATTTTAATAAAATAGATTCTGTTTTTTTATGACATAGTACGTAGAATTTTAAAATAAAGACATCTCATGTATGTAAATACAAAATGATACCGTCAACTTATCAGCTAAAATAAGCTAACATTTTGTGAACATAGAAAAAAATTGTTAAAAAGCCTTAAATGTCACCTCCATGAACATAAACAAAACCTCTACAAGTTATATTATGATCAATAACTCATATACACATTTCTCTCCAAATTCAGAAGACAGACTCCCCACAGAAGACAGGTGTCTAATGACTAATGAGATCTTTATATCATACTTCTTTACACTATTATTATCAATAAAATGAAATTCAGGATGCAACAGCTTGCATCATGCTTACCTTTTATGTAACGCTAGTACCATTGTACCTGAAGATCTGACTTTTAAAAAGAGTGGCTATGAGTTTCTTTGCCAGTATTCTTCTCATAAGGCTCTACGCATTTTGGAAACTGGAAGTTATAGATCGACACAAGCAGGCAGTAGATTTTGGTGTTTTCACCTAATTTACCTCGACAATCCAGTACCTGCTGTGGCGTCTGTTTGCGTCGATCTATGATTTTTAACAGTAGCTTCAATTTAACGTTCATAAATGTCACTAAGTGTCTTAATTGAATAAATGATTTTGAATTTGAATTTGAATTTATTTTTGGCGACATAGTACATACCATTTTAAAAGATGTTAAAAAAAATACTACACAAATTGGCTTAAAGCCGCTAATTTACTTTGTGGTGGCAGAATTTTGTTGAGTTTTCTTTGGATTTGTGTACTTTGCGTGTCGAAACATGGCTCTCCCACGATTTTTCAGATGTAATATAATATACATTGTTCGTCGTAAGTAATGGATAACCCGTTAATTTGAGCTACCCTGGTGCCAGGCTATAAGAAAATCATATTTTTTATGTGAGGGTTGTCAACGGCTAAGATGATTAAGTTTTTTTTTCTGTAGAATTTTATTTAATCTACTAGAAAAATTCCTTGCTAATGTTAACCCTTGTTTCTAAATACAAAATAATACGTATTTTTTTTAGATTATTTAATTAACAAAGGTGAACCCATGTTCTGAGAGTGACACATTATTTAATGAAAAAGCTCAGATCGGTTGTAGGAACTTTAGGAAAAAAATATATAATCTTAAATGTAAAATTATTTTGGTTTAACGTAATGTTTAAAATAATTTTCTATAAAACTGTTTTATGGCTTTACAAATTTATAGTGCCTGATATAAGAATTTTATTGCTCTTCTTTCAGCAAAGTTAAGGTAGTTTCTAAGTCTCATACAAATTTTCATGCCTTTTTAACCTCTCAGGGGATGAATTTCCAAAAATTCGTTAGTGCTCAATTAAGCGATTAAAGGAACCTTTGAACAGAATTTCATGCTTCTTAGCCCAGCAGGTTCATTTCCTCCAAATTCTGCTAGATGGGGATGTACGTATGACCAAAATTTATATATCTAGGTAAATCTATCATAGCAAATAACGAGCCCAAAACCGCTAACCAGCGTTTTTTTCGTTTTCAATTCCTTTCGTTATGGATTAGTTGGTTTGCTTTGGTTTGTTGTTTGATTCGATTCATAAACGAAACTCGATTAAGCCGTTGAATTCCGTTTTTTTGTTTCCAGTTATGTTTTTTTGGAGTTCGTTCATAACATACCATTAAAGTATTACTTTGAGAACTTCAAATTTAAATTAAAGCTTCGCTTCGGAGTTTAGTAGCAACCACTGTTTTGACGTGGTATTAATCGAATTTGTTTATTCTTTTTTTTATTGAAAAAGGAGTATTGTAAGGTTTACCCCAAACTAATTTAGTAAAGATCTGATGAAGAACTTTGGATCTGGATAAAGAAATACCTTAACGGACTATAACATAATCATCACTATCAGTACAATAATTTTATTAAAATTTCATAAAAAGTTGCCTACTGAAATTTGTTAAATAAATGCATTTTAAAAAGAAATAGATTAAATTGAAGATGATATAGGTTAAAAGGTTATATTTTCTTTTTTGTGATCTTTCAAGTCACTTTATTTTGAAGTCGGTTTTATTTTTTTATTAAATCTTATTTCTTTAGTACGTCGCGGCGCCGTTACAAATAGGGATTTTGATTGAGCGGTAGAACCTTCTACAATATCACAAGTTTTCGTAGTAAGTTTCTTACGAGGCAGTAAGTTCTCGTTCACACGTATCTCACCGATGGATCGTTGCCTCGAAATGAATTGTGATATTTGATTGATTATTATTATAGTTGAGTTACATTCTATAAAGATAGTTTAATTTCTTTAGGATAAGAAACTCAGTACTCGTGTTGATGTCTGAGTCGCAAGAGAGAGTTAATCAGGTTTCTTCTTTGATAAGTATCTCTTTTTAATATTACAACGTAAAGTATTAATATTAATGTTTACACTGAAAAAGCTCTTTTTAGTTTGTGACACTTAATAAATAACCTTCACGTCTTCAATCCACACAAAGTGATCCCAGAATGTACATGAGAGGCCCATTATCGCATACTCTTAGTTCAACGATTACGGTGTGTCCCATTGGGCTTTGCCGACTTTTGCCGCGTTCCTATAATCAAACAATATATACAAGAAACGATTCATTTTGCTTACGGATGGAAAAATTTTGGTAGAAAATTCAACGAATTTTTACTGTGCGTAAGCAAAACGAATCGTTTCTTGATTATAGAAATGCGGCATTAATGGTAATTTACTGGGCAAAACAGACCTTGGATTGTAATAAAATTAAGATTATTAAGTTTTATACTGTTTATTATATGTTTTTTGCAACTCGTATTTATTTATCAGTTTTCTTATGTTGTTATGAATTATCAGATATGTTATTATACTATTTAAGTACCTACCCCTGGTTTCTGCTAATATTAAATAAAAGTAATATATTAAATATTAATGTTCATTTCATTTTGATGTTCATATGAAACTAAAGCTTTAGCCAGTAACTGAAAGTGTATTACTAAACAGGAGGCATTAAAAAGCATCTCGAGTTTAACAAACCTACGACGTCCGTCTTATCTATTAGATATGTGTCATATTATTATGCAATTTGAAGGCAGTTAAAGCCCAAAGATTAGCTCATAACCACTGAGCATATCATTAGTTAAATGTTATAAACAAATCATTTATAAATAAATGTACAGGAACTCGTACTACGTACTTGGTCCCGCTCGCTTTATGGATGGCATACTGGCAAAGCCGGTGAAGGGTTTTTTTAGTATGAAATGCTTATTTTTATTCTTATTCCTCCAAACTCATTCAAGATGGTAGCAGAGTTTCATTAAAGACAAAAAAATACATTAAAAAAGCATTTACATTACTACATAGTAACATTCTAGTATAATAAAATAAGAAGACAGTAATAGGAAGGAATAAATGATACAAGACAAACGTTATGTTATGTACACTCTCGTTAAAATTCCTACGTATTTTGTGTAAACGTACAGCTGATAAAATCATGGCGAGAAGCGAGATACTTGTGGTTTACTGCTTTATTTAAGTAGCTTCTCCTCGCAGTATCATTCTAAAATTCCATTTATTAAATAATATGATATGCGCGTCTCTTGTTGTTTTAACACTGTAATTTCGTTATTTCTTATTTTCGTTTAATCATCGAAACTTAATCATTGTTGTAGGTTTCTCATACCTTTTAGTAAAAGTAAAAATATATCAGTGCGTTCTTTAAAAGTTCAGAGCCTTAAGATCCTAGAAGTTGAAACTCAAGTAATACACTGATCGAAGTGATATTAATAGCACAAAAGTGTACTTCACGGCGCCAGCGGAACAATTTAAAGAATTTTCTAAACCATTAAGTCATCAAGCATGCGTGGCACCGCCATGATCGTAGCCTCTAAGCGTTTGCTATATCGGGGGTCTTACACATGCGTTTGTAGAAAGATTTTTCTGCCCTTTTCGAACAATACTTTACTGAATTCTTTTGGGACCATAGCTACTTCTTTACTAGTCGAAAATTCATCTGCACATAAAATATTACCGATAGTCAACAATTCTAAGCCCACAAACGGTGTTGAACCTTTAAAACTTAGATTTTTTGCCTTACTGGTCTTACTTTCTGTTCAACTGATCGTACGTACAAACTGTTAACGGTGTTATTATAACGAAATTTCAAAACTTCTATTTACACTTCCTTCGGCCTCTTAACTCAAATTTTCTTTCAATAAATGTTATCATGAAGAATTCAGTGTAAACATTTTCAGTGTTTCACAAAATCAATTAGTCTACTTAAGTCATAAAATGCTCCCCTTTACGAGTGATTCTAAAATTAGTATTTCGTAAAATAATTTTTTTAAGATCAAATGCCGTGAGCTGTTTTAGGTTAAAAACAGTTGGTTAAGTACACATCGTTTCCCTGACTATAACAAAAGCACACAAAATACTTGAAAGCTTTTAATTTAAATCCTGTAAGAGAAAAGTGAGGTTGTTCAAAAAGAGACTGAAGAAAAGCGAAACTTGTCGAGTCGTTACGGAGCGGTAAATATTCCTTCAGAGAACTTTCTCGTCGTCTAGTTTATAACGTAACTTAAACAATAAGTAACTGCTTCAAGACTGATCACCGATTAATTAGATTTTTTTACATTACTATGTCTTAGAGTGGAGACCGTGAATCGGTAAACGGAAGGTAGGACCGTCCCCCAGCCAGATGGACCAACGACCCGAAGAAGGTAGCTGGAATAGACTGGATGGTGAAGGTGGAGGACCGGGTGCTATGGCGCACAGGGTGAGGTTTATGACCAACAGTGGACTACAATAGGATAATTGATTGATTATGTTATTTCCATGAAAGGATAAATTAATTATATGCGCTCAAAAACGACACTAAAACGGAGCCTACTAACACAGTTTTCTGTTGACTTTTCATAGTTACATTATGCATCTACATTAGTTATTTATCACAACTCTTCTTTATATAACATTTTCCTCACTGAATGTACTAAATATAATAAAAACACAAACTTTAACAACAGATTAAGTGTAGTGTAAGCAATGAACAAAAAGTTAAGCAAAATGTTTATTGTACCCTCATCCATTTTATCCAGGTAATCTCCTATAATAAAAGGGTTGCCTTTGAGTATGTTAACATTAATATCGGAAACCTTTTCCAACAATTGTGAAACTTTGGTTATTTTAAAAAGTTTGGAACAATATGTTCTGTGCGGTTTCGAAAACGGATCAGGTTTCTGTTATCGGGATTAAACTCTTCTTCGTAGGTTTTGATAATGTAAGCTTTTTGAATTATATCGGTGGTTTTTGTCACCAAGACTTTTCTTAGCCAAGCATAAGGTAAGGTATTTTTGTTACATTGCTTTCCCACTTTCTTTAGTTCGATGTTATGTTCAATATGATGTTGTTTTTGTAACATCAAAGTAAAGACATTTACCCAGTTTACAAAATATGGTGTCGGCTAACCCACTCGTGTTTTGCACCCATATCAATATTCCTCATAGTACTACTTAGCTTTGATTTAAACACGCTTTTATCAGCTTTACTTGTAACTAACTCTGTAAACAAATCTCGGAAATCAATATTAACTTACTACTATTGTCACCACGTGAAAAACGGTTATTTATTTTATTAAAAATAGGGGTAAACTATAATAGATGATAAAATAGTTCACTATTTAATAAAAAAATTAGGTAATGGACATTGTTATGACTAGTTGTAACGGTAATGCAATGCTATTGGTCGATTGATAAATATTGATAAATAGTGGGGTTATAAAAGGAAGGAAGGATAGTTGATTCTTTTTTACTTTTTAATTCAGGTCCCCATTAAAGCGTGTTTTTTAGTTTTACTTAAATATAAAATATTCTGTATCTTGGTTTAACTCGTTTTTATTCGAAAATAACCACATTAGTGTAGTCACTCTGAAGAGGTAAGTGGAAAGTAAAAGGCCACAAGTTCTGTGTAGGACTAAATTAAAACAATTTTTTAATTATGTTTGAGCTAGAGTGGCATCATCACTACATATTATTAAACAAAGTCCTCCGCCGCATCTGTCTCTGTCTGTCTGTTTGTTCGTGATAAACTGAAAAACTACTGAACAGATTGTTATGCGGTTTCACCAATAGACAGACTGGTTCATGAGGAAGGTTTAGGTGTATAATTTGTTAACGTTTTGTGTAAATTGGTTGAAATATGATGATTGTTGAAGATGTCTCTGCTATCCGTGCGAAGCGGGTTGCTAGTTAATCTATAAAAAATATTAGCAGGGGAATTTTCTTTATGGATTACTGCTGTTATAATGTAAAAAACATTTATACGTCTGTAAAAACGAATACAATTTTCTTACGTTTTTACGTACCTTTATTTGTTCTAGACGTCAAAAAGGAAACTGAAATAAGTGGAGGTAATTCAATCGATTCATGTCTTCAATTTAAACGTCAAAACTTGTTATGTCATACTTGTTTAAAATTATTACCAAATTCCTCACGTACCTATATTTAATATAGGTGCTTCTGCACCTGTATTTATTGAGTAAATCTTCTTTATCATAACACCAAATCTATGGATTGAAATATTTTTATGTAACATTAGTTTAGTCTAACTAATTAAGACTAATTTTATTTTAGAACGGAAGATGTTTAATACGGAAAACACACCACACTATTTAGAAAAAAACCGGCCAAGTGCGAGTCGGACTCGCGCATGAAGGGTTCTGCACCATCGTACAAGATTTAATACTATACGTACTTTTTACTATTTGTTGATGTTTTTCTGTTGCCGCCAAACAGAAATACATCATCTGTGAAAATTTCAACTGTCTAGCTATCACGGTTCATGAGATACAGCCTTGGTGATAGACAGACAGACGGATAGTGGAGTCTTAGTAATAGGGTACTGTTTTTACCCTTTGGGTACGGAACCCTAAAAAAGTGTAGCTGATCGTAAAAGCTAAATTCTAATTCTTTTATCCTAATAATTTGTAAGTTTGCGAAGATATTTCTTAATCAATCACATCTTTACTGCCATACGGATTTGTGATATTCTGTAATCATGATTATGCCTATGCGTGTAGATTGGGATCGAGATGCTAAGCTACAACAATATAATTCATCAAAATACATCAAACACCTCACGTACCGATTGTCTAAAGAGTAATAAACCCCTCGGTGCGATAACTCGTAAAATGTCGCACTGAAAAATCTTCAAATTTACCTAACTACGTAAAATACTCGTATTGTCACTTCCAATGTTACGACGACATAATACTTATATATTTGTACAATTACATATCTTCAAAAATATATATTTACTAGCAACCCGCCCCGGCTTCACACGGGTCACAGAGACATCTTCAACAATTATCATCATCATATTTCAACCAATTTACACAAAACCTTAACAAATTATATACTTAAACCTTCCTCATGAATCGCTCTAAATATTGGTGAAAACCGCATGAAAATCCGTTCAGTAGTTTTTGAGTTTATCGCGAACAGACAGACAGATGCGGCGGGGACATTGTTTTATACTATGTAGTGAAAAGTTAAAAGTAAATTTCACTTTTCTTATTTCAGTAGGATATAATAGTATTCTTACAATATACTAACAACCCGCCCCGGATTCGCACGGGTAGCAGCGACATCTTCAACAATCATCATCATATTTCAACCAATTTACACAAAACCATAACAAAATATACACATAAACCTTCCTCGTGAATCGCTTTAACTATTGGTGAAACCCGCATGAAAATCCGTTCAGTAGTTTTTGAGTTTAACGCGACCGAACTTTATTTTATAATATGTAGTGATAATGTTTAATCAAACATTAGGTGTTATATGATATTGTTCTAGAATATAGATTGATAGATTCGTAAATTAATACTCAAAGCTAAATGTTATATTGTTGTTACATATTACGTTTCAGCTTAAAATTATAGGCGAGGCCAAACATTTTGATTATACTAAAAGGTTTGCCTTTTCGTTGTTTGTTTAATTAAATGTGGGTGTATGGAAACTAGGCGTATTGTGGTTAATTGTGACAAATAATATTGTTCTTACAGTTGTGTTTATTTGTATATGAGAGGCTCTACGAACGTATAATCTAACTCATTAACTCACTCTTGATTAAGTAGGAGATTATTTGTGTAGGTATGTAGAAGCGACGATAGCAAAACAAACTGTTACCTCCCCGGCAGCATGTTAGCCTTTTGGTTTTTGGATAATGTACCTTTGCTATACTTTGGTGGTAAAGTAAGTTTACGAATATGAGATTTTTGTACATTTGTAAAAAACATCAACAATGTAGACTTAGTTTTTTTATACAGAACGAAAAATATTTTTTTTTCGTGGGAGAGCCATGCTTCGGGACGTACGGGGCGACTCGAAAGGAGTGATACCATTGTCTCACAGAAAACCGGCAGTGAATGCTTGCATTGTTTTTCACCGCGTGAGTGAGGTTACCGGTTTATGCAAAGAAATAAATTTGAATTTCAAGGAATATGGCAAATTAAGCGTAGGAAACGAAATAATAATAAACCCAATATAAAAAATTTGCTTGTCAGAAGTACAGAACTATTAATTTGATATTTTAACTTTTATAGATGTAGATGTCCTATGGTATTTAGAATTGTATTGCTGTGTGTACACACGAGTACATAGGTACAGGGCAGATATTTTTTATTATATAAAAGATTAGGTACCCAACTGTATGAAAACAAAAAACACCTTCCCTACGAACGACCTTTTAAATTGTTGCTGAGAGTAATGTAATCATCCTACACCCAATTTATTATATATTTAGAATGACACTTTCTGTAATTATATTATCTTTTGTATGTTACGACTTTACTCTCGTGGAGTGCCTAAGTAATTAAGCAGATGTTACAGTGTGGGACATTGAATTTTAATTATTTAACATTTTGTAATATTTTAAATTCAAATATCATTTTACGTACTCCCTAGTCCTACACTGCTTACTTTCATTATTTGAACGTATAATTTGTCAATCTATTAAGGTATTTCTTTGGAACAGTACACTGTCTCTCGATGAAATGTAACCCTATGTTGGGCCGACAAACAGGGCTGTAGGCAGTCTAAACTGGTGTTGACGGAGATCTCACCACGTTTAACTTGCAGACTGCTCAGTCTCAACCGACTCGATATCAGAATAGTTGTAGGAACCATTAGCCCTAAACCGGCACTTATTCACCATCAGTACGACAGACAGTTCTCTATGTAGAGGATGTCTCATCGCGGAGCAAACGGCTGCCCAAGTTATCCTGGACTGCGAGAGAGTGGCCCCACAACGGGCAAGTATCCTCGCGGGTGCGAGAACGTTCCTAGAAGCTTGCGAACGCCCCATGAGGCTTCTGTGCTTCTGAAAGGAGCTAGGTTGGCTCAACTAGTCAGCCTATCTGAACGCATAATGGACCGTCTATGAGCCTAAATGCGAAAATAGAGCCATATACCAATACCAACCCTATGTATACCCTTTTCTGTACAACTTACAAAATGTGTGCAAACACAAGACAAATCTCATGATAATCGATTGAGTAGTTAAGGCGTGAAAGCTAACAAACAAACGAACTTATTTTCGCATTTATAATATTAGTAAGGATTCTTAACATGAATTCGCCGTAAAAAAAATTTATTGCATTGTTTCTCTATGTATTTTTTGAAAAATCACTAAATAAATGGAGAAGCAATGACTATTTCCAGGCGTTTGTAAAAAGAAAAAGGCTTGGAAATAGTCATTTCTTCTTTTTAGCTAATGAGTGGCATTTCCAGATAGCTAATGCAGCGCTTTTATCCATTGATATCAATCACAACAGTTCCTTACCAAGACGAGGCTTTGAAAGGAAGGATAATGGGTAGGATCATCGCAAACTAAGTTTCGGCACGTAACTAAAATGTTACTTAGTAAACAATGTTCCCTCCACATGACGCTCATTTACAGTCGCCTCAAACAACACACACCCTCATAGAATAAGGCTCAAAGATCACAATCATACTTGTTTATTGGGAAAGTTTATTTTGTTAGTAAGGAGTCACATGAACGCTTCGAAGGAATGGAGTGACGGGGGAATATAGTGACTTAAGCTATACATATAAAGCGGGAAGTGTCGATGTTTCCTTAACTATTTGTAAAAATATAATTACTGTAACGTGCGAGTGAATAAATGTTTAGGATTTAAAACGTTACGATACATTATATTTAAATACGTTTTTTTTTGGCATTTTAAAGAAGCCTCTGGTTACGATAAGAAAGTAACGAAGTGCTTATGTCTGAGTGAAACTGATTAAAACCATACAACGTTTTCGACATCACACCTTCTGTCTAGAGAAGTGGTTTTGTTGAAGCACGGAAATAAACACCAGCCCCAGTTCTGCCGACCTCATTCCCCGTTAGCCTTATCGTAAGTCTGTGTCAGGCCATCGGTGGACACCGCTCTCAAGAGTCAAAAGGCGCCAAACCCGTTTGATCACCACCAGCAATTACTCATGATGAGATACAGATAAAATGTGTCCTGGACTGACATAAACACGGAAACCAAGATGCAAGCTGGCACCAGTGCATTTACAAAGTGTTGAGCAATATTTTTATGTGTTATCTACACAGTTTACAGGAGTATTGAAAGTGAATGTAATTATAACCTTATAACTCAGTAGGAAAATAATATTCCATTAATTTTTTTACCTTTAAATAATAAATTTGACTGGCCTTTTGGTCTAGTGGTTAGTGATCCTGACTGTTGAGCGAGAGGTCGTGGGTTCGATTCCCACCATCCATTTATCTATAATACCTACGTATTTAGAAATATATACCTAAGTATGTTTATCAGGAGTCTGGTTAGTAGTACAGGCTCGGCAGGCTTTGGGATAAAACTGCCGTGTTAAATGTGTCATGTTATTATTTTTATTATTATTTTTTATTCCTTTCGTATTTGTAGTATTCCTTTTCATCTATATATGAAATATAATCGCAGTTACATAAAATAAACACAAAATGTATTGATCGATTATTATTTATATAATCACAACTTAGTTTTTTATTAACATTGTCTCGGAATTGCGTCAAGAAAGGTTATACAACCGGCGTGGTTGAAATCGATATAAAAAAACAAACCGTTTACAGTATGACGTAATTCTGCGGTAACAAATCTACCTACCGAATGTGCGGTGATCATGGATTACGAAGAGGCCAACTTTCAGTGTATATAAAACTTTCGAGGAACATGAAGGATTATATTTTTTGTTACCTACAAAAGCTTGTATATTGTAATATATCATACTTCTGTGATATATATTAGTACTGGTGTGTGAGAAGTCCGCACTTAGTTCGAATTTGGAACATTTTAAAAATGTATAACTGAATAGAAGAAACACAAAAAGAGGTGCGAGAGTGGACCTGGACGTCAGACTAAAAGGTCGCACCAAATCTTTCCAGAAGTCTCTGTTGTAGTTGAATGCAAAAGTATTGATTATAACGTACAATAAAATAATATACAGCTCCCAGTGGTTGATTCCAAGATTACCTCTTTACACACATACCCCTTTCCTACCTTCTCGCTGCGCTCTAGCGAAGTGCTACAATATTAAATATGTATATTTTGTGTATCTCGGAAACAGCCCTAACGATTTGAATTAAATTATTTATTTAGATAAGGTTTTGCATTTTAAGTTTATCTATAAAAAACGTGATTTTAAAAAAATACGGGCTCGGCCGCCTAGATACTACAAAGTAAAATAGGTATTGACCAAAATTTTTGATCCGTGTACCTCAAAAAAAACGCATATTATTTGCTTACTTGCTATACGAAGTACTGTGTTTGAAACAAATTATTATTATAGGGAGTTTCTGCTTCTTTTAAAACTATGGTACAAAATAAATAAACAAAGTCAGCATAATTTTTAAACACGAAAATAAAAACTTTATTGCTCAAAAAATACATGACAAATACAAACAAAATAACGCTTAAAATGTCCTCTAATTTATGGATTATTTTCATATAACTTACTTTCACTTTCGTGTGACTTAAAATAAATAGGAAAATAATAAAATTATATTGTGATTGTTTTATATGGCTGTATTCGCGTAATATTTAAGGCATGTTCTTTTTCTTTTTTTTTTTGGTATGGGGCAAACGAGCAGACGGGTCACCTGATGGAAAATGACTACCGCCGCCCATGTTACAAGTGCGTTGCCGCCCTTTAAGGTGGGAGTAGGAGAAGAGGGGGAGGGGGAAAGAGTGGGAAGAGGGGAGAGGGGAAGGACGGGAATAGGGGAGAGGGAAGGGTTAGGGCCTCCGGTAACCTCACTCACGCGGCGAAATGCAATGCAAGCATTGCTTCACTGCCGGTTTTCTGTGAGGCCGAGCTGGCCCATACGTGCCGAAGCATGGCTCTCCCACATAATAAATGTTTCTTTCAATTAAGCGGTTTCCCATTTTCATCAAAGCTTTAAATTAGTTACCTTGCCTACTACTAGTATATTAATTTAAGGGAATTGTTAAAATGGTCTATAAACTTTTTATTGTATCGCAGTTACCTTCATTGACAATCCAATACGCTCTACAGTATCAAGCGAATCCTAAAATAGGAAAAAAGTACCTACTTTGTGCCGAAAAAGAGGGTTTTTCTTAAAAGCCACTTACGCCACACAAACTAATTTTATAAATATTGTAATGTGGACAACACGGGTCCTCTATTGGTTCAATAATTATAATTGAACGTTAAATATCTTAATTTCTATCTTCTATTCTTACGTTTTTGTTAGCAAAACAAGACAACACAAAAAATGTCGATGTGATCGAACTTAAGTAAATATTGATTAGTTTTTTATTAAAGAACAAAGGAAGGAAGCTTCAAAGGTGCCGATGTTATTGAATATAAAGTTAATCAACCTTAATCAACCTACAAAATTTAATTAAATATAATTTAGTTTATTTTGCAAGAATGTTTTTCAATTAGTTAAGATATACGGTTTTACTCACGTGTATATTTTGGGGATGCCCGACTAGTTTCGGACCCTTTATCAAGGGGTGAGGCGTCCTGCCGCGCCGGTTGCAGGTGCCAGACTCTGTTTTTCAATGTTACGTTTAGTGCAAGAATGTTTTTATCCAACGATAGTAACATGCATTATAGTTTGTTTCTTTCACTATCATAATTTTAAAATACTATGCGTATACGCATGCATAACTTATAAGTAGTACAATATCATAACTAATATTGTATTCAAAGTAAAAGAAAATGTGCTTTGCTTCACTTCCCAAAAACCTGTACATTGGAGATTTCTGTTCGAATTAGATCCGTAGTACCTACTTCTTTTAGGAGCCCACAAGAACTGGCGCTACTGGCGAAATTTGAATGATGATATGACGGAAATAAGTAAGAAGAAACCCGACAGTGAGTCGCCTGACCCCGTATCTCCAACTACATCGTAATTAAATTTTGTACATTTTCTCGAACATTCGAAATAATAGAGCGCATTGCCCATTCATTGATAAATTCTTCCTTACGTAACTTACATTTTTGGTAGTGATTAATACATTTTCAAAGTGTCTGTTATAAGTTAAAATAAATAAACATTCACTGTTTTCTGATTTTTTACTTTGCATACACACAATTACCCAGCTGGAAGCCAAATTTCAACTTTCTAGGTCATAGTGAAGTGGGTTAGGTTGTTGATCTATATGTATATATCTCAATTACTGTTTAAGCTGTATTTATGAAATTTGGGGTTTTAGGTAATCTAGGGGGTTTGAATAAATAAGCAAAAATTCAAATATTTATAGTAAATAGATTATGAGTTATTAAGCGGTCAAAAGTGGCTCTAAATGGTTCGTGTAATATAACACACGGCTGCTGCGTCGCCAGTTCATTTTTCTTGAACTTGGCTTGACACGCTGCCGCGTGTCTAGATTTAGTGAGCGAGTTGGAGACACTGCCCGAAACCGAAGAAGCAGGTTGCTTCATAAAGGGCCTATCAGGCCTGACACTAGTCAGATATCCCCAAAGTTCATACATGCAAACAACCGTTTCGTTATTTAATATTCACCATTCGCGAAAGTTTTTATTCCACTTACATACAACAATATAAATTCGAGTACATTTGTAATCATTAAATTATGATCTTTTGATAAGTTGATTCATATTAGCCAATTCTTTAAAGAGAACCCTTACCTTCGCTTTAAATTAATAACAATTGAAAGATATTTTGATTCCGGAGGAGGCGTATTTCATAGAAGAACAGATTAAACAAGGGAAGAAGAGTCAACAAAGAAAATGGGTGGGAGGGACAAAAAAGTAGATTATTATTATCACTTTTTTTTTATTTGATGAACGAACGTTTCTGTGGGTAGATGGTTATATGTACCTCAGTCATCATCATCACGTAGTGTTGTTAGCGTACTGCTCGTTCTTTTCATTTTAATGTCACGCATATATACGTTTACATCGATGCTTAGTTTATAGAGCGTTTGATGTAGGTCATATTCTCTTTTACGTTGTCGACCCTTTGTCAAGGCCCTAGGGTATGTTTTGAGCCTAGCTTGTACATTCTACCAGTAAACATGTGTCACATTTTATTGTGTACGGACATGAAGTTAATAAATAACGGCTGAGTTCTCCCTTTCTTTATATTTGACTTTTACGGCTCGTAAAAAATTTACTACAGTCTACAATGGAGAATCATCAGTTACGTGTGTCGTATGCGTTACAATAGGACAGTTCGCTTTAGAGAAAATTTATAAGAGTATAACGGATGAGGAAAAATGCATATAAATAAATACTATATAGCTTATCGACTTCATTGGTGTGTTACGGTTGGCTTGTGCTTCTTAGCTAGCTAGGGAAGCTAACTCGCAAGTAGATGTCAGATTTTAAATGTAAAATTATAGACTGAGAAAAAGTAGAATGACGAATAATTCGTGAATTTATGTTAATTTGCATTATAAATTAATTAAATACTTAATAAATAAACGTTTTAAGTCTTGAGTATAAATTGATTAAATATCTTAATTTTATATGTACCTAGAAATGGAGAAGGCTCTACGTAGGTAATGAATCATTTTATTATTTGTCGCCGACTCGAAATTTGTTAATTTAAAATTTGATAGTTTATGTAAATAAGCTCAATATTCAAGACTTAAAAGGTTTATGAATTAATTTGTTGCTCTTTAGTTCGTTTTTGTTAAAAGATTTTTATTTTATGATTTTTTGTAGCTCGCGTCATCTTTTAATACTCTGACGACTACTATCTTTTAATATATTTCATACTAAATACTTTAAAACGCTATCAACATTGTTAGTGGTTTCTGTCACTAAAACCACAGTTTTTTATCTCTAACTTCTAATTGTCCAGGAATGGTATGGTTTCCATCATCAGCTCAGCTTCATGATGTGATAATTCCTAAACACACATACCAGATTAAGTTATGAAAAGTAAACAAAAACACTATTCGTGCCGACAATTTTCGAGGGTTTCTCTCAATTTTATCAGAATTCCATCATCAAATTCTGGCTATCTTGACATAAGACTACACTCGATGTACACCCTATCCAACAAAAAAAGAATCATCAAAATCGGTTCATAAATAACGGAGTGAGGGCTGACAATACATAAAAAATATATATATATAAACCGTCGAATTGAGAACAGCCTCCTTTTTTTCATTTGTTAAAAATATAAAAGTATTGAAGATAGAAGTTTTGACTTATTCAAAATCACCACTTTTCCAAAGAATCGTTTCAGTACATTTTTTCCATTTGTTTTAACTAACTTCACTTGCTCTTTATCCTTGGTAGGCGATATTCCTTAAACATTTACAACTTATTTTCAGATTGCAACCTCGTTACCATACAATTAAACTTTACTTATTTTTTAAATTACAGCTTTGGTTAAATGACATAAGTTTGAAGCTCTGTGACGTTAATTTAATAGAGTTGTGTATTGATTGGGCAGTTCTTAATATTATCGTCCGTTTACTTGCTTTGAGTAGATAGGTAGGTACCTAAGCAAAAAAGATCATTATAAAATCTAACATGTCTATAAAATATCTTAAATTTGATTTGGCCAAGATAAGATTTGCTAAAGCAAAAAAACAAATAAACTGTTTGATCAAATAAACGAATGGGTTTTTGCATAACCTATAGGTATCTCGGGGACAGCGTAAGAATATCAATAACGAATGAATGTCAAGGTAAGAAAATACCGCAAAGCTAATACGATACAATGCGACACTTGCTTAATCACTGAAAGGGCATAACTCTAGCATGCAGTTACAATAACAATTTGTGAGAAAAAAACTATCCGGTTAAAAGTTATGACAGTTTGAATTTTCAGGTATTATCATCTCCGGTTTTCAAAAATGCAGGTGGAATGTGTAAAGTTAAAGATAAATCGAACATGTTTTTTTATTTTGGAATTATTCACTGCGTTATTGAGAAAATCCATAAAAACTAAATTCAAAAATTATGCATTTTACTATTGTATGTTTCTAAGACCTATCGCTTTAATATAAATATCTGCACATTTTACACGATAAACCACTGTGCGTTTTAATAGGTATAATCAATAGGCATAGAATAATCAACACTTTAAAAAATTGCTACTTATATTATTAGAGAACCATTTTAATTTGCAGCACTAATAGTTATTGTGAGTTGTATAATATCAATCAAAATACCTCTATAATTTGTATAACTAAAACATAAATAAGATTAGTATCTGCAGTTTGAAGTTAGTTTTTTAAGGTTCCGTACCGAAAGGGTAACCAACCAAATCCGTCTGTCCGTCTATCTGTCAGCGGGCTGTAATTGTAATTGTAAAATTTGAAATTTTCACAGAAGGTGTATTTCTGTTGCCGCTATAACAACAAATAATTAAAATAAATTAAAAGTATCTACATAGTATTAAATCTTGTACGATGGTGCGGAAACCTTCATGCGCGAGTCCGACTCGCACTTGGCCGGTTTTTTAAGTGTTATTTATTTCTCTGCAGTTATTTAAAAAAAAATAAGTTTAAGTTGTGTATTCAAGTATTAAGTATTTATTATAACTTCGAGATTTCTCAAAGATAAGAGGAAGAATACACCAATACACCAAAAGTATATCCATAGTAGTTGCCATACCAACTATTATGCATTCTGTGGCAATACTTTTAAATCGTACTGAAGTTAATCAGTGAATTAGTATGAAGTCCTACTCAATTTATTCTGAAACACTGTGCTCACTTTTGCTTACCATTCTCTTGGTGGATATCTCACAGATATCTTGATGGTCAATATATTTTAACCAAGTCAATGGCCAAGAATTAAGTTATTCTCTCGCAGATATCTACCACACTTTAATAAGACAATAATTGCTACTTGGATAAGCATCTCAGTTGTCTTCTTTAATTGAAAAAGCATAAATATACACTGCAGCATACACAATATATACCTATCTTATTAGTAATAGCATCGACTGAAATATTTGTACATACGTGACTCGGAAGAAAATGGACTCGGCCCAATTTCTTTTTGCTAATCTTCTTCAAAACTTTTTTCACAGAACCTTTTTGTTCAAATTACCTACAGATTAGATTAGCTTATCCTACCTCTGAGCTTATTGGATATTGCCAATTACCATAGATACGAGTCACCTTCCAAACATTGCAATTGGACGTGGCATATTCTTATTGTAATAATTAGAAAATCCTACTAATATAATAAACGTGAAAGTTTGTGATGATGTATGGATATCTGGATGTTTGTTGGTCTTTCACGCAAAAGCCACATTATAAATATTCCCACAGCACCAGGACTTACGTCGGTAATATTTGAAATATGGGTCACGCACGCCGTGAGCCAATCAGATTGCTTCCAATCTAGAAGACGCCGCATGTCGCGTCTGTTCCCCTCCACAGGATTTCCGTAAGAAAATGTTATGACTATGAAATATTTGAGGCAAAATGCCCGAAACTAGTTGAAAAGGTAAATCTTGTAGTACTAAAAGGAGCAGCACTATATGCGCGCGTGCACCGCATTAAACAATCTGAGCTTGAATATCAATTATAAGATACATTATAACATCTAAACCGGGTACCTTTACTAACTTTGGCGGTGGGTCTTCTTCATCCTGCTAACGCGACAAAAACTCATATGTTTAAAATAAATCTAAGCATTTTTCATCTCTATGATTGGTGTTTTCTAGTATTTAATCATTTCAATATTTATAAAATTAACGGTAACTGTCTTGCACAAGCATGCTCCTAAGTAATAAAAAAAATGTGTTTTTTTTTCCAAGATAATGGGTATCATTTTCCGTCTTCTAAACTATTCAAAGCATGCAAAAAGTAGTTGGTACATTACTCTACACTACCACTTAACTACACTTGAAACAATTATATATTTGAATTAAATATATTAGTAATGATGCAGTTTGGTATTGATGCGGAAAACTGTTATTCGATATGAAAACAGAAATGTGTCACTTTCTTTACCAGCACCTTAAATCCTAATATGAAGCCAAAACTCGATTACTTTTTTCATCATCACATCATCCTAGATTACATTCATCCTTCTCACACTTATGACACTTTCGTTCTCCCTCTCTTTTTGTTCTCATGATACACACAACAAGACAGCCCTAAAGACTTAGCCGAGACTTTAATCTTGGTTAAGTAGTTAGATATATATTAATATCTTAATTCATATACCTAAATAATATATATATTTACCAACATCCCGAAACAAAAAAAAAGCTGAAAAGACGCAATACAAACGTAGGTTCTAAGCAGAGAATGCTCGCGATTTTTAGTCCTTGAAAGTCTCTTGAAAACGAAATTCACATTACAAACACGTGCTTCCCAATTTTATAAATATCTGTGTTAAGTGGAAATCGATACAAAATATTTATTCAATGTTTGTTGGATGACCTTCTGATCAGAATATTCGTAGCTAATACCTATCTACACAAACAACACAAAGTTTTGATTCCGTTCCATTAATCTCGTTTTATCATATCAACAAAAACGGACTGATTAATGGGCTTATTGCACATTTGTTTATAAAAATGAGCACAATTTATTCATGACTTGTGATTATGAATTTTTTAATATTGTATTGGAATATAACGAGTTGTTAGATATTCACAAACTTGTAAATCGAATACGTAGGAATTTTGTTGAACTTCATCAATAATTTGAATTTGGTTTTCGAAGCTTTAAATATTTATACAAAAAGTTTAAATCCTTAGCTTAAAATTGCATTTTGCTCCTACAGATTTATTTATTTATTTATATTTTTTTAATAACACGTCTGAATGACCTCAAAGCGCCTGATGGAAAGCTAGAGTGAGGTCCAAAGACTGAAGACCATCATTATAGATATAGTGGCCCTCAGTTTGACGGCCTCGAGAGATGCTTTTTCACGCCCCGCTTATAGGACTCGGGATTATATGTCGAAGGGAACACGTGTCCTTTTAATGAATTCCACATTTTAATGGTGCGGCAAAGAAAGGAGGTGCTAAACCGTTTGGTTCTAGTTGGGATTGTTTGCATTGTAAGGGTGTGACAAGCTCAGTGCGCTACGTATTGTTCTGGATAGGAAAGGAGTTGTTGGGATCAATTAGAAGAGCTCTTCGGAACACTTGCTATAGTAGATGCGGTAGAATACTGCCGAAGAGGCTACGTTTCTACGCAACTGCAAGGGTTCAAGGGTGTTGGTGCCCTCAGGATTTCCAATGATGCGGATATCACGCCGCTGCAAACTGTCGAGAGCCTCAAGAAGGTACTGTGCAGAGCCATCCCAGAGATTAGAACAGTATTCCTGCGTGGAATACTATTCTCGGATCTGTGTCTTATACAAAAGACATCGCTGCTCCGGCTTGAAAATCCGCCTCAGGTGGCCCTGTTCACGACACCGGGTTTCCGAGAGGCCGTTTTTATGACGCGCGCGATGAAAAATGAGAATTACTTTATTTTAGTGTGTCGATCACATTATTCTCTTAATCAACTACATTTTTATAAATGTTGTAAATTAATTCAGTTGCAGAACTGCTTGCGACGAAACTAGTGACAGCTTCATTACTTTTGTTTCTCTATACCCCTTTCTCTAGACTCAAACAAAAAAGAGTTCTAGGTAGTTTAATAAATTTGGAGATACAATAAAAACCTTGCACATTTTTTTCTTTTCAAATTCAATATCTTTATTTAAAAAACTTGATCATCAATTATTTGAAATCGTCATTTAAAAAAATAGTTATTATAATTTAAGATTATAGATCAACACACACAGAGTCACTGCAACAATAGTTTGCTTTGTCAAATGTAAAATTATGAAACAAAAATATAACAATATCATATCTGCCTGTGTCGATCTATAACCACGCGTTTCCAAATGGTTGAGCCTTGTGATAAGACATCGGGCAAACAAACCTCGGCCACTCTTTTTAAAAAACCAGACAGTTTTAACAATTTTCAATAAATTTTATTACATCCTTTTATTGTGTGCTATTATGTTTTAAAAAAATTAAAAGTAAATAAACTAAAAAAAGAATATGACAATAGGGAAACTAAAAATTAAGGAAAAAATTAAATAAAAGAAAAGAAAAACATGAGAAGATATTAGCTCACATCACATATTTTCTTCATTTTAATATGCAACAATTAACAGGGTTATTTCTTAGTTATTCAAGATTTAAATAACAAGACAAATTAAACAAGTTTTCAAGTCGAAATGTTTCATTATGATGAATATTATACTAGATTTTGTTTATTATTTTGCATTTCTAGAGCGCAAGCTACCAGAAACTAATTTAGAAGCAAAAACAGCCAAAAAAAAAACAATTATTTTCTTAGTAATTGCTAAAAAATCAACGGATTTCTATGAAAAAACCCCGTTTTAAAAAAAGCAGCCAGTTTCTAAAAAAAAAATGGAGTATTGCGTACAAATTACTGAATTATTTTCCTTAGTTTATTAGCTATTCAAACTGGTACAGATGTTAATGTTGATGTTAATACTATATTATTTAGTTAAACAGGACCACAATATATCATATACTAAGCCTACCGGGGAAACAACGGTGAAAAAGAACACACCACGTTCACTACCACACAGGTGGCGTGAAAACGTGTTCATATTATGCAGAACACGGCTTTTTCAACTTTTTGATTCGCTGTATCTAAAATGGTAATTCTTAGGAAAGGAGTGTAAGGCAATTTTTATAAATAATTGCATGATCAACAATATTTATTTAACCTATTTAGGTATTGGAGATATCGTTCACGATTACCTAATTATAGTAACGAGGAGTAGCTATGTGTATCTATGCAAATAAAATATACGATGAACTCAACTGTGTTTATTACATATTGGTATTAGCGACTAACTCCTTATTTTTTATCGAGAGTTATTCCAAGATCTCTAACGACATCGACCATTTATGTGATATTTTTAGAAAGTTGTAGAAATTTTCTTGCAAATGATATGTGTGAACTCTTTTGGATGTTTAGTTGCATATTGTTTTCGTTAAACCAAGCCAACAGTCTGTTTTTATCTTCTTGAAGCAATGCTGCGTCTGAATGAGATTCTATTACTATTATACAGTGTGTAAGTTTGAGCTACGCGAAAAACTTACAATAACCTCTATCTGTTTATACTTAACACCATACAAACGTCAGTTCATAATAAAAATAGGAGATTAAGTATTTATAGTCATTAGTTTCATCTGGCGCTACGCAATGTACATGCAACATGCGTAGGTATTCTTTTTGTGCGGTACAGTGAACCTTCAACGGTCAGCGCCTTTAAGACCCAGCTGATTGCATAAAATTTTTAAATGTAGTTTGATTGATTACATTGCTGTTTTTGGCCGTATGCGGTATTTATAAAAAAAAAATTTGATAAAATGTTCTGTCATTTTGATATAACTTTTAAGCAAAAAAATGTAAAATAAAAAATAAATTGATGAATTCTACGGCAGAAAATTTTAATGATTTTCGACTCAGAATAATGGTCTGAATACACTATTTCAGGATCCGGTACGGTGTCGTGTACCCTGCATGTATTTAAAAAAGGTCTGTTTCTGACGCGATAAGATAAAAAATGTTTTCTTTGAACAAAGTCACAGAACGATAAGTAGTACTATTCATATTTAGTTAGCTCTAGCCAAGCCAGTGGTAGTGGCGAGTAAAATATTTTTGTTAAGTACTGTACATTTCTGAATAAAGACAGTGCATATTGAAATAAAAAAGTAAAAGGCATCAGCAAGTTACGAATAAAACAGTAGATAAAAATTTATAGGCGAATGAATATGACGTACCCAATTCCACCGCCAAAGACTATTTATTGAACCAGGTATTATTCGAACTCAAATTTAATTTTTGTTAGCTTTGTTTTCAAATAGTATTTAAGTTTATGTTTTCCTTACTTCAAAACATACGAAATTTCTCTAGTCTAAGCATTGACTAGAGAAATTTCGTATGTTTTACTGTAAGTTTCATTTGTTTAATATCACAGGTAAGTATTTATACGACATTGCCTGGTGGTCGAAATTTTTTACCTATTAATTTACTTGTATAAGTATAAGTTGAACTGAGTTAAACTTGAAGATAAAAAAACTTACTTTCCATACCATGACAGGTTAACATATACTAAATCGTGAAGGTTGCTGTAGCCGTTTTCAGGTAATTTTTAAATTTATAACACATATTGTTTAAATATTTTAGCTTTCTAAACTTCTATACATACCCTTTACCCAACGCAAAAATAACTAATCGTATGTCAAACAAATCTCTTGCCAAGTAAATATTGAGTTGCTCAAAGCTTGATTGGCACTTTGATTTCATCATCGAATTTAGTTAAAAGAGCTATAAAATTTTACTGCAAAATCTTAATTTATGTCAAATGCCATTCGAATGTTCGATTGTTAGTATTTTTTTCTTTGATCAACGTTTAGAAATTCGAACTTGTTTGACCATTGTTAACTTGACAGGTCTGTTTTTTGAACAATGTTTTGATCAGCCTTTTAATAAGTGTATGGTACCTATAATAAAAAAATTAAAACTGTTTAAGGTTTTGCGATAGGATCTGGCTTTGCCTCTAGGCAATTTATTCAAGAGAGTTTTTAACGTCGTTTGAAATAGAAATCAAATATGTATTTATTTATATTATTTTTCGTCGTAAAAGTCGAAGTCGTAAAGTCTCCTTTGAAGATTATAATATTCTCATATTTACTACTAAACATATAGTTTGGTTTTATTAGTGCGTAAATATTAAGTTATTAGTGCAGGGTTAGGAGTCTCAAAATACATATACTATTTCTTTTAGTATTGTTATCTTCAACCTTGGCTCTTTTATCATAGAAATCATAATGTAAGATTCACCTGTGTAAATCGGGACTTAATTGGGGTAATATTTATAAGGTACGATACTTTTTTGATTACCCGACGTACATATGTATGCAGGCATATAAAATGTAGGCAGTTTAAAACAATTACAATATCAGTGAAATGCAAAAAAAACAATACCTGGGTGACTAAAGATATCATTTATATTTGAACACTTTTTATCCTTTCCTTTAAACTTGTGCTGTCATGCTCCTACTGGGGCTTATATTATTAAATTAACTTATTTGCTTTAGAGTGCGATATTATAAAAAAAAATGAATCCTTAAAACCTCTAAACTATATATTATGTTGTTTATACAACTGATGTGAAAAGAGCTCTCGTAAATTGATTAATGAATGTGTAGACCGAGAGCAACACGTCGTACCTTCATGAGCTGTTTCATTCTAGAGATAATTTATATCGTTTTATGTCACGTCACCAAAAAAGAAAAATGTTTACGTAAGACTACGTGTGAGTTGTCAATAAATTGATGTCTAAAAACGAGGTGAAGGTTTCAATAAAATATTTTTTAAAACCGCAACTGCTTTTAATCCAAAACAGATAGACTTTTCAGTTTCATTTTCTTTATTATTTAGATATTTGCAATAACAAAAAAATATTGGAAACTCGCGCATTACGCACCAAAATAACTGTATAAAAACATTCAATTATATTATTATCAAGTCCTAATAGTTTCGATATATATTATGATGCATGTCAGACTATTCCTAAAGGTACAGATAAGTTAAGAGTTACTTCGTAAAAACTTGCTAAAGGTGTAAATCGATCCCCGGTATAGGCCCCGTGAACACCATATTATATAAATGTTTTAATAGGTTGGAGTTCGACATTAACCATCTCTTGTCTACTTCTAATGAAACGTAACTAGGTATCTAATTATATACATAGTAGTTTCAATAATTTCAACAGTTGATTCAGTACAGTTGAAACTAAAACATCAATAACAATAACTGACAAAGATTCGAAGTTCTGAATGTAAATAAACAACCAGATTTGATCAAATTGCTGACGCATCAAAACTATTTCAAGTATCATAACAGACTGGATAATAACAAATGTTTATTATAAGTATAGATGTTTCCACTTCAAAATTACAACAAAATATACAATCTCACGTCACATTTCGTGACAAAATAATACCAAATAGCAACTTCTGATACTTGGAGTACCTATATGATTGACGTCTGTTTTCAGGTTGATTTTTTTTTTTTTTTTTGTGGTATATAGGGCAAACGAGCAGACGGGTCACCTGATGGTAAATGCGTGTGTGCGTTGCCGCCCTTTAAGGTGGGAGTAGGAGAAGAGGGGGAGGGGGGGAAAAGTAGGAAGAGGAGGGAGAGGGGAAGGACGGGAATAAGGGAAAGGGAAGGGTTAGGGCCTCCGGTAACCTCACTCATGCGGCGAAATGCAATGCAGGCATTGCTTCACGGCCTTTACCACAAATGTTAAAAGCGATGAATGCCCGCTAAAATTACCTTTCATAACCTATAATTACAACTTTTAAACATTTAAGTATAACGTATCTAAAAACTTTGATATTGAATGATTGCTTAATTCTTTGTTTGATATTAACGTTGCTTTTACATACCTACTTGCGATGAATAGAGACTATTTTTGCATTAAGCATATGAAAGGTTTAAAGTTTCCACAAGTAAAATGAAAACCCTTTATCTCTCTTCTTTTACACTGAACAAGGTAGACAGAACATCGCTGTCTATACCACTTCCAAAGGCTAGGCCTCAATTCTTGTACAGATAATGATATCCTGTTCTATGTAAGCTTTCATATGAGTAAATGTTTAGGAAGAAGAAAAATACTTGGAAGACATAGAACAATATTTTTATTTTTGTAACTCAAAGGTTGCTGGCGTTCTTTAATTATAATAATAACCAAAAAAATATATATTATGTCTGAACGATGTTGTTTGTAAAGAATGTTTCTCAATGCTGGATCTATAGTTACGTTTTCGATGTTACCATACATATTTTTACACAATAGTCCTAGGAATGTTTACTAATGTACGTATTCCTTCTTTTTTTTTTCTTTTTTAAAAGACAACTCCCGCATTAGGATTTACTTCTGTGTCGCGGGGGACTTCACAAACATGGAAACAACGGACACAAAGAACACCCAGACTCAGGTAGGAATCGAACCCACGACCTATAAGCATAGCGGTCAGGGTCACTAACCACTAGACCAATAGGCCAGTCAATATGTATGTTTATTCAGTCAGTGTGTTTATTTCATCCTAACTGTTACCCGCGACTTCGTTCGCGTGGAAATCAAATGTATCCCACGGGAACAGATTTTCGACTCAATTTTCTTTATTTTTCGTTTCTTAAGAACCTTCTACAAAGTATTAGAAAACATTTAAAAAAAGGTGAATGAAATCGGTAAGTCGTTCTCAAATTATGGCGTGACCAGGGGAAATAGTGATACATTTTTAAAAATATGTATATAGATAAGGTTAAATATAATTTACCTTGTATTAATTTTTTTTAAATATTTGATATTTTATTCACTTAAATATTTGAACAAAAGAAACCACAAATGGCATCACAATTAAATTGACTAATGCCGCGTTCCAATAAACAAGAAACGATTCGTTTTGCTTACGGACGGTAAAAATTCGTTGAATTTTCAATGAAAATTTTACCGTCTGTAAGCAAAACGAATCGTTTCCTGTTTATTGGAACGCGGCATAAAAGAATCAATAAGGCCCATAACTTATATGTTTTTTGATGATAGATTGAACATTTTAATTACATCATGTATGTATAAAAAACAATGCGTTAAATTTTTCAACCTTTCCCGTTAAGAATTGAATGTTTTTATTAGCTCCGGTACAAAAATTGGGGCGAGAAAATGTTATTCTGCTTTGTTTGTCTACTCACGTCCATGTAAATTTTATGCCAATTTTATTTTAAAGGCTTCGTCTTAAACCTTCGTCTTGCCAGAATTTAACATTTTTTGATTTTCAAAATTATATTCCACAATGTTTTTATAAATTTTCACTATGATTTAAAAGTATAAATAATAATAATAATAAAATCTTTTTATTTTAGACAACAAGGCCCATTTCTTGTTAGTATTAAGCATCTTAATACTAACGTATAAAGTTTAAATTATTTTCTATATAAATAGTCTATTAACGACTAGATAAAGAAACTTTTGACTCAGTACTTCCTTAAATAATATACGAAATGCTAACTCTTTTTCCACAGTTGGTGAGCTTAGTTCGAGAATTACAGGAAAAATTAATAAACGTTTATTTCTTTTTATTGCATACTAGCAGCGCTCCACGGTTTCACCCGCGTAAGTCCCGATCCCGTGCCAATATCGGGATAAAAAGTAGCCTATGCGTTAATCCAGGTCTCCAGCTATCTACATACCAAGTTTCATCGCAATCGGTTCAGTGGTTTTTGCGTGAAAGAGTAACAAACATCCATCCATCCATCTATCCATCCATCCATCTAAACTTTCACATTTATAATATTAGTGAGATTGCGGACGTAGTAATTTGGGTTAAAATAATTATAAGAAGCACTTTTACTCCATGCGTTGAAACAATATAATATGCAAAGGTTTAAAAAGTCAAAAAGTATTTATCATCAGTAGGGTGCTTTTAAAGTTTCATTATCGGCTCGTGGTAGGTTAGCACAATGAAAGGTTAAGGAATACTAATCAGGTCAGTTTTAGGATGGGTGCCCATTTTTTAATACATTGAGAACCCTTCGTGCCTCGGAGAGCACGTTAAGTCGTCGGTCCCGGTTGCCATACGAACATCTGTGGCATTCATTACGGGTAGTTGGAGCCCTAAAAAGTCTGAAAACATGCTCTGATTACAGAACTTCAATGTTGCCTAGTACTTGGGTTATGGAGGTCTAATGGCAGTCGTACTTCACGTAAAATATCGAAGTTTGGCCGTATCGTAATTAGACGAAAGCCGACCACAACTAAGTTGGGAAAAGGCGCGGAGGATGATGACTTAGTGATGAAGTCCTCTCGAATGTCATAATCAATTAATAAAAAAATAACTCTGAGGGACATAGATCTACGTATTAGTTAGTCATTTAAACTTAATACATCTAAGCGTACCTAAAAAAGATGGTCCTGACAGACTGACGGACCACAAAGCGATCCTCTATGGGTGCCTTTTCTTCAAGTACTGAACGCTTCACATTTTTTAATAAATATGCAGTATCTGAAGAAAATGTTAAGTATAAAAATGAGCTTTAAATTGGATAACAATCTTAAATGTTTTGCTCGCATTTTGAAGGTATTAAGGCAATGAACGCGAGTATCATAGTATGTACACTCTACAGAAACAGCCTTTAACCTACAGCTACACAGCTTGCTAATATGACCCTGTATTAATTACCTATCCAACTGTGACATTCATCACTTTCACTACAACAAATAATCAAAGTGTCCAAGGAAGGCTCTGAAAATTACTGATAATACTTAACTTTGTACAAAGTTAAAAATACACTATTATTATCAAAATATCAAATTAAACAAATAACTATAATAACATATTATTTCCGGCGTTGCGTAGAGATGTAGCTTCACTCTGCATTCTCTATCGCATGTATCATGGGGAGTGCTCCGAGGAATTTTTTCGGCTGCAACGTTTCGCCATCGTTCAACGCAACAAACCTTTCATCCCCATCACCTGAATAATTGGCAATCCACCACTGTGCGGTTCTGCAGAAATGTTTTGCCTCGCACAACCAATCTCTGGGACAAATTGTCGCCTGCGGTATTTCCGGACCGATACGACCTTCAAACCTTCTTTCCTTCAAACCAACGCACTTGTGACTCTTGAGTTGCAGGTGTCCATCGGCTGCAGTAGTAGTACCATCAGGCGACCCGTCTGCTCGTTTGCCCCCTATAATATAAAAAAAATATATCAATAACAGTTATAGAACAAAGACAGTGGAAACATATTGTTGATACTGTCCACATCACTACTATTTTCTTGAATACGAATGACTGACAAAACCAAGTCCTCATTTTCTAAACAACGAACAGGGTACTATGATCAATTCTTTAACATTAACATTAATGTGTGCTTAAAATAATTATTTTCCCATAGAATCGTAGTATCGTTCACTTAAAAGGACATCAAGGTAAGATCAGTTGTACCTACTTTCAGTTTAATGTGAACTTGATGACGGTGCATTATAACTATTTACCCATTAGCAGGGGGGGCCATTAAGGGATTTTTGGATTTACTCCAGCGCAGCAGATTAATATAAGGGGGGATACCTTGCACCCTAGTAAGTACCTCCTCCCTATGTAATCCGTCTATCTAGAGCCTGGCGTTAAGGGCAGCCAATCAAAATAGTAAAAAAAATCAACCATTTGACATACTCGAGCGCGTCAGATTTATATATATTAATTATTATTATATTAATTATACTATCTATTGAACCTCAAAAATGTTAATGTAAAACATCAGTTAATACGTAATCGTAGTGGAAAATATAACTAGTATTTTTTTATGGTTTCGTTCCTCATAAGGAAAAAATAAAGCATTATAGAATCACTTTGTTGTCCGTCTGTCTGTCTGTGTGTCTGTCTGTCAAGACACCTTTCCTCAAGAACCCATGAAGGCATCGAGTTAAAATTGAAATTAATATCAAATACTTATGTCTGCAGTCCTTTGAAGATGTAAATAAGTCAAACTTCTAAATTAACGCAATCAAATTTGGATTCTGGATATTCAGTATCCGGCCAAACAGCTATCCTTTTAATCTATAAATGAGACTCTACTATTAGATAATATGACTCACCATCCAAATCTATGGCTGCAACCGTACTGTGTTTATGCACTGTGACTATTGTGTATTCTGTGGTATTACTTCAAATGAATGTAGCATCAGCTGCTGTTGCTAGTATAAAAAAAATGTTCACCCTATTTTTTATCAGACCAGGGATACAATTTAAAGAAGTGATCTTAATATATAACTCAGAAAGCATATTTTAGTATATTTAATTACTGTTATCAAACACCATAATTCGATTATATCATTTTTGGGACGTTGTTTCGAGTAAGGGATGTCATACACACTATTACATATTACGGATTGTATCCGTTGTTATATTTAGATATACCTATATATTCTCTAAGCCGGAGTTAGATGCAAGTTTTCAGTATAAGTGAAAAAAATAAAGTTTAACCAGTTTAGCTATCGTTTCGATTATCAAATATATTTATTTCATAACGATCTCTGTATTTTACGTAGACTGGTCTACCATAAATAGCAATTTGGATGGGAGTGGTTGTTGCAAGCGATGCGGAATAATACTTGGAAAGGGTAAAATATAGCACAACAACCGTATATCCTCGTTAAATAGCCGCAGGGATTTTCGTAAATTAAACACAACATCATGTCCACTTTTGGAGAAGTGGAATAACTCATTCTAATGCATTAGACCTATAAACAGGGCACAGTTCATCTAGAACACATAAGGCATTCTAACAGGGAATAGTTCAACTAGAATATGAAGAACAATGTAACTTTAGGCTATCGAAATAAGCGAATTTGTATTCTGTATTCTACTAGATAGGTAGGTAATTTTTCACAATTATTACTATTAAACTAATGTACTGTATGTAAATTATTTACGGCTAGGATTTGTCTAATACAACATTTTCTATTAGACAACCGATTTAGATAGGAACTTTGTAACCAACTGGCGTACGAAGTTCTTGCTGCTACTAATATTTACATGATTAAACCAAGAATTGATATTTCCTACTAATATACATCAATTTAAGAAAAAAAAATGTGTCACTGAAGTTATCCAAATAACGATGCGGCTGAGAATGACAATGGCATTGAGTGTGTGCTGTGTGCCGTCGTGTATTATCCTGAATAAAAATGAAATTTTCACCAAGAAAATGGGGTAAAATGTTTAACATAGGGTTCTAAGCTATCCGTTATGGATATTTGTGCACTAAGAGACTTTCGATGATCACCAGCTGCGTGCGGGCTCTCAAACTTATACCATTTTACACCATAACTGCTCCTACACTATTATGTTACTGTTTTCATGGAATTAGCCTGGTTATAGCGTTCTTCACGATATATCTACTGTATGTAATTTATTTACGGCTAGGGTATGTCTAATAGAACATTTTCTATTAGACAACCAATTTAGATAGGAACTTTATAACCAACTGGCGTACGAAGTTCTTGCTGCTACTAATATTTACATGATTAAACCAAGAATTGATATTTCCTACTAATATACATCAATTTAAGAAAAAAAAAGTGTCACTGAAGTCAACCAAATAACAATGCGGCTGAGAATGACCGATTTATTGAACTGATACTGACTGACATTTTCGTTATTCCGTTGTTTCTACTTGACCACCGACTATATATCACTGGTTTGCGAGAATAGCGACATAACTCAAAATTATTAATTTTAGAGAATCGCAATGTTTTGTGATTTCCGCTAGATTATTTTGTTCTAAACATAAAATGAACTTGTGGCTTTGTAACGAACGTTATCATGAAATCGGCGTTGCATCTTTGTTCACCATAAAATATCAAAGATTTATGATCGTTTGGCATACTTAGTTCAATTTGACTGAATTTTGAATTATGTCGATATTCTCGCAAAGCAGCAATATAGACTTACCAACAATAGAATCAGATTAATTTTAAAGATATAGAATATTGGACACTATTCAACAGTTAGGACTAGATCAAACCGGCTACTCTTCATTGTAGCTTAGTCAGTATTATTTGTAGGTTTCATTTTTAGTTTTACATTTGTTCTCCATTGTTAAAATGCAATGGTGTGTCAATATTTCATTTCAAACGTTCGAATTCTTTGAAGCGTACAACAACAAGACAAATATTATCCATGCTGAAATTGTATGTATTAAACCAATAATAGTATACGTAACATAACATAACATACTGAAGTAGAATTTTGGAATACATAGGCACTACGTCTAGGACATATTTATTTCTTTAATATAAATAATTGATATAGACGTAATTTTATCTTTACTTAGACAAGTGTACCTAATAAAGATAAAACCACGTACATTATGCGAAAACATTTTTTTCTATTACTCTCTTTTTATACCGTGTAGAAGTAATTCTATGTAGCTAAAAAACTTAAAAAAACATTTTTTAAAGTTTTTTTGTAATTTATCATACTTTTTACACCTTTGAATAATGCTAGAAATCAATAAATTAATGCAGAACCTAATATTTTTAGAATAATGGTTTGGTATTTGGTATGCCAGTGATTGATATCTTTGGCCGAATTCTACAATACGGTCTGCACTAGGTAGGTTTTACTAATGATGGTATCATACACGTCTATTCACACCCGGGTCATTTCCATAGGATTGGTATTTTCAAAAGACAATCAAGGATGAGACTGACTTGATAATACTATCCTCCTAGATAAATAAGGGCACAGTACGCCTTGCCCTAACATAGGCTGTCCGTTAACGTCCGCACTTATTGTTATCTGAAGAAGTAAGTGAGCTTAACATAAGTTTGCCGGTCTTGTCAAGAAAACTCATTTGATATGGCATACCCTGTGAACTCTAGTAGGCTCTAGTTGAATCAGTGTGTAGATAAATTTCTTATAGGTCACGATAAGTTTAAGAGCAAACTGTACCCATTTCAATTAATTTAGTTGCCGATGTATCAATTCCCACTTCCTAAATCAACAGTCAGTCAAAAACATCCTTTAGATCATGATATCCGAAGAGGCATACTTTGTTAATCTTGTGTCCAAAAGGGTGAACTTGGATTTCGACTTGAGGCAATGATGCAGCGGATGAATTGGCTAGAAGAAGATTGGAATTATGCATCATGAACCCAGAACCCATAGAACCACTCCTCTTCGGATAAATTCGGACATTGGTAAGATAGCATACTAGAGATTAACACAAATTTATATGAGCAAGCCATGCATATTACGGGTATGAAGATGGCGGTAGTCCCCGCCATCTGAGCAAGCGTCATCTGCCTACGATAACTGGAGTTATCACTGGACACTCGTTTAACTAGCACCTTTCTGCCATAGATGCTACGGACAGGCCACTGTGCAGAGCATGCATGGTAGTAGAGGATACATCGGCCCATGCACTAATGGACTACCAGGGAGTTGCAGAATATCGGGCTAAGTACCTTGACTCGCCAGGGTCACTCTCCGATCGTCAGTAGCTAAGAAGCTTGTGTTCTCGTCTTGCTCTGAGGTCAGAAGTTTATTTATAATATATCTGCTCTAACATACTTCTGGTTAAATTATTTTCTGGTTCAAGGAGTTGTTATGCCTGTTATTTGCCGAGTTTTATGGTCGATGTTTACTGTTGTTGATCCTGGTGTACATCATTAGACATGTGGGTGGTATTACTCCCAATAAAAAAATCGGGATCATTCTGATCATTACACAAATACGTGCGTTACAATTCTAGAGCCATAAATATATGTAAATTATACTTACCTTATAAAATAACTATTCAAATTTGATAACGAATTTCCATTGTATAGTTTTAGTACTTCATTAAACAGTGCGTAACATCGTAATAATTTACATCTTAATTAATAAATAATCTTTAGCAACAATGTCGTTCTTAATTATCTAATTAGTAGTCTTGTCTCCTGTCTCTTAGTAGTGCTCAGTATGATAATTAATTTACTTTTGCTTTATATACTATGCAAAATTTGTAAGTACTTAACGTTTTCTTGTTATTTATCAAAATTCTTTAAACTGTTTTCGAAAAGCATTTCAATTTCTCGCTCTGAGTTCTCGTAACTCTTAAAGAACGATAGTGCTATTAAGTACTTTTGCAGATAAATACTTTATAACGCAAATATAGTACGTACTTGTTTAAGAAACACATTGATAAAATACAGCTCTAACCTACATTACACTTGTTACATTTACCAAACACGGTTCCATTGAGGGCCAGCCGGTCACTAACCACTAACAGCCTTGTCAATCACCTACAACATCTAGTGTTTACGTAATTGGACGCAGCTGAGTTTATTTTTACTCTCATTCACGATTCGTGTTTACATAATAGCATTCCATAATATGTTTGGTTTATTTTAGGTTCTATTTGTATAATGAAACTATTTTTGATAATATTAAATAATATAATAAAATTGATTTCATGTAATCTATTTGTTAGTTTATAGATCGCGTTTCTACTACATTGCGATCCTAAAGCTATCAAAGGATAAGGGCATTAGAATTTAATATTCTTGCCAAAGGAAATTGGGCTGGATACCTGCCAAGATGTAGAATGATGATGGAAGTGGTGTAAAGTGTTGATGGAATGCTTGTGAAAATTGTAAAGTGTAGTGTGGGCGCCTTTTTGTCCCTATTACTTATAAAAAATAAAAAAAAAATACAACTGACTGATGCATCAAGGATCAACACACCGGCGCAATTAGGGGAACATAAAAAGTCAACATTTTATTGTAAATTAAGTAAATTTTAAAGCAAATACCGAAGATAGTCTAGATAACTATCCGTTATGGATTTTTGTGCACTAAGAGACCTTTGATGATCACCGCAGCTGCGTGCGGGCTTCCAAATGTATACCATCTCACACCATAACTGCTCCTACACTATTATCTCACTGTTTAATTGCATTCTCAACGATATCCCTTCATCATTTCACTTTCATCAACAAACTTAACACAATCTGGCTTTCATCACTCAAAAGAACTTATTTCCGTTCATCAACTGTCTTCTTCCTATACTTTCTTTCATACTCACATTACGGATCTTGTCCAGAAGGTTTCGCATGTGAAGAGCTATTAGGCAGCGATTTCTTAAGGACTACAGTCCTTAATTAAATATTCAAGATTACCGTTTCGTAAGGATACATCCTTACGAAACGGTAATCTCGAATATTTATTGTTTCCGAAGAAAGATCCAGTCTGCCTTTGCCGACGAACATTGCAGTAGATCACAGAAACGGATACACCGAAAGTGCGTCTGACCGAGCGGTATGTGTGACCTTCATTGCTGGTAAATCACTCATTTTTGTGTCAACACGACTGTCACTTTACAAAACAAATAACCTAATATGTCAAATTTAATAAGAAAATAATTCTAATTATAGATAACAATAAATACCAAAATTACCACAAAAAATTACAAAATTATAGTTAAAATACATAAGATTATTAAATACAAATAAAAGTTAGTAATTAAGGAACATAATTTGAACATTTAATTGTAGTCCCTATAAAATAAAATACTGTAATTGAATAAGAACACTTTTCTGCAAGACATTTATGTAGCCTCTATCTTATGTTATGAGAATACGTTGCATACATTTTTAAGAAAATTTCGCTAACTGGGGAACGTAACTGAAATTTTTATAGAAGAAGTACAGAAAGCTAAAAGTTTTAAACAAATTAAAAAAAAAACGTGAATACCGCTACATAAACCTACATGCGTGCATATGTATGTGGACCTGTCAGTGTCCCAAAATTCTATACCATTACATTTCAAGTTATACTGGTTAATGGAGTAAACCAAAAAAATGATAACTTAATAAATTTTGGTGGACTTTCGTCCACCAGGCGATCCACCCATACTTTTTTATTTCTGACCACTTTATGTGATCGTATCCAAGATCTTTGGCCCATTGGGTAATCGGACGTAAAAGAATTAAAAAAAAAACAAGTACAACATATAAAACGAAATTGTGGGCTCCATCATGCATGCGTAGAATATCAACATCAGCGACCGTGCCTACGGCGTGAAGCCTAACGTAATATTTTTACAACGTAACAACGTGTTTACAGAAGTGTTTTGTGAATCTATTTTTATTTCATATTTCGATAGTTAGAAGACGGTATTTCGGACCTAGTAAAAATACTGGCCACATCTCTTTCCCTTTAGACCGTAAACAAATAAGTGTATACACTACAGTCATACATGTATTTGACCTGTGCTTTGAAGTGGGCATTCAATCAACTAACAGCACAAAACAATACAATATTGTTTTACTTTGAATTTTATGTACAGTGGTCGCAGAGTCTGTACCGAAACAGAGTTGTTACACCAGGTATTTGCTCTGTAAATACACAAGGCTGCAAGGATAAAAAAATGTTAACTAGTTGTTACGGTTACGTCACGAAGCGTGGACTACATAAAAACAACATCATCATAATCAACTAAGTCATGAGATTTCCACTTCCGAACATGAGCCGTAGTGGCTCCTTAAGCGGTACCAGCAATATGTCATCCGTGAAATTAAAATAAATGATGTATGTCATGGCGGTATTTAATTAAATTGTTGAAATATATTGATATTGCGGGGAATGAACTAATGAGATAGTAGAAACTGCAGCGACCACTTCGTCCCACACTTGGTAGTATTTTTATTTAAATGATTTTTATAAATAGATATTATTGCATCAAACGTAAAAGAAATCTGGTTGATGGTGGTGGTTGGTTGTTTGGTTGGTTATAAAATTTGGAAGTATTTTGTGAGTTCTTTTAAAGGGCAAAATTATTTTTTTTACGAAAAACGGCACAGCACAATTCTGCGCTACTGTGAGCATATCTCATGCGTTTCAACCATACCCTCCTGGTGTCTTGTAACACCAGGACGGTTGTTTGTTCTCAGGCATCGATAAATGCTTGATTAAATTTTGCACTAAGCATATATGTAAAGTGTAAAAGGATGCCATAAGAAGCAGAAGTTAACATGCGCTTTTTTACATCATTTATTTTTCACTTTGTAAAATAAATTCAATCACTGAAAAAAATACAAGTTGAAAGACAAAAAAAAACAATATAGCCTCGAATTTTAAGAAATTACTATTTAATCAAAACTAATGATCTCTGAAAAACCACTTAAGGTAAAAAGAGAATCAGTATCATTTTTGTACACAAAATACGGTTTGCCTTCACAAACGACCTGAAAGCTTTGAAAGCTGTAACTTCGTTTTACGGCGCGCCGCATTTTAAATTGTCATTTTTATTTTTTTATTTAACTAATAATAATCACACTTATTTATTAGAAACTGGCCAATCTATGAGACTAGTCCAAGAGAGTTATGATAACGTGGATAAATGTAGTACTTCATATATCAGGGAAAAATTTACAGATTTTACAGTTATTTTTAACTCAATTTTTTTTATATACCACGTCTGTGGCAAAAAAGCAAACGGCCCGCTTGATTTATATATTTTTTATGGTATAGGTGGCAAACGAGCATATAGGTCAAATAATGGTGAGTGACTACTGCCGCCCATGGACACCTGCATCTGAATATATTTACCTGGCTTATATCACTTAACTAAATAATTCTAATTAAATAATAATGAAACATATCGGAAGTATTACATGTCATCAATAATAAATTCACTCAGATTATTATAAATCAAACACACCTATACTAATATAATAAAGCTGAAGAGTTTGTTCGTTTGGTTGAACGCGCTAATCTCAGGAACTACTGGTTCGAATTGAAAAAATCTCTTTGTATTGTTTTATCGAGGAAGGCTATATAATATTAAGCTACGACAAATAGGAGCGGAGCATTAATGAAAAATGTTGCAAAAACTAAAAAAAATATTCCTTTTGGGAACTTCCGTAAATGGTTAAAGTTACGCAAAGGTCATGTATGACGGAATTTTTCCCCTTTAAAAGTTCGAAATAAAAGTCCGCGACAGCATACGTCTATCTTTTAAGAGTGACTCACTAAAACTTTTTAGTATTATTATTATTATCTGTCACACGAAATGAGACATCCATTTTTTATTAAAAACATCACAGGTTATAATTATATTTCTATTGCTGGGAGCAATAAGTAACCAGTTCTACCAGAATCCACCTTCTCAAACTTTTAAACCGATCTGATACGGTAAAAACCATGCTACTGTATCATTAAGAGCGCACACTTTCACTTCCATTAGTCTTAATACCGCCTAAGATGGCATCCTCAACTCTGAAAAGCGGTTGCTAAGATAAACTTGGACATTTTCTTCGTATACCTATTGCCGGAGCTGGAGGAACAAATTTGATTTGCGGTCGTTTTCAAGTTGATTCGATACTTTAGTTAAGTACGCGTTCAGCCACTCCATTATTTAAAAACAGCCTACCGAATGACTGAAACACTTGTGAGCAAAAATGGTTCCGTTTTGGAAAATTTTATATTTTTCATTCTTTAAAAAAACATTCCTATGATTTTCTTTTATTTGGATAAAACAACTATAATTACTATTTTATTAAGTTAAGAACTTTAGAACTTACTTAGATATGTAATTAGTTAGCTTAGGTTAGTATTAGTATTGTAGTTAGGTATTTGATACTTAGGTATTTTCTTATCGGATGCTAAAAAATAGGTGAATGCTAAAATTATGCAATTACTTACATTGTTCAATCTGACTTAACTGGATGATTAAACAATTTCTGTAATGTAATTAGGTGATTACATTAAATGTCTATTAACTCCTTTTTAGCTATTGATAGATACATATCTTTTAGGTGCTTTAGTGATAGAGAGTATAGTAGCTAAGCGTACGCATCGAATGAAAGTCAAAATTTTAGTAATGGTGGATACAAGATGAAATAATTTATTTACTAGCTACGCCCCGCGGTTTCACCGGCGTAAGTCCCTCGTTAAGTTTTCTAATTTTCCGAGCAACTTTCTTAATTTTTTCTTTCAGAGAAGGTTCTTTCCCCTGACAATAACAAACACAAAAAAAGAATTAGCCAAATCGGTCCAGCCGTGCACGCGTTATGCCGTGACCAAGGGAAATAGGGATTTATTTTTATGTTTATAAATTATAAGATGTCACATTGTTCTGTAAACAATGTAACGTCCTATAAATAAACAATTGATGACCTATATTTGTGTAAAACAGTTCTATAGAAAGGTAGTTAATCGCAAGGTAATTTATTTACAAATCTAGTCACCCGAACGATGTAGAAAGATTTAACGTTACTTTCCAGAGATCTATATTGATTTGTAAGTTTATGGCTGAAAGTCGGCAACGGCATGTTGACATATTGATTTAAATATATATATATTTTTTTTTAAAATTTAAAACACCTTTATTTGCTGTAGTTTGAAAAATCTATGAATTAACCGACGCTTAAGAAGTCGAACTGGAAGCAAAAATTCCAAAAAAAGATTATTTGCGAAATACTCGAATAAAAGAGAATACCTAAATTTTCCTTTTCAATTAAAATTATCGGCCGGTTATTTTTGCTTCGTCAAAGCACGACAATCTAAAAAGCACGTGCTTGGCCCATTCCATCAAAATCGGGTTGAAGAGATTTTATTAAGAAAAAATATCATCTTTTTATCAGATAGATTTTGAACATTATTTTGTTGATCCAAGATGGGTATCACCCCAAATGTGTGGATGGATCGTTCAATATCAATTACACTACTCACTCGTGTCAAAACAGGCCTGAAAAGGGAAGTGACACATAAGTGTGGATTCTATCTTCCGATGCCTGTTTGGCAAGCATGTCTACGATGTCGTTTGTTTCTAGCCAAATACGAAATGGAATCCACTGAAATCAAATTTAATAAACAAAATTTTGTGCAGAATTTATTGTAGAAGATTAAATCTAATATGCGGTAGGCAATCTATATATTTCCCACGTGAGAAACATAGCGACCCAAATATTGCAGTCAGAATGACAAATGGTCAAAATTTATTGAATTAATATACGATACCGGTATGTTATGGCAATTAATTCAAAATGAATAATTGTACGGATTTACGATTTAGCTCAGCTTACATAACATCCTGACAGAGGATTGAAGACTGATACTGACCCTTAACCGGTATTCTCCAATCCTTATACCTACTTATTTCTGACTTGGTTACATTTTGGTAATATTTGAAGACTAATCGATAATAATATAATAAAGCTAAAGAGTTTTTTGTTTGTGTGTTTAAACGTGCTAATTTAGTTACAGCCGTAATAACGCAAACGCATAAACGCAGTCCTAACTAAGAAAATCGCTCACATTTTAGAAATAATTGTTACTGTTAGATATAAAAAACTACACCTATGAAAACTGCGACTGAAAACTAACTTTAATTACATGATTCAAGAACATTGTGTAGTACATACAATACTACATTTTCATTATGGTTATCTCTAAGCAGTACAGAGCTATGCACCGCAATAAATTGAAATTATTTGCCATATGGCTATCAAATTTATGAAGCAATAAAATCACCCAAAAATCTAAATGTGAAATGGCGGAGAATCGATAGAGTTTTCGTATACAATCGATACACTAGTATCGATTAAACCAATTTATTAATATTATTAATATAGGTACTACCTACCTAATAGTTTTAAAAATAATTAAATAAAAACAAAGAGCAAAGAAATTTGTGTTCGTAATTAGTCTAAATATATTTCGTTTAAAGGTAATATAATTATGTTTTAGAATAATTTTCGTATATACATGTCACCGGGCCTGTAAAGACTTTCTTTGAAGGATTTTGATTGATTTTAACAAAGAAGGTACCCAATCAAGTTTTCCTTTTGACCTATTTCGTTCCATTCATTTTATATATTAAATATTAGCCCTTATCAACGGAGATGTGTAGTAAGAAGCATACATGGTTATACTCTTTTTAACAGTTTGACTTCCTATTCAATGGCATCCTGTTAGCATAATTATGGCAATATCGAAACAACTGTGATAATAGCCAGGACTGTTGAAGAGACTTATCTACTACTTTTTTTACTTTTTGCTACTGGTTACTTCTTAACTCACTGATTTGTTGGCGGGGCTATCAAAAAGTAGTTTAAATAACATTCTTTTTTTAATTTAACTGTTTTTTATTATGTTTCATCTTATAACCTAAAACCATAGACTGACAAATAAACCAAAATATTTTTTATGATTTCGATGTAAATTTTAATTTCTTATTATGGAACATTACGACACACGGTTTTATTGTCTGTGCTTATACAATATTTTTGATTAAATATTGTATCAGTAAATAAAATATAAAATAAAAATAGTAGTTAGTATGCCCAAAATAATTTAATAAAATTTTATTCAGGAAACTTCAAGTTTTCGACGACAGGTAGGGACAATACGAGAATTTACTATAGATTATATGGAATCTTTATTGGAAAATAATAAAATTAAAAATATATGTAATCAAGATTCCTGATAGCTTTTGTAACAGGGCTTATTACAATATTTACGGTGGACGGTTATGACAGCTAAATCTATATTACACACTCCATTTTTATGAGCGAATCCCTTCCCAACCAATATATTGGACGCGCGGGTGACAACTTGCCATTTTCACTAGGATTGGTGTTTATACAAGTCAGGCCAGTTTTTTTTTGTTAACTTATATTAAAAATGCGAAAGTAACTCTATCCGTCTATCTATTACGTTTTCACACCTAAACTCAATCGATCATTATGAAATTTTTCATACATATTGTCAGAAGTACAGAGGAAAACAGTACTTTTTTCTGGATGGAAGGTATTTCATCCAGAAAAAAAGTGGCAGGGAAAAGTTAGTATATGGTATTATAAATGCGAAATCTATGTCTGTCAGTCCATCTGTTACTGTTAGGTGTTTTCCCGCCTAAACCGCTGAACCAATTTTGGACGGGAGATAAGCTACTTTTTGTTGCGAAAATAAAACTTGGAGGGGATGAAATAGGGGATAAAAGTCAGTATGGAAGAGATTCTAAGCAGACAAAGTCACGAGCATCAGCTATTGTTATATGTTATGTATATTCCTATAATTTAATGGATGTTTACATGTGTGAAGTATATACATGAAGATGGACAAAGAATTATTGAAATATATCTTTTAACAAGAAACTTTTACACGTCTCCTACTCCTCCTAATATAATACTCTCCTTAGAACGTTAGTTGAAACCTTGACTTCATATTTTTTATGTTCTAAATGTTATTGTAGGAAAAATCCTTAACCTATAAATTCAAAGAGGTCTTAGCAACGATATTTCATTCACGGTTGGTAATTTTATACATAATATTGAATTATTTCACGTAATACATATATAATATTATGTAAGCGTTGGCGATAGATTTAAAAAATATGTGGCTGGGGATTTGCTGTTTTTAATTTTTTAATATAATGTAGGTATAATCATCCCTGCGAAACTCCCATACAAAAAATATGAACCTGAATAAAAAAAAATGTCGGCTATTTAATTTTCTATTCTGCTTATCATTATATTAATACGTAAAGAGAATTCTTTGTACCCCTTTTTAAGAAAATTTCGCGAACGTAGTAACGTGAATTTAGGAATATTTACAGTTTACTACTCTGTCAAGAAAGTACCGGAAAAAGGTCAATAAAACAGAAAATGTTAACTATTCTTCCAAATTTATTGTATCGCCTTCAAAGGCCCCTTCAGAAATAATACACTTACACTAACGAATAATCCAGCTATCGAAACATTTTTTAAATGCATTTTCCGGAATCGACTTCAGTTCTCGCCGCGAATTCTCTTTGATATCTTCTATCGACTGAAAACGGGTACCTCCAAGTGGTAATTTGAGTTTTGGAAAGAGAAAAAGTCGGTGAATACGGTGGTTGTTCGATGATATTTGTTGAGTTTTTGGTTAAAAATTCGTTTACAATGATGGCCTTGTGCAGTGGAGCGTTGTCGTGGTGTAATATCCAAGAATTTTCTTTCCACCAATTTGGTTTTTTGGCGAATTTGCTTTCTCAAACGCCGCATAACGCTTAAATATTATTCTTTATTTACAGTCTGACTTTCCGAGTGCACAACACTTCAGACACAGATATTGCTCAAACTTCGCGCCAATATAGAAAACAGTTGTGCCACCTTAACCACATAAAGAATTATTTGAATGGAATTTGGAATTAGAGTTAAATTATCAACTCCCGATATTTTTTTGACAGATATATATATATATAAGAAGTGTAGAAAGCTAACATTTTTAATCAATATATCTTACAACTTTAAAAAATACGTGAAAACGGCTAAATGAAATTACACGCGTCCATTACATGTGACCTATCATGGTAAGTCTATACAATGACGGCTCAAGTTATACTGGCCAATGAAAAAACCATGGTCGAAATTCGACCACCACACGATCTCTAGTTTAAAATCTGTCTATTTTCATCAGTCAAACTGGTCATTATAATTAACAAATGTCAATTGCACTAAATATCTCGGCTAATGAGAACTGTATAGAATTGCAATATTTTCTAACATTTGTGGTTGTAATGGCAATTTTAATAGATATTAGTAATTCTCATTGTTATTTGTGTCTCAAAACTGTATGATGTATTACAAAACTTGAGTAGTGTGTGGTATTAAGTCCGGGCCAAGTAAGAGTGGAAAAAGGCTATTTATGGCAAAATTTTCTTTAGACAAAGTAAGGTTAGAACAATGTTTTTATATTCGCCAAATAATACTATCTAGTGATTCATTATTACGTGTATATATTAATATCTTTGAAAAAGGATTTTTATGTTCTTCTATAAGCTAATAGTCTTGTCGTTAAGCTATAAGTATGGCTATCAATATCCACAAGTTGTTATTAATGTTGTTTTCTTCTGTAACACTGTTGACAGGTGCAAGCAATGAGTAAAAGTTATTGGAAAACTAAATTTAGTTTATGTACCAATAGAGAAACTTTACTCGTTAAAGCATGTTTGTGGTTGACATTTTGCTGCAAATAATTATAAAAAGGGTTCAGAAAAAATATGTTGATCTTATTACTTTTTAAATTAAACATAAAACAAGGACGATTTCTAATAAAAAATGTTGAGTAATTTTATGAAAAAAAGATATTGAATTTGAATTTGAGTAATTTATAGGTTTATTTACCTACCATCAACTGCTATGAAAGTCGTCCTAAATTATTTTTAAGAAACCACTGTTTATTTTTATCTGTGGATTAGCCGATAAGTTATATTATTGGAGTGACCAACACTATTTTCATTGCTTGAAAGTAGGCATAGTTCGTCATACCCAACAAAAATTTAATTCTTATGTTGGTACTCCTACACTACGTATCTACATCGTTTTTTAGTATGAGAGTCTTACTTGTTAGTGGCGATACGAACCGTGAGCCATAAGAGAAAAAAAAATAGTATGAGAGTCCCGATTCTTGTTACGTAGTGTTTGTATTCTGTTTGGGTATAATTTTACTTTTTAATATTTTAAAATTAAGTACAGCCCTATTAGAAATTTTAATGAATTATAGTTTAATAACATTTAAAATAATATGACATCGACTTTACTAATCCGACGAATGTAATTAAATATGATATTTATGTTGGGTGAGTAATATCGATGAAGTGGCGGCAGGTAATAGGATTTTTACCCAAGTTTCCTATTAAACTAAAAGAACAGGTCTATAGGACGATCATCAGACATGCCGTCCTGTACTGATCTGAAAGTTGGCTCACAAAGAGAACGGATGAGAGATGCAAGTAGCTGAAATGCTAATATTGAGAAGGATGTGTGGTGTGCCTACGATGGATAAGGTGAGAAATGAATATATTAGAGGGAACTAATTTTAATTAGTGCCAGTGGTTGAAAAGTTGGGGACCAATACGTTATCGTGGTATGGACATGTGATGCGGAGGGATGAGCGACATGTGGTGAAGAGTTTTATGTATAAAGAAAAAAAAGACGGTTTGACTGTGTAAAAGAGGATTTGGCTAAAAAGGGAATAAGCAGTGAAATTAAGAATAATATAGTGTAACTAGACACGTCTCACACACGGCCGTCTGATACCAAACTAGGCAGAGCCTGTACTATGGTAGCCAGACTGCTGATAAACATACTTATGTATTTCTCTTTCTTCTTTTTCTAAACACTGACAGACACAGAACAAATGATCATGTTCATCACACAAGTATTTGTCTTGGGTGGGAATCGAAACCACGACTTCCAGCTCAGCAGTCACAGACTGAACTATTAAGTATTTATTTTCTTTATAAAATTAAATAAATTATTTATAACTAATTACAGCATCATACAGTATTGTAAAACTAACAGTAAAAATTGTAGCACATTTTAGTCGTTGTTTGCCAATTTATAAGAAATATGGTATGTGTGTGTGTGTGTGTATCTATTGTAAAACAAACAGCCTTATTGCAAAAGTTTACTAAAGAAATAAATAGTAAAATAAAGAAACTGTTTACTTATAATTCAGGTGCTTACTGCTTAGTGCTTTTACTCAAAGACACTCAAGACTCAAATAGGTTAACAAAGAAACAGGTTCAAACATTGAACATGTTGTTGTAAATACTTTTTCATTATACATATTTGTGTTAGAGGGTTTGGATCGAAAACAAACTTCGTTTATTAGAAGTTTTGAAACTGTTCGATACAAAGGGGGATTAGTTTTGTCGGAGTTGAAACTCATTTTACACAACAACTTGCGGGTAGGGTAATGACTTGGTTTGCAAAGTTAATAAATAAAAAAGAAACTATTCTCGTTAAGACTAAAAATTCGTATCACTGTATGAACTACATGGTAACTGGGTCAGTACAATTTCCACTGGAGGTCGTAAATCGAGATTGCTTGTTAAAAACTGTACTAATGTTTGCTTTTAATTTTTAAGAAAAATAATGAGCTTAGCTACTCAATATTTATTACAACGTAATGTTTCATACTCAGATGTATTATATTATAGCAATTTAGGTTGCATGAGAAGAAAGTAAATAGCCTTATGTGTGGGGAGAAAATGTCAGGGGTAAAAAAGGCAAACGGTGATTCTGTACTTATACAGATGGCTTCTCAACGTTTCAGCAAACTATTCTATAAGTGATTATTAATTACAGCAAATCTTTCTTAGCCGCTCCAAGAAAATTGACACTTCCTAATGTTCTCCCATATTTACAAAACCATTAAAATTAAAGAATAAGATTTATAACACGACACTATTTCTATTGTGAATGAAACTTAGTGTAGCAGATAGTAAAACAATGTTAAGCGTGGTGGAATTTCGAAAAATAATTCTTCAGCTTTAATACATAAATATACCTAGATGTACTCTAATCATAACATATATCTTTGTTATGATTAGAGTACATTTACCTTTGTGTAAATATGTTTTAATGTTTTTAGGTACTGATATATTAGATAGAATATTATCTGTTAATGTCTGAAGACGTCTTTGGTAAATAAACACACATTATAAACACAACTATATTTTTGTTAATACACGAGCGTTTCGGCGTGTGTTTCGAGGGTAATGTTATTAGGTAATATTTGGCGGAGCCAAGTCAGTATCTATTTGTAATAGAATATCGCTGGTTTGTGAGAATATCGACATAATTCAAACTAATTGAACTAAGTATGCCAAACGATCATAAATCTTTGATATTTCATGGTGAACAGCGATGCAACGCCGAATTCGTGCTAACGTTCGTTAGAAAGCGACAAGTTCATTGGATATTTAGAACAAAATACTCTAGCGGAAATCACAAAACATTGCCATTCTCTAAAATCAATAATTTTTAGTTATGTCGCTATTGTCGTAAACGAGCGATATAATATACGAAAAAATGTCTGTTGGTTAGTGAGTGAGCCAGAGGTCGTGGGTACGATTCCCACCCAGGACAAATAATTGTGTGATGAGCACGATTATTTGTTCTGTATCTGGGTGTAATTTATGTATAATATGTATGTATTTAGTAATATTTTAGTATGTTTATCAGCAGTTTGGTTACCATAGTACAGGCTCTGCCTAGTTTGGGATCAGACAGCCGTGATTGAGATGTGTAAAATAACTAAGTTCTACTAAGTACTAAGACATATGATAGCTACTCTTTCAAGAAACCAGTAAGCAATTCTGATATAGCAGTTTTTCTTTAATGTCTACAGCATGTACAAACTATACATTCAGTTTTACAGTGAGTATGCAGTACATGTCTGTCTTACATGCGAACTTGTCTACTGTATTGTTTATTTGTTCTCCGTGATAGTAGTTCGTATGGTGGTTCTAAAACCACATGTTTATTAAAATAAAAAATAGGGGGAAGCTATAAATACTATAACAGATGATAAAACAATTCTCTTTCTAAAAAAAATTAGTTAATAAATTACATTATTATGACTGGTTATACCAGTAGCGCACGCTATTGGTAGGTTTGAAATTGGTGGGGTGATAATAGGCTAGGCATGCATTATAAGTTGATAACGATCACTTGAGTGCTGATGGAGATACGAACAACATAGCAGTTCCTGTAAATAGTGAGTTTGATAGTTTATAGCAATAGTAGTGAGATTGTTTCTAACAGGATATAATCTTTCTCTATTCTTAAATTTCATGAAATCCATTTAGCGTAACAAACTTTAACCATCTTCACTTAGTTCCATATTTATTTTATTTATTAGTATGTATTAAAATATATCAGCATTCATCCTGTTCAATTCAATGCATTCAATATTACAGAATACATACTGGAGGTTACACTTCTTGCATTCTTTTTACATGCTTTATATAAGCTTGACCTGTATCTATCTATGTAACGGAATCTTTCAACGTTATTTTCACCAACTTCAAGACGTCCGATTAACTTTAAAATTTGCACACATATCAAGGACCAATGACAATACCAGACTAAAAAATAAGCTAACCCTTTTTTCGTGTTTTTTACATATTTTCTATTTTTTAGCTTGGTTTACTAATAAAGCGTATTTTTTCAAGTTTTTTTGAAGTATAATCAATTTTACAGAAGAACGGTGTCTCACAAAGTTTTCAATCCTATTAAGTATACTTATTGTTTCAAATGGAATTACGAATTGCAACACGAACAGGGCGGATTTTAAACTGAAAAAGAACAGGTTGTGAGACAAAACTTCCGAATCATTTTTTTTTTATTTATTTGTACATATTTTCGGTCATAAACACATATTTATAACCGAAAGTACACCTACATGAAACTTAGAAGATAAAACGAAATTTAGCGCACATACATACACAACAACTATTGATAGCGTTAATGCCTGTATAAATATATAATATATATCAGGGAATGCTAAAGTTTAAAAGAAAGTATAAATATATTTTATTGTAAAAGCAAATATTTTAACAGTAGTTAGAAGCACTTCACCTTAAAAAAACAGCTTACTTCAATATGTTGAGGGTCTCTTTGTACATCTTCTTGCAAAAAAGTAGTACTTAAGATATTTAAGTAAGTGTAAATAAAGAACTAAAAGAATGGATTTGATTTGCGTTTATTTTAAGCTTGATTCGATTGAATTGAGTATTTCAGCCACTCCATTATTATAAAAATGCCTACCAAATTGCAACGAATGTTCGTGAGTTTAAATGGTTCTATTTGAATAAAATTGTGTATTAACATAGAAAACCAGTTAACTTATACAAAAGAGATTTATTTATAAAATTTGGATGGAAAGAATTTTAATTGAGAATTTATTTTATGTTTGGTCAAAAAAAAACAACGTATTTAACTGTGTAAATAAATTTGTACACGGTATATATTTATGCATGTAGAGGGTTAGCCCACTACTTACCCTCGGGTTATCCCAACGATGACAAAAGCCGATAAAGAAATAATAATTGCCATCGTGCTGAAATATCATTTCATGCCACGCAAATAGATCATTTGCGGCAAAAGCGCACATGCTTTTCGAGAGAGGAGGAGGGCCGCTCTCCTCAAAGAGGACGGGGTTAGGTTAGTTAGTAATAATGGCCAGGATCTGTTGGGGACTGGTGGATTCATTACCAGTTAACCTGTACAAATACTCCTTCTTATGGTAATATGTCTGATGTAGAAGACATGGTGTGGTTTTTGTTGGTACAACTCCGACGTATTTAAATGAAATCGAAAGGAAGACATCTATCTTTAATAGAAAAATTAATTAGCCAAATTTGCTAACGCTGGATTATTTTAGAATACAGTAGACAATAGTAATAAGACAACTTTTAAACATTCACGTTCTATGATATAATTATGTATTTACGGGAATTAATGCGATCACGAATTCATGATCGTGTGAATTCCCGTAATAATTACAGTATAGTATTATAATTATAGTAATAAGACACTCAGAGTTTCTAAGGTTATCAAAAATTGATGTAAGAAATGTTATAAGTATGTATGTATGAAAGAGATATTTTCTTTTAAGTATTACTACTACGTTCCAAATTTAATCAGATTGTACAAATGTACACTGTTCGTATAAATATATTATATTAGACTTACATTCTATTTCCACACAGGCAAAGGTTGCCCGAAAGAGATCGGTCTAAGCGATAGTGGTGGCGCCCATAGTTATAATTTAGGATAATTGTTTTACAAATGTATTTTTATCATGATGTACACTAAACAATATTTTTCTTTTCTTTATCTTACACATAATGTTAGTACATTATGTGTAAGATAAAGAAAAGAAAAGTACATCTACATCGAAATATGTAGGAAGTGTCCTCGAATGTGGATCTAAAATAAACATCTATCTTTTATATTTTTCTTCCTACCCTGCTTTCATCAATAATTTTGCGGTAGACAGGTATTTCAGTAAGTGCGTTATGAAGGTCGGGTAATTATTTGTTTTTTTTTTCACATATAAACAAATATCATTTCATAAGAAAGATATATTCGTTTATCATAAGGCAATACATTTTTCTGTGCGTGATTCTATAAGAAATAAATACGTTTGACTGAAATTAACTGTGAGCTTTGTGGAGGATGGTGAGGATTCTATAGGTGTTACAGAAAAATGTGGTCATATTTTAGAGTCGTATAGTAGACCCCTTGAATAATGTAAAGCGCAATCTTAGGAAAACTTGTGATTTTTAATCCAGAAATCTTTACATGCTTCGGCACGTATGGGCCGGCTCGAGTCCGCTCGATACCTCGGCCTCACAGAAAACCGGCAGTGAAGCAATGCTTGCATTGCATTTCGCCGCGTTAGTGAGGTTACTGGAGGCCCTAACCCTTCCCTCTCCCTTATTCCCGTCCTTCCCCTCTCCCCTCTTCCCACTCTTCCCCCTCTTCTCGTACTCCCATCTTAAAGGGCGGCAACGCACTTGTGACTCTCAAGTTACAGGTGCCCATGGGCGGCGGTAGTCATTTAGCATCAGGCGACCCGTCTGCTCATTTGCCCCGAATAACATAAAAAAAAAATTTGAAACTGATAAATTGAATTTGAAAATTTACAAATATAGCCAATATTTCTTAAGAACGAAGTAGCCAACTTAGAACATGAATAAAAGAAGGATGTTGATAGGATGTCCAGATTTTTATAAAAAAGGTTGCATAAAAACTTAAAATAAATGAATTATAAAAATTTAATGAAAATTGATATATTATTATTATTACATTATGTTTTTTAGAAACGTGCACTCACACCAGCAGGCTTAGACAATTGGTTTTTTATTATCTGTTTCGTCAGTAGAATAGAAAAGTAAATGTATGGAATTGAGATAAGCTAGAAAAATTTCATGTGACTAAGCGTAAAAAAATATGAAACGGTAGACATGTGACACTTTTGATAAACGCCTTCCGTAAGACGGTATTGGCGATTTTTCGATCTTCTTCGCTTTGATGAAATATTGAATGACGTGTAGATTTGGCTCGACTTCCTCCCCCCAAAAATCTTACGTGGGATTTTTTAAACTGCGTATTTGCAGTGTAAGTAAGTAATATGTGCATGACTGCGTTGGATTATTAAAGAAGAATTTGCTTTTTTTTATTTAGAACTAGGTTCACTAGTATTTATTTAAGACATAATGTAGTCACAGTAAGAAAATCAAACTTTGACGTGACTTTACAGTTTCATGCAAAAAACGTGATTACGTGTTATTTACTGAGATTCCAATCGACCTTCTCTCCCACTAAAGGCCTCCAATTAAAAGGTATCCCAATTAATGGAAATAATAAATATAAATTAAATAATACGCGTCAAACACTTTGACGTTTGTGAAAGATGCCATAAGCAAAAGACTGCTTTTTAGAGAAAGATCGAATAGAATTAGCGTTCGCTAAATCAAAGTACATTAGCGTTTAGATTTCTGAAAAATGATAGTAGATGGGCTACTATCATTTTTTAGAAATCTAAACGCTAAGAAACGTGAGAAGAAAGCATTTTTCACAGGAAAAAATAAAAAAGAAGATTGCTTTTTCCTTTTTTTTTTCTAAATCAACTGTTTGTCGTCTACACATAACGCTCTTAAAGTTTGACACACACCTGTATATGTATATGACATATTCCAATGACTTTCATCGAACCGCATATTAGAGGTACGCTCATATCTATCTATGGATCTTGACCTGCTCTAGGGACATCACATGACATACAGAGGGATGTCACGCTACAATACACCTTTTGACCTATTTTATATTCGAACTATTCCTCGAAATTAATGATAGTAATAAACCGTCGACTTGAGATTTATATTGCTTAATCTTCACATCAATAAGTGTCCTGGCTGCCTGTAGACATTTATTAAATGTAAAAGTTTCAAACTCAAACAAATTTGCTGTTCTGGGTTAGAATGTAACACTGAAGACTACAGTCTTCAGTGTTACATTCTAACCCAGAATAGCAGCCAGAAGCTACATTTACATTTATTGCCAGGTACACAACCAGGTACCAACCAGGTTACAATGTAATACGTAGCGCCAGTGGAAAAAAAACCAGTTAAAATTAAATTTGTAGTTAATTGAAATGACTAAATAGGCTTGTGCTTAAAATTTATAAAACTCCATTCTTCTTCAATCGTTATAGTTACATAGTACAACAAGTAAGAATGTTATAAAATATTCACAAAAGAAAATAATTAAAAGAGAGAGATTAAAATTCGACCGTAATTCTTTAAATTAGGAAGGTAGTAAGGAAAAAACTGTTTCCAAATTTATCGATACCTAACACTGAAACTCATTAATGAGCTATTACTAATAAAAAAAAGAAAATGTGTTGACAAGGCGGAAATAAGTATCTTTTCCCTATTGTCGATTTCTTTTTTCAAGACAAGTCTTCTTTGTCTTTACCTATTTTATACATGTATAGAAATTAAAATAAGATATTTTAGATTAAACTGGTAATAGTGCAATGAAAGCAATAAGTCACTAAAGTGTGGCAGAAGTAAAACGTAATCACACAATTCAAATTTTCTAAGCACAAAACAAACTTCAAATTTTCTAAGCATACAGCACTGCAGCGATTTGTTAAATTAGTACCTACTAGCCGTCCTAGCAGTTTCACCTGCGTTTATGGTCACTGCTCCGCTCATATTGGTCGTAGTGTGATGTTATTTAGCTTTTAGTCTTCCTCGATAAATGGGCTATCCGATAGTAATATAATTTTTCAATTCGAATTAGTAGTTTCTAAGATTTGCGCGTTCAACCAAACAAACGAACATTTTATTATTAGTATAGATAAAAACTTTTGTGTGTAAACTGTTTATCTTTTATAAACATGTAATCAAACCATTTAAATTAAGCACCTTTCAATAACCATTGACACGAAACATTGTATGCCGCAAGTAATTTTAGCAACATTTGTTATAACTTGAGAAACTGTTAAAGATATTCCTTAAGTCGAGATTGCGTAGCTTAAACCGCGATATTGGAGAGCAGTTAGTCGTAATTGAAGACTTGGAATTGCTCTCATTTATGAAACTGAAATGGGATTCCCTTTCCTATTAGTTAGATGAAACTACACTTTTGATGGCGATTGTGAACGATCCACGCTTACTTTTATACTATTCATAATCTTTATTGACAACGTTATAAAAACGATATTACGAAAAGTAATTTCAGGACTGTTAAGAATGTTTTTCCAAAGTTTAGTGTCCTGAAAATTAAACATTTTTACAAATATATTTGAATCAACACGTTCAATTTGTTTTGAAAACATTATTAATACGGCAAACGTCCTTCTCATCTATTACTTTAGCTTATAGGCACAAGGCAATATATACGAATAGTTAATTAGACAGCAAATCACACCACGTTAGATTGAAAGCGCGATACAAGAATATTTAATTTTTTGTCGTACAAGTAGGTAACTACCTACTTGTACGACAACGAAATTTGAAGTAAAAACATTAATATTATCGTTTATTTTCATTTTGTGAAACTTCATTTGTATGATTCAGTAAATTCGCGCGTTCTTTTATAAATACTATAAAAGCTATCCTCTTTTGCGTGAAGTGAACCATAATCTTCTTGAGTACTGTTTATCCAACTCCAGATTATTTATATGTAATTATTTGAGGTGAAACGGCCTGTATCCCGCCAACCGTGAAGCCGGATATCCGGAAACGAAAAATCCGACCGAACATTGTCGATTGCCACACGTTGCTGAAAAGTTGAGATGAGGAGACGTTGTCGGATGTATCTCACGAAACTTATGATACGATCTGAGACTGCTTTAATGAGGTAACAAATGAAAACAACAGTAATCAGTCCCATGATCAAGAAAAAAACGCAATTTCTTATGAAACAGATGTTTAGTTACATACATTAATGAACTCACTCCTATGTTCCTTACGGGGTGGACAGAGTCAACAGTTGGCTACTTGCTTAACAGAAAGAGGAACGTAGATATTCGAGAGTAGAGGTAGTGCCTTTAAGGTAGTCCTTAAAGTCACTCGACTGTCGTGTAAATTTTTGACACTACGTTCTCGTAGTGTCAAAACTTGAACATAGTACGCTGAGGTGGTTTACTCAAGTGAAACCGTTTGTTTCCTCTTAATGCAGAAACATTGGTATTCATTCACACTTTTACTATTACTAGTTAAACTATTAGTACCGTTGTTATTAGTAGTTAAATAAATTACAAGTACTATTCATTTGGTTGTTAATGAAAATATGGCGATTATATTTCTTATGTAGCTTACACAACATAATACCTATATTTAATATCCGGTATTCTTGCTATTAATAATGCTTATTATTCGATACCCAGCCGGATAGTTTTAGGCCGGATACCGGAAAGATATCAGATATCCTTTTAATCTCTAATAATTATTCAGTATGTAGTTCTCGTCCTTAATTGTCTTTCACTATAACTGCCTAAATATTAACTTATAAATATTTATATCAACAGAATTGTATCAATCAAATATAATTTCGTCTAGAAGGGTATACAATACATTTACACATCAATAGATCTACAAGTCAATATGATCGTAATTATAATGTTACGCTATATCAGTTACATATACATAACTTAGGTATAGTAAATATGTTTCTATTTTATTTTCAATTCTTATTACGTCGATGGCCAAGTAATGAACATATCGGTATAGTAGTCCCTTATCCCGTAATCAGGCCACAAATGGGGGTACTTATCGATGCACATATAGAGGTTTTCTTATCGCCGCGCATTGTTTGAAGAAATTCTTCTGCATATTGGATTTACTTGGTGATATTACACAGTGCTATTAAGACTCAAATGGCATAGATTTGCTACGGGTCATAGAAAATGGATAATAATTTATTTATTTTTGTAAATAAAATATATAAAAACAGACACATCGATGCATACGTATTGAAGTATTATAGCCGGGTGGTGGCGGGCGTCGCGGAATACCAAGCGGCTGGGTCTCAAACGAAGCTCGGGCGCTGCACACCTATCCGTTAAATGTTCTAATATTGATGAGCTCGTACCCCTTTGATCGCTATCACCTTCTGTGCAGAAGAAATGTTCTGTGCATAAAATATATGAAACAGTTAACAGTATACCGACTATTAGATTGTAAGGAGTAAGGCATCAATAGTGGCAGAGAAAAATAAGAAGTCCACACACAACAATATATACTAATATTATAAAGCTGAAGAGTTTGTTTGTTTGGTTGAACGCGCTAATCTCAGAAACTACTAGTTGGAATTGATAAATTATTTTAGTGTTGGATAGCCCGTTTATCTAGAAAGGATATAGGCTATATATAACATCAAGAGGGGGCTATATATAAATCTAAGACAAATAGGGGCGGAGCAGTGACCATAAAGGTAGGTGAAACTGCAGGGACGCCTAGTATCTAAATTAATTATGATTACATTTAAATTTACTAAGAAGTTTTCTTACCGTTCAGTAAGCATCCAGCATAGAAAACATTAAATCATTTAATTCGAACATAATTAAATTGTGTGTAACGACGGAAACACAGGAATATACACTGTAGCGAGCACGTCGTACATAAATGCACGTACTTAGATAAGTCACATTTATAGACATAAATGTGACTTATCTAAGTACGTGCATTTTACTTTAGAGATTAAATAAAACAATAAGTAAACAAGCCCTTCCTGTATCTAAAATAAATCAGACTAAATATCATCTCGAGCCTCAAATACATCATATCTACTCTTGTGCCTTGGCGTCTCATGACAGCGGTTCGAGATCGGTAACCTGTCGTTTACCAATTTCATAACTTTGCCAATCACCTAACCCCTAGCATCGTGGTGGACTTTTGCGTAACCTCTCTGTACAGAGCGGGGGCTCTGGCAGTGGTATAGTTTGTCCAAACCTTGTCACATGATAGATATGTAATTAGTACAAAAACTTTATATTCGCTAGACGAAAACTATAAATTGTTATAATGTTATAGTGTATATGTTGTTTAGCGGTATTAGCGTAAATATCGTTATTTGTCTATCAGCTAACCAAACCTAACTAGCAGGTCTTGTAACGATATTTGTACTCAACCGCAAATATATGTGTCGAAATTCATCTTATGACACCTAAATCTACATTATATGGATACATATTGTGAGGGTTCGCAGATACGGTGAAGGGCGTCTGTGACGACTTGTCGTTTTCCTGTTAGAATTGGTACTTGTGTACAAGTTAGGGTTGATTTATTATTCAACAGTTTTTTGTTGTACCGCTATAAATCAGTCGAAATTTATTTTGTATCTCATTCCGTAAGGACAAAATTCTTGGAATATAATCCTACTAATAAACGTGAATGTTTTTGAGGGTCGATGGATGATTTTTCAAACTTCGCGCATGAGAACTATTAGCAAATCAAACGAACTTACTTGTAAGGGACATTCGATAATTATACAATATGATTCAAATTCAGAATCATTTATTCAATTAAGACACTAAGTGACATTTATGAACGTTAAATTGAAGCTATTGTTAAAAATCATAGATTCGCAGGAAGATATTACATAATTACACATGAGTGTAATTGTACCCCAAATAAAATTGGAAAAAGGACAGGAAGATGATGACATCTTCCTGTCCTTTTCCCAATTTTATTTGCGGTCAGCGCAATGTGTAGGATAAATATACATTTTTTAAATGGTTTTCTGTCCGCCAAAATGAGTGAATTTAACGAAAAAATTCAGTACATTCTGAAGTTTTATTACAAAACAGGAAAAATGTGAATCAAGCCGCGAAAACAAATTAACGTTTATGGACGTAATGCAGTGTCAGTAAGAGTAGCACAGAGTTGGTTCAAGCGTTTTTAGTCCTGGAATTTTGATGTCAAAGTTGCAGCTCGCTCTGGTTGCCCTAATACGGATAAAGTCGATGCCAATTTTGAAAAAGATCGGTATATTAGTAGTTACGACATAGCCGAGAAACTGAAGATTGACCACAAAACAGTTTTGACCCATTTGAAAAAGTCTGGACATACAAAAAAAGCTCGATATTTGGGTACCACACGAGCTCACTGAAAGAAACCTAATGAATCGTATCGTGTACTCATTTGCGATTCTCTATTGAAACTTAATGAAACCGAAATAGTTTTGAAAAGATTGATCACCTATGACAAGACCGTGCGAAAAAAGGTCATGGTCAAAGGGTAGTCAAGATCCACAGACTAGCGAATTCCGCCTTAACACGCAGTAAGGTGATGCTGTGTGTATGGTGGGATTGGAAGGGCATCGTTCATTATGAGCTTTTACTGCCGGGCAAAACCATTAATTCGGATCTCTACTACCCACAAATAATGAGACTCAAGCAAGAAAGTAAGGAAAAACGGCCCGAATTGATCAACAGAAAAGGAGTGGTATTTCATCATGATAACGCTAGACCACACATATTTTTGTTCAGTCAGCAAAAAATGAGAGAGCTTGATTGGGAAGTGTTAATGCATCCACCACATAGTCCTGACCTTGTATCCTCAGATTTTCACCTGTTACGATCTCTTCAGAGTTCTTTGGGTAGTGTTAGGTTAACATCATATCGCAGTTATTTTTACAGCAACAGGATTATGTATAACAACACTACCTACAAGATGGCAACAAGTTATTGAACACAAAATGGCATATATATATTATAACTAAATGTAATTGAACTTTGAAAAAAATTTGTAAATATAATACGAAAAATCTTTTTATACCTAATATACATATTTATATATATATATAAAGTTGTCAAATCAAACTCTAATAGTAATAATATGCTGTAGTGTACTAATAAAATATTTTTTTTTATTTTGCGAAAATAATCTGCTTGCTCAAAAAACAATGCTCATAAATGTATGAAATCCTGTACAGAGTTGCTTCAAAAGTAAACTTGGTTTTTCATGGACTTCATTTAATATAATAACTCCCACAACTTTTTTTTACAAATAAAACCCGAGTTTTTTTCACAATTTGATCAAATCGAGGATAACCTAGACTACCATAAACTACTATTTTCATTCTTCCATGATACCGGGTCACTATAATTTTTGTTTGACAAGTTAAAAAAAGCATCTCAAAATCGGTACTTTTTTAAATATATATTATATAATTACTTGTTTTTAAAATAATAAATACAAAAGGTATGGTTTCCTGTACCGAGTTGCATCTAAACAAAACTTGGTTTTTTCGTATACTTAACCAAAAAACTGCTATCATCACTACTGGTATGAATAATATGCATACACAATTTAAGGTCTATCTAACCATTTTTTCACGAAAATAGATATTGTTTATGGTACGGATCATTGTCATTTTGGTTTGGATAGGTGAAAAAAAAAACAACTTGGTAGGTACTTTTTAAGGATTAGGATTGAATTTCTTACATATTGTACTTATTTATTTACTTGAAATAAAGGCTAAATGAGGACTATGAAAAAGAATAGGTACAAAATGGAGCTTGCATTTGTACCTATTCTTTTTCTTTTTACCCTTACATTGCAAATAATATTGTATATAATTAGCAATTAATATACATAAAACATAGATACAAGGAATTTATAATTAAGTAAAAATCAATCCTTTAAAGAAGCATGGGTAAATATTCAGGTTTAAACAATTAACAAATATACAATGTTGCATGACACATATTCCCGCTTGCTCTAGTAATGTTAAGATATTGTAATTTTAATTGATTAACTGATGATGATTTGATTGATTTATTATTTCACAGAACATGTCTCAATAAAATGTTTCTCTCTAGACTTCCTTGAGTGACAGGATATTCTTCTTTTCTTGCACATGAAACAGAGTATGCACTTGAAAGCATACTCTTCTATGACCAAACGTAGGCAAAGGTAAAGCATGTTCTTCATTCAATGAATTTGCAGGATATTCAAGTAGCAGCAGCATCCACTATAAAATTTGCGTTCAGAAGACGTCTGGAATAACAACCAAATGTTTTTATTCTATTTAATGATATGTTATGATCTTTGAATGGTGTTACATTGTTTTCTTTTATTATGATAAAGTCCTTGATTAAAACAACTTATTTGACCTATTTATTATACAGATAATGCTAGAATTAATTACCTATTGATATATTGTTGTCAATTAAGACAACTCTCTTTTAACAGGGGCCTTTTTAAGTGCAGCTTCTATTCCAACCACAATGTAAATATAATAAAATCAACAATTCCTAACTTGTTTAGTTTAATATCATGCATTTTAAAAGCAAAGTAAATAATCACTTTACTAATGTGATCCAGGAAATAGTATGTATGTGCTTACTGAGTAAGTGTTATCCACGACTGCAATGTGTTCATCATTTGTCAAGACGCATTTTCAGCGCAGTGCGTAGGTATTTAGGTATGATAAAAGAACAATTGATACATCGCCGGTCTCATCGGCGATTCCTATTATCAGTTCTTCAGTTATTATCACTTTGAATTAAGGTCTTTTGAATATCATTCGGAAAGATTTATTACATACATTACACATACATACATCAAAAGTTCAGACAGCGAACATGATGGTTTTTATATTAAAAAAATAGATTTACAGAGAATTGTGGTATTTCGAAGTGTATAAAACAAAAAACTATGTAACTTCAAAAAGTGTAGTAGAACTCCGATTAGAAAGAAACTATAGAAATGCACTTTGCTTTTTAAATAACTATGAGTAACCCATAATGTTAAAGGACTGTTAGTTTTGTAAAATGTAAAAATCCGTATAAAATAAAATTATATCGTTCAATTGGTAACAACATGAAAGTCAATTTGGTACTTAATGATAAAAAAATTGATTGATAAAGTTAGAATTACAGTAGGTCTTAACACCTTAATAATATTTAGTAGGTAGTAGGTACTTCTGATGTAGGTCTACGCATATGACTTTTAACAGCATTTTTTTTTAATCTTTGGTGTCAGGGAGTTACTAAAAACAGTAGTACTATTCCTCTAGCTTTTCACACGAATTTTTAATTAACAAACATGGTTCAAAATTTTCAGAATGCCTAAAGTATATTTTTGTTTGTATTAATAAAATATATTCAGGGAGTCATTTCATACATCAAAATGAACAAATTAGTGTGGGATTTTTATTTCAGGATTCAATATCAATGCTAAAATTAAAGATTATAAAAATCCAAGTTACCTAAAACATATTTTTTGGTTTAATATTTTTGCAAATGTCATAAGCTGCGCGGGAGCGGAATTATTGCTAACACTCTTTCTTACTCATGATTCCAGATTTAAACATTGATAATAATACAGTTTTTTTTTTTAATTTCTGTTTGCCCAAAATACCCTCCCCAAATTCATTTAATCAATCAATATTGGACTATATATATAGAAACTTTATATGATTGCCTATTCGGATTTTTTAAAATACGTAGTTTCACGCTGGACAAAACAGCCTGGAAGTTTTGATATTGTCAGATATATGAGTAATTAATTTCAATCAATCAATCAATTAGCCTATTGTAGTCCACTGCTGGACTTAGGCCTCTCCCAATGTGCGCCATAGTACCCGGTTCTCCGCCCTCCGCATCCAGTCCCTCCCAGCTACCTTCCTCAGGTCGTCGGTCCATCTGGCTGGGGGGCGTCCTACCTTCCGTTTACCGATTCGCCGTCTCCACTCTCAGATCTGCTTGCTCCAACGGCCATCGGTCCTTCGGCATACGTGGCCAGCCCAGTAATTAATTTATCACCTGGAATTTTAAATGTATTTGCTACTCTATTATTAATGACAACAACTGCTGCGGTGGTAGACCGGTTGGAGTCGTGGAGCTACCTAAAATGTGATTTAATTCCGTGATTACCGATTTATCTAGTCTACTGAGTGTTGTGAATGGTCAGCCCAAAATTGAAATGGCTCTTTCGTATAAAGACTAACCCGGACGCCAACAACAACAGTTTGAGTTATGAAGAATCTGATCGTTGTGTTTGTTTCGGTGTTTCTCTTCAAGACTTGTCATGGGAAATGCCAGTACCATCTAGTTTTAAAGAACAAATCGCCTTGAAAAGTATCTGAAAAGATCTATTTGTAAAAAAATATTTTTTACTTTATTCAAACTATAGTTATGATTATCAATATTTTATATCTATAAGCGAAATGTAACAGAAACCTGAGATAACATTATAGGATTGTTTTACACTCCTAGCCTGTTGGTCTAGTGGTTAGTGATCCTGACTGCTAAGCCAGAGGTCGTGGATTCGATTCCCACACAGGACAAATAATTGTGTGATGAGCATGATCATTTGTTCTGTGTCTGGGTGTAATTTATGTATAATATATATGTATTTAGAAATATATAAGTATATTTAGGCTGTCTGATCCCATACAGGCTCTGCCTAGTATGGGATCAGACGGCCGTGTGTGAGATGTGTGAAGTTATTATTATTATTCTCTTTATTAACATCTATAAAACATATAAATTACATTTTTAAATACATTATTATAAAAAAAATATATATATTTAAAAATATAAAAAATAGTGTCCCACCGGTATCGAGTACAGGGACCAAGCTACTGGTGGTTAGGGTTCCAGAGACAGAAGCCTCCTCACAATACGTGCCGTGTCAAGAAGGACCGCCTTCTGCATCAGGTCCTTAATCCAGCTGCCTAACGTGAGCCTCTGAAGGTGTTGGTCGAGGCTCTTCGCAATCAACCCATGGGCTGATATGACTATCGGCACAATGATTGCCGAATCCACATCCCACATGTCAACCACCTCGTGGGCCAAATCCAAATCCTTTTTTTTTTTTTCTTTTTCAGCCCTTAAGAGATTGTCGTCATGGGGAATGGTGATATCTACAAGCATTGCTCGGCGCTCTAATCGGTCTATTACCACTATATCAGGCTTATTGTCAACAATAGTCCTGTCAGTGATAATAGACCGATTATTATTATTATTATTTTTACATGTATAACCAACAAACAGCAGAATCAGCCTGAAAAAGAATATTTGCTTAAGAAATTGTTGAATTTATCATAGTTCAAAATAAAATTTAATAGCACTTCATCGTATACGTCTTTAAGCGATACTAAAATATGAAACATTTTTATAAAAAAGTATATTTATTTATTCTAAAAACACAAATTCATCCATTTCATTTTTAGTTTACAAATATTTTGTTAGTAATAAATTACAGAATAATCTAGTAATGGTTAATTGTTATTGAAAAACCGAATACAGGCCGTATTCGGTTTTTCAATTAATCGAACATCCAATACAAAAGGTGCCGACATTAATTCATGTAATGACTTGCATTTATACTCAATACAAAAAAAAAATTACGAATACAAAATGAAAACAAGTAACTGTATAGCTAAAAGTAACAAACTGATATATTATACCTATAGATATACGGCAAAGCTATTTTTTTAACCGACTTCAAAAAAGGCGGAGGTTCTATGTTCCACTGTATTTATATACATATATTTTTTTATGTACTTTCACCGAATACTCAAAGACGCCTTCACCTTCTTTTGTTTGAAAGGGTATATTTCCCAGATGGTCCCATAGTTATTAGGTTAGGATCTGATGATGGGATCCTGGAGAAATCGCGGGAACTCTTCAAATTTTATAGGCACACTTGAAGCGATTTGGGTATTTTGAGGCGCATTGAAGTCGGTGATACTTTTTAAAAAGATAATTTGTTTTATCTGTTACCGACATGTTTACAGGAATAATCTAAAGATATAAAATTACATATACCATCATAGGAATCAAAACAGTATATATCGCACTGATTTACCTCGAACAAGACCCTTTGAGTACAATTTCAAAATATTAAAACGCTCCTTTGAATTAAGAGAACATCTTTCATTATAATACTAATTATAATAGCTATACTGGTTATGCAAAAGTTCAATTTAGCTTGAATATTAATTTACGATGTTCCTAATTAAGCTTACTTGTTGCTTTGTACGAAAATTTAATTAAAAAATATGGTACATAAAAATTATGAAACTCATGATTTTTGGTTTAGAGGTTTTATCTTAATGGTCTATAAAAATAAATCCCTCTATGTCGTGATACTAAAATTTTAACTTAATTCATCATGTTTTTAACTTGTCAAAGGAACTAATGCTTATTGCATTGACATGACTTTATGACATATGTTTGCTTTGAAACGCCAATAACTTCCAAAAAAAAGGTATAGTGTTTGAGTTGACATATCTAGTGAAAGTAAAAATTGAAAAGAAAAAGAGATTTACAGAAAATAGGCTTCAGTATAATAAAGTGTAGAAAGTACGAGTATCTCGCATGGCAGGAACTGTTGATTTTGTAACAATTTGTAACATTTTGTAAAGACTACCTGTAACCTAGATTACCTAGTACTAGTACTGTACTATAAATTTGTTGAACCCTTCAACAAAGTTAAATCCTTACTAATATTGTACATAAATGCGAAAGTAACTCTGTTTGTTTGTATGTTACCTTTTCACGACTAATGCCGCGTTCCAATAAACAAGAAACGATTCGTTTTGCTTACGGACGGTAAAATTTTCATTGAAATTCAACGAAATTTTACCGTCCGTAAGCAAAACGAGTCGTTTCTTGTTTATTTTAACGCGGCATAAATCGTTGAACGGATCGTAATGAAATTTGTCAAGGAGATATATTATATCCTGGGGAAGGACATAGGCTGCTTTTCATCCCGGAAAAATTTACGGTTCCCGTGGGATAAATTTAAATTTCCATGCGAACGAAACCGCGGGGAACAGCTTTTAATACAATGGTTTTTATACGAGTTGAGTTTTTTTTAAATAGTCCAATTTTAGGTACATTAGACCAATTTTCACCAAAATTCGTTAAGTTTTCTCTTTCTACTTTCAAGCTTATCTAGTACAACTACCATGTATAACAGTTTTCTAATCTAGTCCAATACTAGCAGCGCCCCGCGGTTTCACCCGCGTAACTCCGGATTCCGTTTGAATATCGGAATAAACATAGCCTATGCGTTAATCCAGGTCTTCAGCTATCTACATACCAAGTTTCATCGCAATTGGTTCAGTGGTTTTTTCGTGAAAGAGTAACAAACATCCATCCATCCAAACTTTTACATATAATATTAGTGGGATTGTGTGTGTGTGCATCCAGATCGCTTGACGTATTTCATATATTTTCAAAACGTGATAATAAAATAACATTTATCTTGAAACTTTGGAATGAACTTAAACTGATAGATATTTCCTACTTGTTATTATTTCTCACTGTCATCTCATCGTCAGCATCGTCTAATTAACCACCTACAAAAAAGGAGGAGATTCCATGGTCAGCTGTATTTTTTTTATGTATGTTCACCGATATTTAAAAAAAAAATGTTTTAAGTCACCAAGTCCAGATCTGATGAGTGCATTTGAAGGAAAACCAGGGAAACCCTCAGAAACGAAGGGCACATTTCAGTGCCCTTTGTTAGTATTTTGTGAAGTCGGTTCACCTTTTTTAAACAGTTTTTTTTTTTATAATTGACTAGCAACCCGCCTCGGCTTCGCACGGATAGCAGAGACATCTTCAACAATCATCATCATATTTCAACCAATTTACATAAAACCTTAACAAATTAAATACCTAAACCTTCCTCATGAATCGCTATCTATTGGCGACAACTGCATGATAATCCGTTTAGTAGTTTTTGAGTTTATCGCGAACAGACAGACGTGGCGGGAGACTTTGTTTTATAATATGCAGTGATACACCTATCACGGCCCCGCCACGGGGACAGGTTTTTTATTGTTCCAAACTGGTGAGTTTGGAACAAAAAAAACCGTCCGTGTTCTTGAGTCTTTTTTTTATGTTATAGAGGTCAAACGAGCAGGTGGATCACCTGATGGTAAGTGACTACCGTCGCCCATGGACACCTGCAACTCAAGAGTCACAAGTGCGCTGCCGGCCTTTGAGATAGGAGTACGCTCTTTTCTTGAAGGTTTGAAGGTCATATCGGTCCGGAAATACCGCAGGCGGCAATTTGTTCCAGAGATTGGTTGTGCGAGGCAAAAAAATTCTGGAGAACCGCACAGTGGTGGATTGCCAATTATCCAGGTGATGGGGATGAAAGTTTTGTCGCGTTGAACGATGGCGAAACGTTACGGCCGGTATAAGTCCGAACAATTCCTCGGAGCGCTCACTTTGTAGATAACAGTGAAATCCTAATCGCATTAATTAATAATAATAATTGACGCATATAAGCTCTAAATCATTACCACCTTATATTGCACATTTTCAGATCAAATAGGAGTTATTATACTGCATGTGGTCAACATTCGAAACTAAAGCACCACTATTACCGCAGGCCTTTGTACATTCGACCGTATTAAAGCGTAAAAAATATTGACCAATTTATAATCCATGGCTCGAGGACCCATTACACACAGAGTATACGAAATACGATATTACATTTGTCTTGTCGATCTTTAGTTTAGTTTTAGTTAGACCGGAAAATCCAAAAAAAAATGACTTGACGCAGGTTTTGTGCTTGAAGCTTTTTATACTACCTTTCTTTCTTTGATAGTTATTTCTTTATTACTTAATGCCTGCCTATAACTGCACCATGATTGTCTTTTTTAGCAGTGCCCATGTGAAGAAGCCGTAAAAAGCCTCCGTTTAAAAATTATGGTATTATTATTAGGTCGAGTGTTAAAAATCTTTATTAGGAAAATATGTCAACGACACAATGAGTTAGACATCAATTTGGTAGAGCATTTAACGAAATTAACTGTCGCAGGTACCTACATGACATTTTTTTGCGATGCGATACGTATTTGTTTAGGTCACGTTCAGATGACGTGCGTTGACGCGTGTCGACAAGTATACGCATTTTGTTTAAGTCGTTCACATGCCACCGCGCGTTTTGACCCGACGCCGCGTCAACGCCCATGACGGTGACGCTCGCTTTGAGATCATTGGTTGTATGTACATTCGTTCACATGAGCGTGCGTTTTCAACGCGTCGACAAGTGATTGTAATAAAAGGATTCGGCCATTTAAATAAAAGTCCGTATACTGTTTTTCATAAAGCATGATTTTGGTGACACTTAATTTTATGCAGTTTATTAAAAAAATATATAACATACAAGCAATGCCAAAAGCACCTACTACTTACTTTTATTTCACATCAGAATTTCAAATTTTAAATATTAATTCAAAACTCACTAATATGTAGATGAAAAATCGATCTATGTGTATCTTATGTTTACACTGGCAACCCGCCCCGGCTTCGCACGGGTACAAATTATATACCTCAACCTTCCTCATGAATCACTCTATCTATTAGTGAAAATCGCATGAAAATCCGTTCAGTAGTTTTTCAGTTTATCGCGAACAGACACACAGACATACATGCAGACGCGGCGGGGGACTTTGTTTTATAATATGTAGTGATAGAAATTCAGCTTCCGTTAGTTTCTAGCTCGGAAAGTGTTTGATGAATTGTCTTCCAAACTTTATTTTTTTATTCGGAAGTTTCAGTAGAATATACATTTCACACACATTTTCGACTGATTGATAACGAAAAATGCAAAGTATTTTAGATTGACTTCTAATTTGTTATATTTTACTAAGCCTTATTTTACTTAGTTTAGTTGCATGTAGCCTAATATTATAATTATATTTATAATTATAAAGTGGCTTTCAGCAAGTCTGAATGTTAAAATAGATTAACCCAGTATTGCCATCTTTTCTTGTGTTGCTGTTTCTGACGTCGATGTAAAATCACCAAACACCAGGCTGTTTTTACGTTCATATTCAACAAATACAGAATCCGAACTGAACTGCGACAGCGCGCGCTCAACGCCCGTGAAACGCTCGCCATGTGAACACGCAATCATGGGCGGCGACCGCGCGTCGGGCGCGCGGCCATCGCCCATCATCTGAACGCACTCTTAGAAAAGGGAAATTAAAAGCTCAAATGGAACCATTCCATTTGAGCTTGTAATTCAGTCCATACATAAAATCGTTTACGGGATTACAATCCCGTAAACGATTTTATGTATGGACTTGTGCCATTAACCTAATTCAAGCATTTATTGATTAGTAAACGCCAGAAGCCTACCTTTGCACTTTAATTAATGTATTATAAAATTCCTCTTCTTCTTTCTTAGAAATTACTTCATAGACATTATAAAACGGACTTTAACACTTTATCAAAAACACTAACACTTCTTTCATTTTCTTTTTTTTCTTTTTTTAAAAGACAACTCCCGCATTAGGAATTACTCCTGTGTCGCTGGGGACTTTACAAACATACAAACAACGGACACAAAGAACACCCAGACTTGGGTGGGAATCGAACCCACGACCTATGGCATAGCAGTCAGGGTCATTAACCACTAGACCAACAGGCCATTGAAGTTGCCTTACATGCTATTCAGGCAAATCTTCAGGATTCAATAACTATTTTAATAAAAATATGAGCCAGTTTTAATCATGTTTGAAATCTTAATTACCTATTTGATCACCCTAGAGGTTGGAATTATCTTTTAATTTGATCATGATGATCATCATCATCATCACCATCATCGCTAAAGTTTCGAAAATGTGGTTTTTCACGATTATAAATTTTTCTCGACTGTTTAGGCAGAAATGTTTTGAATAGAAGTTGTAGGTATCAAAAAGATCAAAAAATTTGCTCTGGTGCGTTTTAATTAGATATTTTGTTTTTTTACAAATTGCAAAAAACTGCCGTAAATCGATTTTTTTAAGGGTGAATTTTCAGCTGTTGAAATCTGGGTACATTGACATTAAATATTAAAATGTATCGAATTATGAAGACACATCGCGGTTATCATTTGTTTCCCTTAAACACCCCTCAAATCGACTCCTATGCTCGGTTTTTTAAACTACCATCAAAGAAGCTGTCAAGTGAACAGACTAATTCGTTAATGGTTGTTTCCCTCTGGAGCTCTGGTAATAGGTACTCTCTCACAAATACATTACCAAGGAAATCTTACATAACATTACGTCATTAATATTCCTTATCAACTGTTTTCTGCAATATGAAAGTGCTTTCTCAGTTAAGTAGCTTGCTAGATAAATTTGCTGTACTTCACCTCGAAGATTGATGCGAAATAACCCTCAATCGAGAATGACCACGATGTCAAAGTCAAAGTAAAATTTCTTTATTTCATGGATTTCTTTAAAAAAATACTTGAAAACGTATTTTTGTTCAAACAAAAATTTAAGATCAACACAATGTCACCGCAACATTAGGTTGCATTGTCGAAAGTAAAACAAATAATATATAAAGATAAATACTGGTAGTATTTATTGTTGTTGCAAATATTATAGGTAAAATCGCTATCTGCCAGTGTCGATCTATAACCGTCCATTTCCAAATAGTTGAACCTTGTGAAAAGAAATCGGGTAAACAAACTCAAGGCCACTCTTTTAAATCACAAGATAGTTTAACATTATTTAGTGAAATAATGTAATACAGCACTGTTTTATCTGTGCGCTATTATATTATTAAAATTCAAAGTAAGCAAACTAAATTAAGCATTGAAAGTATGAATACTAAAAACTAAACAAGATAAAATTAAAGTAAGAAAAGAAAGATATAAAAGGCAGAAGATAAAAAACATTTAAGCTTACATTATATTTCTATTAAGTATTTGAAAGAGCTTGTGAATCTAAAAATAATTTATCTTAAACTTTTATTGAGATATAACATGAAAAAATAAAATAAAAATACGTATACTTACGTGGTAGATACGTAATCACAGACGTCACACGCATGTCTTGTGTGGGGTTAAAATAAAGAGTTTCATTAAACTTTTTAATTAGGTATACCTCTGTATTTAGTTACTTATGTATGTTCTATATTTTCATCTCAATTGCCTTTACGTACACACGACTTTGCTTCTTTTTTTCTCAATATCCTCCTTTCACTCCGAAGGTTTGCTGGAAGAGAACTCAAGTATGGCATAAGCTCGTCTTTGTACATACCACTTTCCTTATGTAAAATTTGCGATTGTTTTTGTGTACAGTTAAGAATAATAAGAAATAAAAATAATAATGTCATCAGAGAAAAGCGAAACTAAATTTTGTCATATGAAAATAAAATTTCCGACATTAATAATGTTAAAATACAGGACTGGTACAAACCTCTTAGAATCGACATATTAAGAAAAAATCGAATACTTTGTATCACCTTTAAGAACAGTATACATCGCAAATTTATTAAAGGTACAGAAATTTTGTTTTGTTGTTTGTGTTGTATAATTATTATTAATTATTGATATTGTCGAAAGTTTACGCGAATGTTACACATTGAAATAAAACTATTTTTCACGGATTCTATCGCGATTTATTTGGTGTTATTTTACTATCTATACTGATCCCGACGTTTCAGTTGCTTTTCAGTAGTCATGGTCACGGGTAGACTAAGATGGTGGTCGTCTCATGTATCGAAGTGCAAAGTTATCTCAAAGTACCCGAAGTTTGTTGATTGTTGGTGTTACTATTTACGCAGAATGAGCTCAAAGTGTCTTGAAGCCTTGCTGTGTTTTGTATTTTCTTGGGTTTGAGTAAGTGGTTACTCACGGTGAAAAATAGTTTTATTTCAATTGTATAATTGTTATTTTTTTTTTTAGAATATTAAACTTTATAATATTCTCTTCATGTGCGTAGCCTTATAGTAAAAAAATCATTTACAAAGCGATGGTCGCTGCTTATCAAGACTCTACCTCGTCATTATCCTTCGTTTAAAAGTAGTCAAGTGAATTTAAAAGGGGAAAGCCTTGACCATGACCCACCCTCGTTTGGGCGGCATGTTAGCGCTACCACTGAAGAAAATGTGAAAAAAGTCGAGAAACCTGTACTTGAAGATGACCGAATAAAAATCAAGATGTTAGCAGAGATCCGTGGGTACCATACATCATGCTATCCTTCATGGCCATCTTAACCTTTCAAAGGGCATCTCGTATATATATATATATATATGTATAGTAAACCAATGGTTCCAATTACATTTACTGCGTCAGTAATTCTGATCTAGTTCAAAATACATAAACGCTTATACGGTAGCTCTATTCAAGGAACCTATACCGGAAGCCGGAATAACGCTTCGAGGATTAAGTATATCGATATCATGAAATTTCCTTGTATTCGAATAAGCTGTTTAGACGAGAAAAATAAGAGTTACTTACTTTGATAATTAATATGAACTTAATTTAAAAGCAATTATGTAGGTGGATATGATACAACGTGTATGTATATTATCGATATTAATCTTTGTAAATCGTGTCTCGTTTACTAAAAAATAAGTTGCGACGCGATACTTCGCAACAGCACTCATTTGTAAAAAACCGGACAAGTGCGAGTCTGATGATTCGCGCACCGAGGGTTAAGTAAGAAAACAAACTTGTATGTAGATGGTACGTCCATCTCGGGAATCAATTCCCGAAGATTTGTGCCGGTCTTTTCCGAAAGATAAACTTAAGTCTACAGTTCTTAAAATACTCTCCTGTACATCGATTTACGACAAAGTCAACTTTCCAACCACAAAATATAAGTTTGTAATAATGAAAACTATTTTTTTAAGTGATATAACAACAAATTAACGACTTTCGGATTGTTTTATTTATTTGTATTGTCAGACCTTGCTTCTTACCAAATTTCATGATTTTAAATTTTCTAAAAAGAAAATTTGATGAAATCTATCCCATTATAATCTATCTCTGTGCCAGATTTTATCCAGATCCGTTCTACCGTTTTTTGCGTGAAAGATTAACAAACATCCATCCATTCATTCATCCTCACAAACTTTTGCCTTTATAATATTAGTAAGATTAACTTGTATAATATGTTTGACAGGCACAAAATTTAAGCAGCCCTACGTCATTCGATGTACTGGCGCGCGCTAAATACCTACCGGCCGCTCGTCCGTCGGCGGACCTTATATACAGTTTCGCGCAGTGGGTTGCCAGCAGCTGTATCGCACACACACGCTTTTATTTTCAAAGTACAATAAACGTAATTCGATATCGTATTGATAATAATATATTCTTTAAATACTGTAAAAGTTACAGTGAAAATTGACATGGTGGTTTATGTGCAGTATAAGAATGTAGATAAAGTAAGAGAAAAAAAGCCCAGCAGTGATATTTATGTGATTTAAAAAAAAACCTTTTAACCCTATATGTTAAATTATTGAGTAAAACTTTTGTTAACATATAGACTATTTTCCACCATACAGTTTAATAATCGAGATTTTATAAAATTGAAGAATTTTATTAATCTTTACATAAAAATAAAACACGACTTCGACTGGCCTGTTGGTCTATACAACATTTTTTTTTATAATTTTTATCGCTTTAAAGTGTATTGTGTGTGTGTGTGTGCTTTAAAGCCCGGAAAGAGTAGGCCATTAAAACGGTAGGTATCAATACTTTTGTAGCGAGTGATTTATCTGTTACGTAGTAACTACTTAGTAATTTGTGACCTAAGGCCTCATTTAGGCGTGGCCCGCACTGAATTCAAACATATAAGAGAGTTGTAGAGTGCGTTTACGGAGATGCGATTTTATACGCGTTTGCTTGAAATGCATCGTTATTTGCGGTGAAACCCGCAGATGGCGTCACGGCAGCGCACTCAGCGGCAATTCTCCGTTCTAGTGACATCCGCGGCGGCCACCTACCACGGAGTTCTACTCTACGTCTTGTGACTCGGTTAAATTGAGTATCCGCAGCACTCCGCGTGCGTCGCAGCGCTGCTCGCCGCTAGAAAGGAACCGCCTGCGCCGCGGCGAGCACCGGTCCACTCTTCACGCCTCGCCTCTGTATAAACATCACCATTCACTGTACATTGCGATATGTTTGTGTTTACGCGTGCGATGACGGGGCCGCTGCACGCGCCGCCGAAAACACCGAAAAAACGTCCAACACGCCGCGAGACGCCACACCAAACGCGACGCGTGACGCCCCGCGTCTCTGAAAAAGAGGCCTAAGTGTCACATTATCGTGTTGTTTACCCGCAAATGGACAGGTTCTGTGTCAAACTTTTGTTAAATCTATCCACCATAGTCTTTTACTGCAAAGAAATGTTATTCGTATTGTTCTTTTACTCAAAGTAATGACGAACTAATGAGCTTTCAAAAACAACTTAACGTAATTTGTTGGATTTTGTAGCATTTTGTAGGAAAAAGTTAACGAATGGAATTTTTGTGTATTAGATTTTGTTGACCTTTGCAAACGGTGTCAAAGCTTCTCATTAGACTTTGTTTTTGGCGAACCGGGTTTTAAATTGCTGGCTTGTTAATACATTTTACAAGCATATTTGTTAGAGCCCATTTGAGGGTAGGTGGAGGTAAATCTATGGGTGCGTCATTTTTTGTAAATAAAAACCATAGTTTATCACTTTATTTCCGACTTTTATTATTCCCTACTTCTACTTCCCTTCTGTTAGTCCTATTATTCTATTTGTAATAAAAGCTATTCACGACAGCTAGCTATCAAAATTTAGTTGAAGTATGAGAAAAATTGAGTTTAAATGTCAATCGACAGGAAATCTTTGATATATTGCGCCACTTTCACGTCACTTTCCTCAATTATTTTGCGGTCGACAGTTATTTCCAAGGGCGTGACATGAGGATCCGGTCATCATTTCGTTTTCTTCAGATATGACGAAATATTTTTGCCTCAGCTAATATATAGAACATAAAGGTTTGGGAAGATAAGCAAGATAAATCAATATTAACTATATTTCTTTAAGCGCTTTTAGATATTTATCAACTGAAAATTAAGGTGACAAGTCATTTATATTAAAGGTATTTGTAAATTTCTTTCGATGTACGAGATGGTAAGCATTGTATTTATAGTTACTGCTCTGCTGCGAAGGGTCGTAGCGTGATATTACATTGCCTATAGTATTCCTCAATGAATACTCTATCCTATCCAAAAATAGTTATTCAAATCTGACGTATAGTTCCAGAGATTAGCGCGTTTAAACAAATAAACAAACAAGCAAAAAAAAACTGTTTAGCTTTATTATATCCTACTAATGATATTGTCGAAAGTTTACGCGAATGTTACACATTGAAATAAAACTATTTTTCACGGATTCTATCGCGATTTATTTTGTGTTATTTTACTATCTATGCTGATCCCGACGTTTCAGTTGCTTTTCAGCAGCCATGGTCACGGGTAGACTAAGATGGTGGTCGTCTCATGTATCGAAGTGCAAAGTTATCTCAAAGTACCCGAAGTTTGTTGATTGTTGGTGTTAATATTTACGCACAATGAGCTCAAAGTGTCTTGAAGCCTTGCTGTGTTTTGTATTTTCTTGGGTTTGAGTAAGTGAATAACCGGATCCCAAGCTGGTGGTACGTTCCAACCATCTTCTCTATTAAAATTAGGGTGTTTTTTAATTTCAATAGTCTCACGGAGCATCCTTGGTAGGAATCGGTGTTCTTTCGCGAGTACCTGTGGTTTATCGAAACGCAGGTAATGGTTGGTCCCTTGTTGCACGTGTTCACATACAGCAGACTTCATCGAGCGTTGGTGTTTTATGTCAGCAATGTGTTCTTTGACGCGGGTGCCAATGCTTCTCTTGGTTCGACCAATGTACGAGAGCCCACAATCACAGTCTGTTTTATAGACCCCTGCATCTTGTAGAGGTACTTGGCACTTGACAGATGGTAAAAATTGGCTTATCTTCGTTGGCGGCTTGTAGTATGTATTGATTGGAGCTCGCTTCAAGATGTAGCCAATCTTGTCAGTAACTCTTCGTACATACGGTAGAATGGCAGGTTGGCGCTCGACAGTGGCTGGCTTTTCTTGGGATCTGTGACGGAGGCGCGGTAGTGGGAGATTGTTGTCTTGCAGTACGTGCTTGACATGTGCCAGCTCAGCGTCTAGGTGTTTCTTGTCACAGATCCCACGGGCTCTCTGAAACAAAGACATCCCTACGGTAGCCAGCTGTTTTGGATGGTGGTGAGATTTACCGTTCCTACTAATATTATGAACGGGAAAATTTGTAAGGATGTATGGAGGTATGCATGTTTGTTACTCTTTCACGCCATTCCTACAGAACCAATTGCGATGAAACTTGGTATGTAGATAGCTGGAAACCTGGATTAACACATAGGCTACTTTTTACCGCGATATTCCCACGGCGCCGGGACTTACGCGGGTGAAACCGCGGGGCGCAACTAGTTGATAATAACATAGACGAGGTGCTAAGCATTATATAGAATGTATAGTATTATATAAAGCACATAATGTAAATAAAACTAAAAAACTATACAATACATAATATTCAATAAATATTCCTTATAACATAATTATATTCCTTATAACTAAATGCAGACGATGCCTTGCTAACCCGCAATAATGGAGAGAGTTAGTCGTTTTTAAGGTAATTTTAATCATTTTCTAAAACGAAATATTGGTGTATGTTACATAATAAGGAAATGCCATTGAAATATGTATACGCATGTAAGGTAAATATAAATATATAGTTCGATATTCTGTTAAAAAAAAAAATGTTGTGTCATTATGTATCATCAACAGTCTACAACATACGAGCGTGTCGGTATTCGAGTCTAAAACAAGTAAAAGCATAGCTTATTTATACTTTGTGAAATGGCATTTGTTTGATTCCATTTTCTATGTAACTTTATTTATAGTATAACAGTCACGCGCTTGTGCGTGACTTGATCTTCAAGCAGTTTATCTTCTTGGGCACTGTTTACCGAACCTGTGTAATTAGCTAGAAGTTCACGTAACTGTACTAAAATATATATTTTTTAATAATTGCCGAAATGTATCGTAAATGAAATTATAAGAATAAAATTGGATTTCGCCGTTAAAAGGTATTTGACATTTGTAGGTTGAGACTTTCACCGACTAAAATAATATTACCTATTCAAAAATCATGATGTTTTTTTTCAGTTCAATACATAGACTATTAAAATGTTTATCACCTTAGAGCCTCAAAAACAGGTACCTCCTAACTATACGGGCCGTGTCGAGGAGAACTGTCTTCTGCATCAGTCCCTTGATCCAGCCGTCTAACGCCTCTTAAGGTATTGAATATGAGCAGATATGACAATCGGAACAATGATCACCGAATCAACATTCCACAAATCGACAATCTCGTGAGATAAATCCAAATATTTGATTTGTTTTTCTTTTTCAACTTTCATGAGGTTCTCGTCTTGAGAAACAGCGATATCGACAATCATTGCGCGGCGCTCTGATCGATCTATCACTACTATGTCAGGTTTATTGGCAAGAATATTTCTGTCAGTCCTTACGAAAAGTGCAATAACTAGGTTAAAGTTGATTTCGAGAAAAACGCGTTTAAAATTTAATTTTTGTTTTGTTTGCATTTCCATCTTGCAGTTATGCTTAGTATTAAAATCGACTCCGTCATAGATAGGTAAAAAACTGTCTAAAGAGAATATGTAGATCTCATTCTACTGATTCCGAATAAGTACTTCACTCAATTGGCGCCAAAACTAGAGTTATTGCACTTTTCGTAAGGACCGCAGTGTAATGTGGCACCTCGGAATGCACAAGATTGTATCATAAAAATTGGCAAGACGAGAACAGCCAGAAATAATATGCCTGATACATTCACCAGGACGGTGGCATGCCCAACAGATGACCACCGTACCATCTTTCAGGATATATTTTGGATAGTTATTCATCATAACAATTTCGTCCGTAATTGCAAAGACAAATCCTTCGGTTTTTCCAAAAAGACCACCAAACCGTAGCCAAGATGTAGATGCTTTACAGTCTATATCACGCCCATTTAGGGCCCGATAAAAACTACCATGGAGCTCTTTGTCCTTCAAAATTTGTGTGATCCACTATTAGTTGTGTCGAGTCTGGGTGTTCTTTGTTTGAATGTTTGTGAAGCCCCCCGCGAACTATACAAAAAAAGCAAACTAAAATGTATAAACTGTGTTACCAAGTTACACAATAGAGAGGAGCCTATAATTGTGGGGTATGAATCAATTCACATGATGAAAATGTCATATCACACTTATTTACTTATGAACAAAGCTCAAACCATCGGGAAGATGGTTTCAAATTATCCACAGTGTGGAATCCAGTGATAAAAATCATGCCACCTCGCTTTTATGCGCAGTCAGATAAACACCAAAATAAGGACACATTGGGTTGCTTACGAAATAGGGACACTGTTAGTATAGTATGTGACGGTACATGGCGAAACAAAAATATTAAAAATATCGGGTGGATGTAGAACCTTCTACTTCACGATCTCGACGACGGAGGGCGTGCACCACTGAGCCAGTCAGCCTCTGACCACAGCCAGTGCAACCTGGTCGAACGTCAGGCAATTTAGAGGTATGTAATATCTATTTCGTGATCGCGTTAATTCCCAAAAATAAAATATAATTAAGGGAGATTCGTAATGTTAAAATAATGCTCTGGTCAAATACAACAATCATTAACACAAAAATCTACGAGTATTTATCAAGAACTAGTTGTACCTGCGACTTCGTCCGCGTGGAATAGTGTATTTATATCGAATCTAGCTCTAAGTATGACGATACTTAAATACAACTTTTCATCCCCACCTTTCAAGCCCTTACACCCCTTTTTTCGCATTAAAAAGTAGCCCTATGTCCTTTCTCATGGTCTAGACTATCTGTGTAAAAATTTTCATTTAAATCGGTTCAGTAGTTTTGGCGTGAAAGGGCGACAGACAGACAGAGTTACTTTCGAGTTTATAATATTATAATATATGAAATATATATAGTAAGGATATACCTACCAGAATACTTACGATAAAATCTACTTATAAAATATTAATATTTGATCAGTTTTAATACAAAAATTTTAAAAATCTCTAAGTAAGTAGGTAGAAGTGTCCAATAAAGAGATTGTTTGTTTGCTTACGTTTTTGATTCTTCATAAAACTGAGGTACGAAATCGTATTACACCAAAAGTCTATAGGTAATGTAATATTCTTTCAACTTTCTGGTTGCGTCATTTCCTTACAAGTAAAGGCCTGTAAACAAATATGATTTCCCCGCAATGACGTAACGTCTAAACAGTTTACAGTTGGAGCTATGAAAAAAAAACATTTATTGTTAAGGTTATGAGTGTTTTCGTAATAATTCTGTTTCTCTATATAACCTGTGACACAATGGACTACCTAAGTATAAAAAATTAGGACATAAAGATATGTTTTTATGATCTTGTCTCAATTCTTTTTTTTTGTGTGTTAAATTACGACCTCCATTGTATTCACCGTTTTTATTTAACCAGAGACGTTTCAAATAAATAAAGCAATGAATAGAAAACATCGTCGCACAAGTTAAAAACCGTATCTACTTAACGAGTTGTATATAGATAGGTATATATTTCTAGGTGCATGATCTCTTTTTCCGGTTGATCAAATCATCCGAATTTGGGCACACTAAAAAAGTTAGTAGAGTTATAAGGAGTAACACGAGATTAACTTCATCTTAGTAGATGTCGAAAAAAGTAGCACTAATTTCAAAAATATAATCCGACTTATTGGTGCTATCCGACGTATGACGATGCTCGTGGTTCTGCATTCCTTTATTAGGTGATAATCAATGGTCTAAATACATGTACAGTATGTAATAACAATATATGCTTATTTAAGATACAGCATTTAGTAAATAATGAAATACGTTCGCATACAGAGAAATATTTCATCATTTTTACTCCCGCATAATATACCGGCATCTATTATACATCGGTAATTATCTTAGGTAGGTGAAGGTGCACTAATCTAGAAGACAAAGATCTGTTGAGTAGTCTAATGAAAGGCTTTAAGGTGTTTTGATTTTTTTTTTGAGACGATATTTATTAAACTGACTTTTTTGTAATACAATACTTAGAACACGACTTCTAATTATTAAAACTCACTTTTGTACATAGTTTAGATAGTTAAGCAAAAGTTTAACTTATTTTATAATGTTACATTTATTTATGCCTTCTTAGTGAACTTGCTGGTTTTTAATGTTGATTTACATGAATTGAATGAAAACCATTAATTTAAAACCATTATTGCACTAAATAAAGGAGGAATATGGTTTCGGAATGTGTGCAAGAAATGTGAAGTAAATGGCAGAACCTGAGTTCAAATATTCCATACTTTACGTGGCCTTACGATATAACGAGTTATACAGCAGTACGGTACAGTGTACGTAAGAGGAAAAAGTTTTTGAAGACATTCAGATAGTTAAATAAGAAAGGTAAAACCGTATCTAATAAGTAAGGAACTAAAATATCGATCAATTTGTTTCTGCTTACATAAAAAATTTGTTCTAAAATTAATTATTAGTAGTATCTTTAAGATGCAATACAAATATCTTCATTCAAATACCCATTTCAAATAATTCTCTCTACACGTCCGATGTTCTGATTGAAGTTTCAGCCAAGATTAGGAATAGAATCAATAATTATCATTAGTGTGAATCAATATATATCCTAATTTTAGCTGTACCTATGAGGTCTACTGTGGAAGATGAAATCCACTCAATGACTTCCATAACGGGTCGACTTCCCTCTTCTCTGACAGATAGTATGTAGATAAAAATCTAAAGGGTAGCCTGAACAAATCTGTATATTATTTATACTCCAATGGGCTTACACATAAACCGCCGCTTTACTATGGATTTAAAGTGTCAATATTTTGAACGTATCCATTTGTTTTAAAGTAGTAACATCGTTTCGGCTTCCAATAAGAAGGAACTTTTTAAATATCAATCAACAATAATAGTACAATGCATTTACAAACTGAAATCAAAGTATCGCTCTTTTGTCTCTGTTTCAATCGATCTCAACATAAAGAGCTGTGTTCAGTCGTGCAAAAACATGGGCCAATTTATATTCTATGTTTCCGACCTCTTTGCTACGGTTACATACAGAATTTACAATGAATTTCATTCTTTGCTTCGAAAACACTCAGAATATATTACTGTACATGGGGCTCGTAATTTGCAAAGATATGAAAGCTGATAGAAGAGATTTATAATTTATTACCGAATGTCAAATTCCTTTCAGTTATATGATGGCCCAATATTAATAACTACTACTTCTGCAAAATCAAATAGACGTACGGAAAAGCTGTTGTTCGTGCGGGAAATTTAATGAGTTGAATTATTCAGAAAGCTCCTAGTACGCCTTGCCCTCTATAGATAACTTAGTTTGTCAGATAGTAATAACGTTTAATAATCGTGCATCTTAAGTAAGTAAATCAAACGTGTGGGTATACTGTTCCAAGTTTATTTCTAAATGATTTGTGTATATTTTACTTACTGAAATCTAAGTGCATCACTGGAAAAACTGATATCTGCGAACTTTGTAAGTAGGGAATTAGATTTAAATAATCCCGAAATCCCGGGATTTTCAACAGGTTATAAAAAGACAGAGTTCCACAAGGAGTTACAGATTAATTCTTTAAAAAAAAAAAGGACTTCAACAAAAAAAACTATTCCATAAAAGACTTATATATGGTTTTCTCATGGATGCCATTGTCAGAACTGGACCAAACTGAAATGGGACTACACGGGAAGCACCAGCTTTCAAATAAAAAAGGAATCATCAAAATCGGTTCACCCAGTCGAAAGTTCTGAGGTAACAAACATAAAAAAAACAGTCGAATTGAGAACCTCCTCTTTTTTTGAAGTCGGTTAAAAAAGTGGTTGTATTTATGAAACGTTTTGTATAGCCCAAAATGTTTGAAACCTGAAAAAAAGGTTTTAAAATAATATAAAATATGTGTATCTTTTTTTTTGGAAAATATTATTCCAGTTATAGGTGTCACATTTCTTAACAACACATTTACACCTTCACCTTTTATATTAATATTATATAAATTACGAATTTTCCTACAATTATCAGTGCTTTTTGCTATTCAGGCTACTTAACGACCGCGACCCTTTACTATAACCTGATATATTTAACACCTTGTATATAAAAAGATATCTTATAGAGTATCAATTAAATATCCGTGGCTGGCGTGAACACATTGACATGTCGACTTGCATGTTTTTTTTTTATTGGCGTAATACCTCCTACGCATTAGGAATTCATATGAAAAAAATTTACAGTTTCAAATATACATAAATTTTGGAGAAATCGACTTTGGAAACATGTTGAAATTTCGCATTTTAACGTGTGTAACTTGACAAAACCTCATGTCAAATTAACGATTCACATGATTTTGTAAATGAACATTGATATTTTCTTATATCAACTTCCACTCGGTCACCAAAAAAATATTCGTTACTTGAAATCTCAACATATACATATAACGTCAAAACTTAAAAATGGCCACCACACAATTTTAGACATGTCAACATATTCACGCCAGCCACGGATATATTCTGTTCCATATTAGCTCACATTACATACATGTACACAAGGTAACTATTGAATACCGTGTGTAGCCTACATAGTATTTGAAATTTAGTCTATAATTTTTCTCCTCCCGCTAAAAAAACACAATAGTTGACACATGACTGAAACGTCACACAAGCTGCTTACGCATTAGTAGGTGACGTGCGGTTTGGGGTCATGTTTCACGTTTGAGTGCGGTACAGGGAGTGGCCGTTCCATATGTTTTTACAGATTCAAGAATAGAATGGATAACAAAACATAGTAATAGCAATTCTTAAAACAAAGTACAATATTGATGGCCTATCAATACGCTAAGATATGTAGCTTACTAGCAGCGCCCCACGGTTTCACCCGCGTAAGAACCGATCCCGTGGGAATATCGGGATAAAAGTAGCCTATGCGTTAATCCAGGTCTCCAGCTATCTACATACCAAGTTTCATCGCAATCGATTCAGTGGTTTTTGCGTGAAAGGGTAACAAACATCCATCCATCCATCCAAACTTTCACATTTATAATTTACACATTAGTGGGTTAGCCGGAGGTCGCGCGAGAAGGCAATTGTTTGCCTGTTTGTTTGGCTAGCTACTGAGCAACTTCATGGGGTCGTCCAGACTTTGTATATTTTTGGTACTACACCGCTCCAACCAACCCAAGCTGGATGACTATATTGTGTTTTGCCATTGCCAGATAATTGTGATGCTTACATAACGCGATGTGTTCCAATCCATAATTACCCCCCTTATGGGAACGACCACTTAGTATGAGAGCTGTAAAGTCATGGTTCGCCACGATAGCTTTATGTAGGTTGGCAGGCTTTACATAATATCTTCGAGAACTCGCATGCAGGTTTTTTTCATCTTTAAAGTATTCGCAAATTAATTTCGACAAGTAATAGGCGCGTGATTGAAGAAAGAAATCATACCACCCACTGGTATTTGGGTCCAATGGTTGGACCATCTGGCTATCATTAGTTAAAAGCTCATCATAAATATATCTTCGGGCCTATACATAATATTACATCAAGTATCTCTTCGAGCTTTAAGTGAGGCCCATGTTATTACGATCGTAACAATAGTACGTAGTCATAATGATATTTAAAAGTTGTATTCGTTCCGATCGCAACAATGCACTGGGTTTTTCTGACAACTGATGCATTTTTCAGGAATTTGCAGTTGCTTTTACAAAAGCCCCTGTTTTTATTCCATTGGACAAACCTTTACTTTTAAAATATGCTAGTATTTTAAACGTTTTTATTGTAATATGCAACATAAAATTCTCGGTGTCCTAGATAAGAGTTTTAACCAATTAGGTATTCGTTTTGACAGAGCAATTAGGGAAATTAATTGCCGGAGGTAAGTACTTAACACAATTTTGTTTGAGTATGTAGAAGGACATTAAAAGCTTAAATTAGATGTACAATAATGGTGTTAACACAATAGGGTAGTATTCTTAAAGCTTTTGGAATATTTAGTAATAAAAATATCCAAAAACCTAATATGTTTATTTGAAAATAGCCAATCAGAAGTTTCGTTTGTGTGTGATTGCAATAGCACGGTTGAACGCACTCGAGCAAATTGCAATATCACAAAATCATATCAAAACGTCAGAATTTGCTAACGCCAACACAAAGGTTTATATTTTAATAGGTTCTATTCTGACGTTTTAGAGTACATAGGGATTAATATTTTATACCCTAAACTCAAATTCTAAACAAGCTTTAATTTACAAAAAAAATTGAGCGTATTCTTTATGAAATAGATTGTAGATATAGATTGTGTAGGTATAATTATTTTGAGTCCATATTCAGGAAACTAACTTAATTAGATAATAGGTAGATATTAGTAATTTAATTTATTTTAGATCCATTCCTAAAAGTTGATAGCGGATGACGTATTTGTAACAGTTGTTCCAAATCACGTCTGAGTCTAAACTAAACAGTGTATTTATACTCTATAAAAATAGTAGTTTATATAGTATAGTTCACATAATTTTAAGTGAGATACAGGTACTCTCAATTTATTATCACCAGACTACTCTCTCGCTCCACCAAAGATAGGACGATGCTACCCCTCCCACCAACTGGCAAAAATCCCCGTGACAAACGGAGTTCAACTATGTAGAAATCCCACTAATATTATAAATGTGAAAGTTTGGATGGATGTGGATGTTTGTTACTCTTTCACGCAAAAATCACTGAACCGATGGCGATGAAACTTAGTATGTAGATAGCTGGAGACCTGGATTAACGCATAGGCTACTTTTTATCCCGATATTCCCATAGGATCGGGACTTACGCGGGTGAAACCGCATGGCGCTGATAGTTAAACGATAAACTAACTTTTAAATTGCATGGGGCGGATTTATCATACGATTAATGATTATATGGATTTTACTTTATAATATCGTAAATCTGAAAGTCAAATCTGTAACTGAAACATAATTATTTAACTTTTTTTTAAATAATGTAGAAACATGTGGAATCGCCCACATGTCTATCACATCTTCGCACCTTTTCTGTCTGTATTTATAACCGACTAAAACCACAGGGTGTGCCATATTGAGCGCATAACTTACCTCTGCTGTTATGCCAACTCACCAGTCGTCTCCCTCCTTCCCTGTCCGTACGACGCGACGAGGTGATGTCCTTGCACACATGGATTTCGCCCCATCACGATATTCTTTATCTTTTATTTATATTGTTAGTGATAATTATTATTTAAACAATCTAAGTGGATGCAACCTTCGTGTATACAGATTATATAATTTGCATCTCTTTAGCAATTTCGTAAGACATCAAGTTTTTACTTTTATTAAGTTGTCGTTCAGTTTTGGTTGCATTGCGTGTTTGGTTATTGGAATAAAGCCCCAATAAATTAGTACATAATTCCGTATTCAGTAATTCAAATGTCATCGGTGGGCAATTAATAATGATTGATTTGACGAGGGTTTCTCTTGATATATTATATCACGAGTTCTCTCACGAGATATCGAATATTAGTTTCTAAGAGATCTTTAAATGGACAGTATATGGTCGGCATCTATGTACATACATATGTAAACTAATCATTTAAACCAATGAATACGATTATTGAGCTGTGACATTATGTTTTAGAGATTTAACGAGGTAAGTAGCACCTAAGTGAGAGCGTGTGGTACTGTGGTAGTTGTGCTATTATTTTTTACTCAATATACTTAACAGAAATAATTATTTATCCATAAATGTATGTCTACTATTACGGAACTATAGTTATGAGTGCACGAGAGTATGGCGTTTTGAGCTAGCCTTTTTCCGTAGCGGAAACAAAGCTAAGCGTGCCTAGCATGGCCGTGGTCTAAATTAACTTGTAATATGGCGTCCCGGTTTTCTTGTATTGTAGAAATATATTTTTATCTAGACACGCGGCAGTGTGTCAGTGTGCCAAGTACAGTAATTACACGAACCGTTTGGAGCCACTTTTGACGCCTTAATAACTCAAAATCTATTAAACATAAACCTGAAATTTAGTTTGCTTATAGAATGTATGGAAATATATGGAAATAAATATATGGAAGATGCCCATGCATGGTTTCACTTTTAGACGTTCGCGTCATTATTGCAAATGTTTTAAAAATTTATTGATTTTAATGTGACTTTTCGACCTTATATCTCTTCTATATAACTTGGGGATTGAAATTAAATCTTACAAGGACTAAAACTTGATCAATGACCGTTTCCATTTTAAGTGAAATGTTGCCATTATATAAAATAAACCATTAATGGTTGAATTTAAATAAACATCGTTTTAAAATAAAATGATTCAACAATAATATACTTGCTAATAATTCGTAATGTCACATTAAAATATATTGCAGTTTGGTAATCTTATTATTTCGTGTATGTAGTCGTAGTTTATGTAGTGAATGTATACTTCAGTGTTAGTTTTGCTTTAATTTATACATGGTATCCCTGTCAAAAACATGATGCCACAAACAGTATTAAAAAAGAAACTCTAACGTCAGTGTCACAATACTTTCTCGTTGTTGTGTGTTTATTGTGTTTTAACCTAATATTAGCATTTAATTTCTCAATAACCCCAAGTTATGTTACAATATGCGTTTATATTTTAGATAATACTCAGTGCAGGCTTAATAATGCAGTTTATACATTTTTGACGCAGCATAAATAAGTGTGAAACTGATTTTCATACTGAAATGGGCAATGTCCTTTCATAAATACAGGTCAAACGGTCATTGAGACATTAACGTCTAAAAATCTTCATTTTTATCACTGACTGACTGACATATAGATCCAAAACCTAACCCTAAGCTAAGTCAAATCTTGAGCTTCAATTTATCGTAAGTTACCCGACTTGTGTAAAAAAATCAACTGTTAAAATTTGAGAAGTTATATTCGTGAATAGCAAATATTATTGTAGCAGAAAATAACAAGAATTTGTGTTTCAAATTTATTTTAGAATATTGTATATTCTTATAAATAAATTTCAGGATTATAATAATAATACTAATAACGTCACACGCCTCACACATGGCCGTCTGATCCCAAACTAGGCAGAGCCTGTACTATGGTAACCAGACTGCTGATAAACATACTTATATATTTCTAAATACATACATATTATAGATAAATTACACCCAGACGCAGAACAAATGATCATGCTCATCACACAATTATTTGTCCTGGGTGGGAATCGAACCCATGACCTCTGGCTTAGCAGTCAGGGTCACTAACCACTAGACCAACAGGCCAGTCAGAACTTGGCACCCATTTAATCTAAATGTAAAATCAATTCTTTTATCGGTGAAGTCGACAACCATGGATTTTCTTAGTATTGAACTTGGCTCCCATTTTCACATTTATGTTATTGATTTGATATATTATTATAATATAGACTCCTTTTGGTAATTAAATATATACCTATATGTATTAATAAAATGAGATTATTGTATACACAACTTACATACATTCATATAGATAATCACGTTGATATCTCCGAGGTAGTGGTGTATTAAAAACCCACATTTAGCTAACTATAATTTAGTCCCACAGTCCCACTCACATAATAAGGAGCAAACATATGTGAATATATATATATAAATATGTGAAAATATGAAGTATATTGAAAAAGAAGAATAGTAAAGAAGAGAAGACAATGGATAAAAAGGGATATTGCTTAGACGGATAAGCTTCATAGTGGATAAAATAACTGGTACTGGTACAATTAACTTACAAATATCGTATGTTGTTAGAATAAGCAAGTTATTCGCTGCTTGGATGTAGGCGTGAAATACACTTGTTATTATTGACATCGCAGTTACACATTTTCTACGACACAACACTGAGTGAAAGCCAGGCAAACTGCTGTGTTACAATTTTGTTAAGCAAAATACTTAAATCTATTAAAATCACTTTGAATTATATTTTCTTTTTTCGTTCTATTAAAGTACAATGTATCGTTATTTGTATATATATTTGGTCATATTTTAAATTTGGTAAAATTAAAATTTAATATTAACAGTGACAATATAATTAATCGAGATAATGGGCCCTTACCCTCTACACCATCTGTGACGGTGGAAGTATAGTAACATTCTAAATATTTAATTATGTAACAGAACCTCAACAACTCCAAATAGACACGCATAAATTGTAGCATAACAACAAGAACTGAATGTTTCAACCTCAAACAAAATTAAAATAAATTAAGTTGTTAGAGATAACATCTGCTTGTTATCTGTGTGATGAGTGAATTTATATTTTTAATTAAAATATTACGGCTAACGTTATTATTACCTAAGCTTCAGGTATAAATAAATTCATTCATAATATTTTACGATGCAAATGTTATAGATCAGGCTATTAGCGAAAGCGTTTAGCTTATTACATATGCATATAAATCAGGAATGTTTTATGATACATACGGTGTTCATCAACTACGACGTGCAAACATAAATGAAAGTTTTATGTTTGAGTTTAGATAACTACCCGCATACGGTGTGCGGTAGTTATCGAAACTAGTTACCAACTCTCAATTTACTGTCCAGTGTCCAGTACGATCGGTGCAGTTCGATCGCAACGGCCCTCGGGTAAATAAAAAGATATCGTATCTAAATATTATTGTGATTAAGTCGAAGTATCGATATCGAAGTATACACCAAATACGCATTCTAAACCATAGATTCGACAGAATGCTAAATGCTTTTTATCTTTTGCATATATTATTAAAACTAGAGGTCGCCTGGAGGTCGAATTTTGACCATAATTCACTTAATTTTAAATGGTTTATTTTATATCGTTGACACGTATGTCTTTATCTGTCATTGTATAGACTTTAAATACCATAGCAGGTTAACACATATACTGAACCCTTGTAGCTTTAAGTAGCCGTTTTCGCCTAATCTTTAAATTTACTTATGTGATTTAAAGTGATTTATATCATTTTAGTTTTCTGCACTTCGATATAAACATTTAGTCAAATCCCTCCGTCCGCGTAATTTGTTTAAATCGAGGTACAAAAAAATATTTCACTTATTAGGTAGACATTACATAGCTTTTAGATAACCTGGTTATTTGGTAATAAACTTGCCAAAGGCCTTTACAGATACACATGTTAAACTGATAACATCATAACTTATTAAACAACCAAATTTGCTTTATATGTTATAATTTGTACTTTTATCATTTTGAAATCGAGTAAACTGCGCAATGGACAAAAAAAGCAATAAATTTGCAGGAAAGAAAAAGATATAGTGTTATGTTGTGGTATGTAATGTAATAGTGTATTTAATTGATTATTGTATATTAATCATGTTTATCCTAAACTTATATGCGGCAGTGTAATCCATACTATCTTTCTTTTAACATGTATCAACACTACAATGCAGTGCTTTTCATCTTATAAAATGCTGCTGGAGCGTCACATGTCAGAGACTCTTGTACTCCTCAATGTATTGCATAAGTCTAGTCATCTATTAAAAATGACCACAGTTCATAAAATGAACTGCTAAAATTTCAACTTCACCAGCAAAATTCTCTATAAAAGGGAATTGAAAAACTGAAGATTGTCGTACAAGTATTAAGAGCACTCTTAGTTGAAGAGACTATTGACATCAGAATGATAGATGAAACGACGTTGCCTGAGGCTTAGCTTTATACTTCGCTGGGTTGTTGCAATTAATCTGCGGATCAACCTACAACGAGCAGATTATTTACTCGAACATAATACCAACAACTGTACGAATGTAATAAAGCTATTGAATTTGTTTTTTTTTGGTTGATTGTGCTAACCTTTGGCATGTGCATGTGATAACCCAATTCTTGAGAACGGTAACAGGCTATCTAAAACCACGCTACCACTTTTAGGAGTATACCAATGCCCCATAAACGCACGTGAAAGTACGGGGAACAGCTTACCGCTTAACACGCCTTGGATTTCGCAAGAGATATCGCTACTTATATGATCCGAGAATAAGGGAGGTTAAGTAAAAAAGACTGCCTAACAGGAAAAGAGTAAAATACGTTTTGATTAATAGTAGGACTGAGTACCTACCTATTGTAGAAGTTAAGTGTTGTTCCTGCCAACAGGTAACACATAGTTACCTTCAAATGCTGCTTTCTGCCTTCTTTATGCCGCTGGCATACATGCTTGCAAAACCAGTGATTGTGATTTTGTCTAACCAGTGTTTTGATCCTATTGCCTAACTACTAATTAAGCTTCAAGCGGAAAATGCGGTACCAGTTCAGTTAAGATAGGCTTTCTAGGCGAGGAGGCCGCTGCCTCCTCGCCTAGAAAGCCTTTTGCAAAAAGTACTTTTCGTTTATTTTAGACGCTGTGTCATCGTTACTTTGTACTTACACATGTATATATACAGAACAGAATTAATACATTGTGTGGGTATATATGTCTAGTTTCAATTAACAACTAGTTAGAACATTACCCTTCAGACTTGACACGATCTGTTGACTGAATACAAACAGACACCATTGTGACGCTTAGTCTTAATGAGACCTCAAAATGTGTGTGAATACTATGGTACGTTCTAAACAAACTTAATTAACCTTTTAACGCACTTTCATGTTTTTTATAAGGAAAAATGTGTTACTTCAAGGTAATTTGATAAAAGTCTGTCTTGAATACATTCCTAGAGGTTGATGGTTAAGAAAGGCCTGTTAGAATATGTTAGAAAGTCGAACGCAAAAAGCAATAGTATACAGTTAACCTCTACTAGAAAAATATTGCATCTCAGGCTTCAATGTATTTTTGTATATTTTTGCTTTAGCATTAAGCATAAATAAAGCAGTTAAAGTCATAAGATATGGCTTTTTCGCTACTCATAAATGATAAGGGGAATTAAGATATTGCAGATTTCTGGTCGAATTGCCCCTTCTCCACTCGACTGGTCCAGTACCTCCACTTTTGTAGTGTAAGTCCCCTGAAATAGTAATCGTTAAAGGGGGGAATCTCACACCAATTTACTTTACTGGTGTGTTGGACCAGATCTCCTTTAGTAAAGCACAAGTTGCAAGGGTTTCAGAGAGTTGTTCTTATAAGCTTTCGATCTCGGAGCTGCTCAATATTCAACCTGGTTTGGTGAAAGTCTGAATGCTGTCTGATTTGTTATATCTTCTGATTACCTACGAAACCCCATATTAGATTATAAAGAGACACGGTATTGGATCCGATCTGATACCAAATGTTCTTACATATTGTTTTTTAATCAAAACTAATTAATGTGACTTAATATATCCTGAGTTAGAAGGTGTTCCCTTACCAAATCAACAGAAGGTGACGTGGTTTTTTTTTATGGTATAGCGGGCAAACGAGCAGACGGGTCCCCTGACGGTAAATGACTACCACCGCCCATGGGCACCCTTTAAGGTGGGAGTAGGGGAAGAGAGGGAGAGGGGGGAAGAGCGGGAAGACAGGAGAGGAGTATTAGAGGGGAGGAGAGGGGAAGGACGGGAATAGGGCAGAGGGAAGGGTTAGGGCTTCCGGTAACCTCACTCACGCGGCGAAAAGCAATGCAAGAATTGTTTCACTGCCGGTTTTCTGTGAGGCCGTGGTGGAGCGGAGTCGAGCCGGCCCATACGTGCCGAAGCATGGCTCTCCAATGTAAAAGTGGTTTTAGACGGATTTACACAAATTAATTCTGTATGTAAATGTTAATGCATCACCTCCGATCAGACATAAAATTCAAAACAAATGAATTTCTAAAATAAAAAGATATTTCCTTAAATATCCTTGTTCATTCTAAACGATTTTCCTGATTGTTTTCTGTTCAAGTATTATTCTAAATTAAGCTAGTATATTTACGTAACGAAGGAAAAAGTAATAGCGCCATTGGTCACGTTTTCTGAATACTTACGAATTTATTCATTAACACGAGAGAGTGTCTAATGTTTGTTTGGATAATAAAGTTTTCCACTTCTTGGATTTCTTTTTCAACAGTGACTTCTTTTTATCTTTCACAGACAATTTGATACTACGTTTCCTTTTTTTGGCAAGCAAACAACCAGTATTATTTTCTTATTTGTTTATTCGTAAACATATTACTTATCAAGAAATATATTTCCACGAGTTTGATTTCTTTATGGGGATTCTTTAGAATTTTATCATTTACGTTTTATATTACGTACAGACGTTATTTTGCCATAAAAATGAAATAAACAGATCAAATTCTAAAAGTTATAAAACCTGCTTGTAAGTTTTTACAGACCAATAGAGTTCTGATCGTATTGGTACCACCCGACCTACCAATTTTCTTAACTCTTAACTAACTAACTATATTAACTAAAGATCGCGTGGTGGTCGAATTTCGACCATGATTTATTTCATTGGCCAATATTACTTGACCTGTCATTGTATAGACTTTTGTACCATAACAGGTCAAAATATATACTGGACACTCATAGCTGTATGTACCCGTTTTTGCATTTTTTTTAACTTTGTAGCAAATATTGTTCAAAAATTTTAGCATTCTTTACTTCTTCTCTGTATAAACTATAAGTGTGCGAAATTTCATACTCCTCCGTCGCCCAATTTTCGTAAAAAGGGATCCAAAGTTTTCGGTTCACGTATTAAAATATAGATATATAGATAAACAGAAAAGAGAGAAGAAGAAAAATGTTTTATGGCATATGTGCATTATGGCGATCTATTATCGATGTTTGCGGCGGTTGCGTTTTACTTTTGACACAGCTGCGAATTTACCATCGAGATTTGCTAAAACATGTATCCCAATATAATGTTATGTAAAAATACAAAATGACATAAACACTTAAGCATTACGCCTTTTATTCCCTATTCGGCTCTTCGAATAAAAAAGGGATGAAAGAAACCAAAGAGTATATAAAGTAGAAGAATTTATGAAAATTACGAAAATCGTGGGAACCCATTTGTAATATTTATGGCACACTTCCACAAGGGGGAAATTCAATTGAGAAGTTTTTTTCCGAAACCTACATGCCATCGGACATAGGTATCGAACCTGAAATCTTAGTCATTACAGTCGTATGCATCACACATTCCGTCACCGAAGCAGAGTGACAGATATCAGAATAACGTATCCGATTAAATACCAGTAAAGCACCTTGTAAATTACCGTAACACTAAAGGGAGAATTATTCTTCCTCCTTGGTGTTTAACGGATTCTCATATTATATTTCCTTTGCCTGTAACGTGGCATAACTTTACGTTTAATTTCAGAATTGAAATAAGATCCCATTCTAAATTCTAGAAATATGATCGGTAGGTAAACGGCAATGGGCTTGCCATATTATTATACGTGGAACCGTCCTTGTAACTGTCAAAAGTTTGTATTTTTTTATAGCATAGGGGCAAACGAGCAGACGGGTCACCTGATGGTAAATGACTACCGCTGCCCATGGGCACCTGCAACTCAAGAGTCACAAGTGCATTGCCGGCCTTTAAGGTCCGAGAAGGGGAAGTGAAGCAATGAGAGCATTGCTTCATTGCCGGTTTTCTGTGAGGCCGTGGTATCACTCCGTCCGTCGAGGATACAGAGGGTGAATATAGGGGACTAATGTGGATTGACTGCAAACATTACAGTACTTAGTATTGCACTGCTCGCAGCTAAATCACTCTAATTTGAATAAATCAGCACAGTCAGCCTGAAATCCTTTTTATTTAAACTATACTTGTACAGGATTTTCTCATTTAGACACTCATTCACATTCGACCCAATCTCTTTTAAGCGTGGCCTGTGATCCTTCTATCGCTGACCTATTTCCCCGCAGGACATCCGCAGATACATTTTCCGCCCATTTCGTTGGCTTTTAGTTAGGTCTCGGCAAGCTCTATTGTTATTACGCCTGGTTATTTGCTTTTTGATCGTGAGATTAAATAGAGTGAATAAAGAAAATAAATACATTTTTGAAACCAAAATGACTAAAAAAAGGTATTCATTTTAAAAGATTGAGCAGGAAACAGAAAATTCTATAAAAGAGAAAAGTTGAATAATACAGTGATGTTTAATTAATAATAATAATAACTTTATTTTTCTCTGTCACACAGATATGGTTACAACTAACAATTCTTAAACTACTTGTTTATCACGTGGTTTATGTTACATATGACATGTGTCATACAAGTCTATGTGCTAGGTATATAGACCTGTATGACAAATTACCAGCCTCTCCTAACTCTAGACAGAATGGTGCTTTAAGCAGTTGTAACTTTATTAGATAAAAAAATAAATTTTACTCTAGATATAAAGTATATCTAGAGTAAAATTTGAGGTAGATTGGTATCTAACATTTATAATTCTTTCAAACAAAAACCGACTTCAACAAAAAAAGCTATTCTATAAAAGACTTATATATCGTTTTCTCATGGATGCCATTGTCAGAACTGGACCAAATTGAAATGGGACCACACGGGAAACACCAGCTTTCAAATAAAAAAAGAATCATCAAAATCGGTTCACCCAGTCGAAAGTTCTGAGGTAACAAAATAAAAATACATACAGTCGAATTGAGAACCTCCTCCTTTTTTGAAATCGGTTAAAAATAACATATATATAACACGATAAATGGTGTCTTTGACACCTGAGTTACGTATTTTTGAGCTTCCAAGACTTTATTTTACAGTACGTAGCTATTACAACTATCATTGTATTCTTTTATTATTGCGTGTTCCAATATATGGCATGGTAAGTTCAAGAGTCTATAGAGTAATATTTTATGACGTGCCAGTACCAGTGGTGCCCTTACTACGTAAAGAACTAACTTAAATCAAAACACACTTATAGAGCTACACTCCTGGTTCTTTATATACTTACTAGATGGCGTTGACTCCAATCTCCAGTATATAAGCACAGTAACTAGATGCCTCTACTTGTCTGATAAATTAAATCCCCTCGTAGCCACGCAGAAGATTAATGGAGGCTATAAAGTGGCCAAAGCATTTTATCCTGTAGAATTAAGCAGAGGTTTTATCGCGTATTGGCAAGCATAAGAGAAATGTTTGAAGAAAGAGTTTCTGTACGAAATTTTGTAGTTAATTATAATTGTAGGTACATAAGTAGGTATTTCAACAAATTCAATTTAGGGACTAATTGTATCTACATATTTGATTACAAATTACGACATTGAATATATATGTGTATGAATCTCAGTTTGCTTTATCGTTTCGTTAAGCTTTACACCTGGCTCTTACAATCGTTGGAAGCATTTGGATGAGACAGATCTAGCGTGAGTTATGAGTTTTATTCCTGCAATTGCTATTTTTATTACATTATTGTTTAAACAAAAACATCATAAATCTAATTAACAATAAAAATTAATTGCAAAATGCACGTATAGTTGTACAGGGTGTATTTAAAAGAGAACATTAAAATCACTGAAAGGGCATGACTCTAGCATGAAGTAACAATAGGAATTTTAGAAAAAAACCATCTGTTTACAAGTTATGACCGTTTGAATTCCCAAGAATTTTTACCTCCGTTTTTCATAAAAGCTTTAAGTTATTTAGAAAATCCATAAAAACTAACTTCAAAAGTTAGTTTTTATGGATTTTCTCCATAACTGAGTGGATAAGTTTCAAAGTCAAAAATATGTACTATTTAAAATCTTCTACTTTACACATTCCACTAGCTTTTATGAAAAACGGATGTAAAAATTCCTGGAAATTCAAACGGCCATAACTTGCATGTGGGTATGTAGTTATATTTCAAAAATTCTTATTGTAACTGCATGCTAGAATCATGCCCTTTCAGCCTGTATAATCTTAGCGATTGAAGTGCTTAATAGCGCTAAGGAGTAAACAAACATGCATAGCATACAGCATGCTGAGTTTTGACTGAGAATAAAAAAATCTGGAAATTTTGTTTTCTATGATTTATTGGCGATTACTGTTTGAAAAGATAAAAATATATTTGGCAGTTTTACATTGCAATAAAACCTGTCACCTGTCAGTGATTTTATTGGAATTATACATTTTATCTACATTTAATGTACATGATTCTTTCGTGGTGATGAACAAATACTTAGTTTTAAATTTCTTTGATAGCTTCAATGTTATAAAGGTTTCATGTTCCCTGTTTAAACGAAACACCATAGATACATACATTTTTGTCCGTCCGTTCCTTCAGTCCACCTTAGCAACCATCAATCTGGTAATAAGTTTTGAGATTTACCATTTTAAATTTTAGAGTATTTTTTGTATATCGCGTCACTAATTAATATACTCAGGTATACAAATAAATTCCTCTTAATCGTTCATTTTTGTTGTGTTAATAGTAACATCTAAACATCTATTCACGAATTGTTCGAAAAATATTTTATGTACTTTTGCTTTTAAAAAAAATTATAGATAAAAATGTTTATGCAGATATTTGAAGCAGATTTTTATGTTATTTTTAATCAGTTATATGTAAAATAACATATTTTAAATTTTACATATTTTATAAGGCCTGGAAGGATTCAGTCCTTCCAGGCCTTATAAAGTAAAAAAACAGTCAGTCGTAGGACTGCACGTCAGAAGTGAAAACATAACTTCACAATGTATTTGCATATACATACACACACACATCTATATATATATATAATTAGGTTAAAAATAAAAAGTAGGTAATAACATATCTAAATGTACACATAGGGTACACTGGAAGTTCCGCGCTTATATTTTTTTAAATATAAGAAACTCGGCTCCGTCTTACGAATTTTTGATCAGGTCACATGTCCTGACGCGAGTTTAACATTTTTTGCCCATCCCAAAAAGTGCACAACGCCGCTAAAGAAGTTTTCACTTCAAAAAATATATATTTTTATAAAAAATAAAATGACATAGAATTCTATATACGTGATACTTAATCAAACACACTAAACACATTAATTTTTAGAGGATAATAATATGCATGCGACATGAATGCGCTGTTCTGTTCCAATTCAGAACCAACTAAAGACGGATAAATATAAGGTCGGGGAAAAAGTTTCTTCGTATTTTATATACAAACAAATTAAAGACAATATTTTCAAAGTTTAATTACATTTCATTTGATAACTTTTGTGTAATTTTGTTCGATAACTTGTTGCTATCTTGTAGGTCGTGACATAATCCCGTTGCTGTAGAAATCTTGGGTTTTTCGATCAAAAAACTGCGACAAGTAGTTTTGACAGAAGAAAATTGAGGGCGCAAGGTCAGGACTACGTGTATACTGTATATGATAAATGCATTAACACTTCCCAACAAAGCTCTGTCAATTTTTGCTGAGTGGCCAAGGGTGTGTGTTCTGGCGTTATCATGATGAAGGACCACTCCTTTTCTGTTGATCAATTCCAACCGTTTTTTCTTAATTTTTTGTTTGAGTCTCATTAGTTGTTGGCAGTAGAGATCCGAATCGATGGTTTTATATATATATATATATATTGATACCATACACACAGCATCCTCTTATTGCGTGTTAATCCGGGTTTCGCTACAGTCTGTGATCCATGATAATTTTCGCACGTTCTTGTCGTAGGTGATCCACTTTTCATCACCAGTGGTCAATTTTTTCATTGTTCATTACGTTTCAATAGATAACCGCAAATGAGTACACGATCCATTAGGTTTCTTTCAGTGAACTCGTGCCGCACTCAAATATCGAGCTTTATTGTATAGCCAGACTTTTTTAAATAGATCAAAACTGATTTGTGTTCAATCCTCAGTTCCTCGGCTATGTCTACCAACATACCGATTTTGCGCCACTTTTTCAAAAATGGCATCGGTTTTATCCGTATGAAGGCGACCAGAGGGATCTGTATCTTTGACATCAAAATTCCCAGTCTGAAAACGCTTGAACCAACTTTATGCTACTCTTACTGACACTTCACTAGGTTCATAAACGTCACAATTTTTTTTCACGTTTTCTCTTTTTTGTAATAAAATTTCAGAATGTATCGAACTGTATCGAATTTATTCGTTAGATTCACTCATTTTGACGGACAGAAAAACAATTGAAAAATGGCGGGAAAGTGTTTTTTACTTTTTATTTTTTTTATTCTTAATGTCCTATATTTATTGATATTAAAACCAGCACAATCAAAGAGATTTTACTTCTTTTTTTTTAAAAAGGCAACTCCCGCATTAGGAATTACTCCTGTGTCGCGGGGGACTTTACAAACATACAAACAACGGACACAAAGAACACCCAGACTTGCGTGGGAATCGAACCCACGACCTATGGCATAGCAGTCAGGGTCACTAACCACTAGGCCAACAGGCCAGTCAAAAAACTTCAATTTTATACATACAAATTACGTAAAAGTTTTAGTCCCCGACCTTTTATGTCGTAGCAATTCTACTACTATTCTACTAACAAGTGAACTGCTGGCTACGACAAGTGGCAAACGTTTCTTAGCGTTTTCATTTTTAAACGTTTCTTTGTAGAGCCTATCTTTGAACTCTGAGTTACGGGCAGCCGACAAAAGTCGCAGCGGGTGCATTTTACAGAAATTTTAACAATATATCACTACGTCAATTGTCAGCTGATTGTTAAAATCACCACTTAGTTTCGTTTTTAACTAGGTGTTGCATTCATTCTATAACGATTGCTTTGTATAGAAATTGTTTGTCAAAGATGCCACTAGATGCTTTGTATAGGTGTTTGTTAGAGAGTTAGTACACTTAGTCACGTGATATTTCGTTACCTTATTTATGTCAATCCCATGCTTTTACTTTTTTATTCATCTGTCGCTATAGAAAATAAAGAACCACTTGTCTAAGCCAACTGACACTAAAAACAAAAAATTAGAAAGAAGCAAACCTGGACCAAGTGCATAGAGCTCCTAAATCAGATGATTGTGCTATAACAGAGCCGTAATAAAATATAAATAAATAAAGAATCACGTTCACGGGTAACCAAGACACCGTGATGACCCCTGTACATTCCGTGCTAACTGTAATATAAATATAAGGAAAATCATTTCAATGCAATATATATGTACCTTTATATCTATAATATTCAAGATATTTGTTTGCAAACAACGGTAGGCCTTCGTATTACGAGTCCGTGCGTCCGTGTTTGAGCATCAGTAATACAGATTTGAACATTCTGTAACCAACAAATGATATAAAATAAAATAACCAATGTAACGATCAAATAGAAACAAAAGCAGTAGACACAGGCACGTATCGCACAAGTGAACAAAAATGTTAATAATGGTTCTCAAGATTTAAATACAAACAGTCAATTTAACCATCTAAAAACCCCAAGAACAAATACAATATAAAAGTAATATAATATTTAAATTTTCACGGACGGAAATAAAGTCATATTTTTGTGAACAGTCTATTCATTTAAAATATAAATTGCCTTCTTTGTTCAGAAAAAGAAATAAAAAGCTTAAGAGACATTTTCTGTGCACTATTCTGCCTTCAGCTTTTTCTAGATGAATTTCTTTATTCCTTATTTCAATTTACAAATACGGCTTGCCTATTTTCACTTTTACAAAGGAATGAACCCCTTGTTTGGAATGGTAGTCTCTTGGACATTACGAAAACCACTCAGCTAAAGTTCATTCTAAAGTTGAAGTTATACTGTTAAAATAATATCCTAGATTGCCGTAAATAGATCGTTTTCTTTATTATTGAAACTAATTAATCAAATCAAAACTATTTGATTCTCACAATTCGACACAAAGTTTGGCACGAAAATACTAATTGTAAGTTACAAAATTAGGATTGTATTATACATACAATTCTAATTTTAACAGTTATTTAAAATTAAGATAATAAAATTTAATTTAAACGATATTAATAAAGTTACACAATAAATCTTATTTATAAAAATCAATGTTTGTTTGTTAGTGTTTTATGCGCTGCCGTATCGTTTATTAAATTATCGTAAAATTTTTACAGGTGCACGTGCGCGTGCGCCTGGGATACAGTGTAAAAAGGACATAGGGAACCTTTCAATCCTTTCATTGAGAAAAAGTACTGGGCCCGAGGGATGTGAAAATACTTTTACGCGAGAAAGCTAGTATATTACATTAAACAAGGAACTTTACACAACATAAAATCATGTCTCATTTAGCTAAAAAATCTTTCATTGTGTAGAAAGTGTACAAACCAGATTTTTAATTCCTTACTAACTTTAAACTTTCGCGTTCCATGATATAATTATGTATTCACACGGGAATTAACGCGATTACAAAAAGGTATTACATACCTCTGAATTGCCAAACGTTTCGACCAGGTTGCACTGGCCGTGGTCACTGGCTGACTCAGCCCGTGACCACTTCCAATGCTAACGGAAGTCAGTCAGAATGAATTGGACAATCTGTTTGCAACAAACTCTCACATTATGATAGAGCTAGATATAGAGCAAGCATAATTATATAGAAGCAGTAGGTCGATATCTAAAGATGGTCAGTGAAGCATCTGTTTTTTGTGGTTGGTAAAAGCCAGAGATGAATTTATTCGTTTTAAAGCTAAAACGCGCAATTACGGCATATTTTGTTAGGAAAGAGTATTAAAATTCCATTTCCAACACAAAAAAAAAATGAACAAGTTACAGAATTTCTTATAATTTAGTCATATTTTGCCTTTGAATAATATATCAAAAAAATATGTTTTCCTAAATAAAGGTGTTAGTCTATTAAATAAGTGTTTTAGTATTACTTGTACGGTAAAATATAATAGAAATTTGAATATTTACAAATAATTGAGACAAATTCAACTTTTTTGGAGATATTCGAAATTGATTCCATGTTTAATATTTTTCTCCATACATTACACCCTACTGCACATGGAAGTAGATTTTGAAAATATAATAAGCCTACATTACATAGTGCTCGTATACACATTTTTTCTGAAAAGTAATCTCATCATTACTTATCGAAATGTTATCAGCGAAAAGTATGGATTTAAATGCCGTTGCAAACGGAATACCGTTAGTAGTAGTATAGATTACTATAGATAGTAATAGATTACAAATAAAACGAGCTGAGTATGTTTCCCTGAGGTACACCACATATTTTCTAAAAAAATAACCTGACCCCAAAAAGTACTGGTAGAAATTATTTAGGTTTTCTTTTCTTTGAAAAGAACTTTTTCCTTGTACAACATAGAAAGTATATACTTTTATTTTTTGTATAATAATCAGCGATCCTTTTTTTCAGGAAAGTCGATGTTGTTTCCGGCTAATGTTCTTCCGGTTTCCGACATGAGCGGATATTTTATCGGAGTCTCTCTGTTTTGGGAAAGGGTACCGATGATAAGCGGTTAGAGGGCGGGTGGTTTCGCCTTTTCAGATTTTGGAAATGATGCTCATTATCGAACACAGACTTATGTTGGGTCCAAACCATAAACATGACGGACGACAGGCGGGAACGGTGATTTTTGACGTGACAACGTCTTATAAATTGGTTTGCCGGGTGACACTTCAAGAAACTGCGTTACGCTCCGCTCACGTTATGCGCTCACAATGAGAGCGAGTGAGAGGCACGCGTTTTAAATATAATTCTTTGTATAAATAAATGTTTTAAATTGTTACTATTATTTCATCCTTCTTCCTACTATACGAATGAATATTCACATTAAAATTATTTTACCACTCAAAGTCGTTGTCACGTAAAACTTTCGCCCGTATACCGACTTTACAGGCAACCAATTTTTTTTTTAGCTGTCAAGAAGAACTAGCCCAGCGGAGGTGATGTGTTCGCTGTCATTAGATTCTTTCCGATGTGCCTACATGGCCTAAATCATAATGATAACTCTGATCTCCAACGGAAAATAGCGGTAGCTTTTCATGGCGTTTAAGAAAATCTCCTAAATGGCCTCGTTGTTGTGTGATAGGGGCAACAAATGTCAGTCACAGACTTTTTAATTATTAACGGGCGTTATCGCGAAAGCCACGGTTTAACAACGGCTATAACCTGATAAAATAAGTATGTAACTAACACTAAATTTATTTTTTGTAAAACACTTCGAAATAAACGTGCTTGATTCTAAGCATGTTGCACTGGCCTGTTGGTCTAGTGGTTAGTGACCCTGACTACTGAGCCAGAGGTCGTGGGTTCGATTCCTAGATTCTGGTTACCATAGTACAGGTTCTGCCTAGTTTGGGATCAGACAGCCGTGTGTGAGATGTGTGAAGTTATTGTATTTGTTATTTTCAGCACCATTCTTGTAACACTTTTCCTTTATTGAATCGGAATAGTTATTTAAACAGAGCCTTAGAATTAATCTTAAGTCTCAGAATAAATATAACCCCAAGACATCCTGACCAGAAAAATAAAAGACCTTGTCTTGTTGCAGAAAACAACTAGTACTAATTTATTTAAATGGCAAGAGTAATTTTAAAACGCCATTAACATGTCAATAACATCATTGTTTATTCATTGCTGTTATAATGCCAAAAAACTATTCATAGTCGTGAGACAAAAATGGTCATTATTGTATTTAAGAATTTATCGGAAAGAAAGTCTGACGGACTGGAATATATTTCTCTAAATAACATTACAGATTTAGTTGACAACATGACTAGTAGGTACATTGGCTACTTGCCTCAATATTATTGTATTTTAAACCCAATCGACACGATTGGGGTATAGTAAAAAGAAAATTTGCTTCAAAGATTGTGGGTCTCGATAATTTTACATTCCTAAGATATGTACAAGATCGTTTTGAGAAAATAATAAACATTTTTTTGGAAAATAAGAAAACATTTTAGGTATTTAATGTTATTTTTATTTCGTAGGCAAATATTACAGAAAATTGAAAACTGAAGAATATTAGAGAAGCAGAAGGCCAATGATTGAAAGGGCAATCGTAAAAATTATTATTAATACCGCAACCAAGGCGGTGAAAGTGATTCATAAAGTAATGATAGTGACAATCAGTCTTTTTGAATATAATCATTGGTGCACTGTACAAATGAAGATGAAAATGTAAAATTTTTAAAATATAGATTCTGATTTTGATGATTCATATTAAACATCATATTAGCTTTGATGTTTTTATTTCCTTGATTTGATTATATGGATAAAATACAATTTATTATTCAGACATATTATATACATGCAAGTTTATAAAAAAAATAAGATTCGTTGAATAAATCCATAATCAAAAATGTTCTTGTTTGAATTTCCTACAATTTACCATAGCATTATTTATTCATATGTATTACCTACCATCCATGCTAATTTTTGACTCCCTACTCAAAAAGGATAGGTTAGTCAAAATGATAGTTATAAGTTTAACGTAACGTGACATGTGTATGTGTGTCTGTCTGACGCATCAAAGCTTCTAAACGTTTGTCCATTCACATAGTTATGGCTATAGTTAGTGTTGCAATAAAAACACAATTGCGGCGCCCGTCAGCCAGATGTTTTATTTTTCTGGTCAGGTAATACATAATAACATTTAAAATTTACGTAACCATAAACTAAACTCAAAATTTAGTCACAAGATCCAGTAAATAGTCTTGTTAAACGATGATATATTGTTTAATAACACCAAAGTCCAAGATGTTTCCGGATCTAGCCACTCTCTAAGATGAAGGTATTGATTTTCTTGTCATCTCAATGAACTGATGGCCCTAATGAATTAAGAAAATGGCTGCTTTCGTTAATTTATCCTTTGACGAACTATGCAGATTTTATAAAATAAGTCTAAGAAACTAATACAATAGCATGATACTTACATTCTACAATTAACAATCGAATAAGTAAACATAATATTGTAGTCACAACATGAAATAATTGGATGAACATGGAAAATACAAATGAAAAATATCACCTTAATAAACATTTGTTACGGCTCATCGACGTTATTCATGTCACCGATGAAAAATGCATTTTGTGATTCCACTGGCATACAAATAGAACGTTGCGAACAAATAGACTGCTGAAAGATTGCCGGAATGCCAGTCTAATTTGAAGAATTTTTGGCGTGTACGACTTTGATGTTTCAAATAAACAAAGAACGTACATAACGTCACGTACGTACCTATTTGCCGCATACTTATAATGATACAAAAAAAAAATCGGTCAGTCGTAGGACTGCACAGTGAACGTCGGAAGTGAAAACACATTTTTTAAAGATTGACTAATAAGGAGCTGACAAAACTCAATGCTTAGATTAGCGCCCTCTAGTGGACCTATAAGATATAATACATAAGTATATATCAAACTACAGTAGTAAAGCACAAAATCCACAGATGGCGTAAAAATATTTTTTAAATATAAGAAACTCGGCTCCGTCTTACGAATTTTCGATCAGGTCACGTGTCAAACTTTTAGAAAACAATCCTTAACTAGTACTAGTTTTTACGTACATACATATTATTTACATTTTTAATCGACCTTCAATTAGTTCACTTAAAATGGACCAGTAGATACCTGGTGCCTTTATAATATTACCTATTATTTTTAGTGTTACATGTAGGTATGTAGTCTTTTTAATATTAAGTTTGAACTATTTTTAAAAGTGTTGTATGCATATCATATCCAACTAAAACGGCTGCCGCAGTTCAGCATCAATATAGTCCAACTAAACCATTTTTTAAGAAAAAAAAATCTGCTCCACAGAATGAAGTAGTAGCAGATTTCTGCTTGAATTAAACTCGCTCACTTAGGTTTATTACCCTCTCTTCTAAACAGTGGCGGTCTTAGGGGGTGGCAAGCAAGGCAACCGCCCGGGGCCTCGCTCTTGCAGAGGCCGCACGCCCTCGCACAACCCCCCACGGAGAAAATTCTCTTTGCTGGCTCAAGTCAAAACTGCTATCTGAAACTACGTGGGAATTCTGGGTAGAGTCGATAGGCCGTTAAATATTAACTAAGCGATATATGTGATGCTTTGAAAGATTTAGCGGAAAATAAAACAGATCGTCCATTGGTCTAACGGGGCCTCGCAAAGATCTATCGCCCGGGGCCTCGCAATGCCTGAGGCCGCCCCTGCAAATACAACCACGATGAATTAGAACTATTACCGCACTACTTTTTTTCTTTTTGTGAGTTAGGTCATAGCTCATAAAGATTCAGAAATGGAAAACTACCTAAAAAGTTCAACTTGGCGAATGTTTATAACTATTTTTCACCGCTTGCACTCAGACAACCGTGTACTTTTTTTCAATTTGGTTCAATTATCATTTGGCATCATTTTACTTTGTCAACTGCTGCCAGAAAAGTAGGTTAGGTTAGAACTGCGACCCCAACAGCGCGAGCCGAGCGAGCCGGCCGGCGAAGCGCCAAAAACGAATTTGCTAATTAATTAATTGACAAATGTTTTTTTGCCAAATGAAAATTTGCGAAAATAGATTGCTAAGTGATATTTTGGGAAAAGTTTTTTGCTCATACATTAGTAAATCACTTTTTTTATTCAAAAGTGTGTGTTGTTTTATAAGAAAGGGAAGTGCATTTTACTTGATATGAAATACGTACACACACTGCACAAACACACACACACACACACAATGAAACAGTTTTGCCTTTAATCAGAAACTTTTGGCACAGTTGACCGAATAAGTAATCTTGAGGAATAGGAGTGATCGCAACGGATGTAAGGGATAAACTAATCTGGGCTTAGGGAAGTTTCTGAGGCTAACCAAAAGTGTTTCAAGAACTGTGAGGAATTTTGTACTGAGGTGATGTGGCACATAGGTACATTTGCGTATTGAAACAATATGTGTGTACCACCTAAGTATAATAATAATAATAACTTTACACATCTCATACACGGCCGTCTGATCCCAAACTAGGCAGAGCCGGTACTATGGTAACCAGACTGCTGATAAACATACTTATATTATAGTTATTTCTAAATACATACATATTGTAGATAAATTACACCCAGACAAAGAATAAATGATCATGCCAATCACGCAATTATTTGTCCGGGTGGGAATCGAACCCACGACCTCTGGCTTAGTACTCAGGATCACTTACCACTAGACGAACAGACCAGTATGTGTGTACATGTAAAGTGTGAAGGTTGAGATTTGTTTTATCGGGCAAAATGATAGTAAGACGACAATAAAGTATAGAAAAGCAAATGATTATTTAATATAATATTGACTATTTTATACATCGCGCGTCGTCGATAGAATATTACATTTTAAAGGCGTCTAAACACTGCTTTGACATAAGTTTGTACGAACTTTTGCAAACAATTCCAATAACTTGCGCTCAAGTACCTTCTGTTGTGCCAATAACAGGCAGTGATGCTCTCAGATAAATTATTTTTATCAATTTTATAACTTTTATACCTTTGTTGACAGTAACTTATTAATTATTTAGGCATTTTTAAAAGGCTTTAAGTTTTTATAACCAGGGTGTTCAGCATGCTTAAAATTTAGCAGTCACCCTAGTATTCCAGCACTATAGGGGGATGATTCCAAGTTTAATCTCTTATTCCTTTTTTTTTGAAGTGAAAACTTCTTTGGCGGCGTTGTGCTTTTTTTGGGATGGGTAAAAAATGTTAAACTCGCGTCCGGACACGTGACCTGATCGAAAATTCGTAAGACGGAGCCGAGTTTCTTACATTTAAAAAAATATGACATTCGAAATTCAAACATTTATGAGCGGCCAGGAGCGCAGAACTTCCAGTGTACCCTATGTATACATTTAGATATGTTATTACCTAGTCCTACGACTGACTGTTTTTTTACAAAACCTACATGGATGTCCTCCGCCCTTAGGGAGGCGAAGGGGTCTGTCGGAATCTTACCGACTAAATACCACCCCAGCGAGAATCCCTATTGCATTCTTTCGCAACCCCCGACAGGCATTCACACATCTCAACCTAGACGGGTCCCGTCATCCAGTGCGACCATCATCCGTCGATCCGTCGGCCTCACTCCTCTAAGTCGGCCGAACGCCTCTGAGTAGTGTCTTATTCCTCTGGTAACCTACTCATCAATACTTAACTCCGCTGCTGCTGAAAATTCAGAAATAACTTTAATTAGTTTACTTAAAGTAAATGACTTTGATTTGATTAATTAACTGCAGAAAAAGTTCAAGAGTTCTTCCAAACTTTATGTGATACCTAAAATCCGAGTATGTACGGTCATTCAAAGTAAACTTCTACAGGTTCAATAAAAACAAAATGTACTGTGTTTAGTAAAAGCGTTACTTGTGTGGGAAATAATCGCACAAGAAAGTCCTAATTAAACAGTAATCGTATCTAGTAGGTACCCATTAATATGCAGGAATGTCAGTTGAAATATTACAATGTTAATATTTACATTTTCTCTAAATTTTGAATAAGGTTTTATGGGTATTATATATTAAGAAAAAACTTCTAGTAAATTATTTGTTTCTTAATATTTTCAACAAACCTATTTTAAACTGACAGTGAAAGTGTCGTGTACAGTCTGACTAGAAAACTAAAAATACTCTTATTTGTCTATGTCCATGACATCAAATATTATAAACTCTTCCTTATATTAAATTCCTGGGCTGGTTTCATTTTTAAAGAATTGAATTCATCCGGCAAAAGCCTTGTGATATTATAGCTAAAGGACCGGGGGCCGCGGGTTCTATTCCCGCTCATTGCAAATATTTATAAAGTATGTTTATATTTCGATGCCTATTTTTCAATACTAATAGACATCTGGGTGTTTCTATATATAATACCTATGTATTTACAAAATTAAATGTACCTATGTGTGTTTAACCGTGTTCTGAAACCATACCAGCTCTGCTTAGTTGGGTCTATAATTCTAGATAGCAAAGACTATCTCAGGATATATTTTAGTATTATTCTCTTTATTCACTTAAATATAAATATAAATTACATTTTCAAATACATTCAGATTGGTTAGGGTTCCAGAGATAGAAACCTCCTCACTATGCGTGCCGTATCGAGGAGGACTGCCTTCTGCATCAGGCTTAAGAGCCTGATGCAGAAGGCAGTCCTCCTCGGTACGGCATAATCCAACTGCCTAACGTGAGCATCTGAAGGTGTTGGTCGAGGCTCTTAGCAATTAACCCATGGGCCGAAATGACTATCGGCACAACGATTGCTGAATCCACATCCCACATGTCGACAATCTCGTGGGCTAAGTCCAAATATTTTATTTCTTTCTGTTTTTCAGCCTTCAAGAGATTGTCGTCTTGGGGAATGGTGATGTCAACAATCATTGCTCGGCGCTCTAATCGGTCTATCACCACTATATCAGGCTTATTGGCAACAATAGTCCTGTCAGTGATGATAGATCGATCCCAGTACAATGTTGCACGACCATTTTCAAGAACTGGGTCGAGCACATACGTGTAGTACGGTAACTCGACAGTCACAAGGTTATAGTTAGTATTATTATTATTAATTTTGGTGCTATCTTTCCTAAGAATAACCCAAAAAAGCACCGTTATTTAAATGCACTATTAATATTAGCAAATAATACCTAATGTGAAAATTAGGTAAATTCGAGTAGGTATATAGGTATATATAGTAAAACAGAATTGCTAATCATATCACATGTGTAAAGCCTTGAATGAATATTGTCTAAATTATTTGTTATTTTTGAGTTTAATACAAGTTTATCTGAAGGCAGTTTGAGTAAAATTCAGTGGTTTCACGGCTTGTTTGCAGATTGACAGAACATGTTGAAACGTGGGTAAAATGTCGGTCCGCTGTCACGCATATATGCGGCAATAATTATCGTTAATGAAGAGAAATACTTGTGTGTCACGTCTGCTTAACTGAACTAACCAAGTATGAGCGGTAACATGCGTCGTTTCACATCCTCTTATGGCATAATCTCATTCATATGACGTTTCTAACATTCTCCACTAAATAAAATAAACATGACTGGCCTGTGTTGGTTTAGTGACAAATAAGAAATTAGACATATAATTATGTGATGAGTACAATCATTTGTTCTGTGTCTGAATGTAATTTATCTATGATATGTATGTATTTAGAAATATATATATAAGTATGTTTATCAGTAGTCTAGTTACCATAGTACCTACAGCATCTGCATAGTTTGGGGGTCAAACGGCCATGTGTGCGGTGTGTCAAATTATTATTATTATATATTAGTTTCTAAAGAATGTAGAGGGGCTCGTGGTTAAGTGGTAACCGAGTAGGTTAGCACATTACGAAGTTAAGTAATACTAGTCAGGTTAGTCTAGGATTGGTGACCATTCTTAACACATTGAGAACCCTCCTCGGAGAGCACGTTAAACCGTCGGTCCCGGGTGCCATACAAACATCTGTGGCATTCGTTACGAGTAGTTGGAGCCCTAAAAAGTCCGACGACCTGGTCTAACTACAGAACTTCGATATCGCCTAGTACTTGGGTTGTGGAGGACTGATGGCAGTCGCTTCACGTAAAATATCAAAGTTCGACCGTATCGTAGTTAGACTGAAAGCCGACCCCAACTTAGTTGGGCAATAGGGCGGAGGAGTTTCTGAAGAATATCTTTTACCTGAAAGGTAAAAGATATTCTTCAAATCGGCTGTTAGGTAAAATAACTTAACTTTTACTAAACCTTTAATAACTTAGCTCTCAGATTGAAAAAAACAACAGACTTTTTAGCAAAGGACTTATAAGTCTGAATTTATTCATTCACACCAATTTTATCTCGTTACATGCAAGCAAGCCCAAGATAGTATAAAATCGTTTCCTTCTCCTTTGCATATATGGCCTAAGTTTAAGTTATAAAGACCTCTCTCTTCAACTCTGACCTTATTCAGTAGTTCCGCAACTTTTATTGTGACTTACACGTCTAAGTATGTTCCGATGGTACCAGATATAGAGTATTGTAAATGTAGCAAAACGTGCATATAATTATTATCTATGCAAATGAGCTCAGGAAAGTGACATACCCAACAAAGTCCGAAGATTAATAACGGTGAAGTTAATTACTTTAAGGCAATATAACAAGGCGCCACGTAACGACTATTAATGGAATAAATTATAAGAATATAGCTAAGAATAGAAATATTAAATAAATATTATTTATGTTTATTTTATAATACAATATAATGCGTACTGTATATTCATGTTACGTCGAAACTGTTCATATACTTTTTCTTCTGTAATATCACGTATAGCGTTAAGCATTGTTTTTTTTCTTTCGACTAAGTTACGCTGGAGGAGGATAGGTAAAATGTGCATTATATACGTAAAATGTTAAATAGATTTAGAAGATTCTTTTAGCATTATTTCCTCCCAGTATCATTAAAACACGTATAAAATGACATGTAAGAGAGAACAATGTATATGTACTTTTTTTCAAAGCGCACGGCTCACCGCCGCAAAGAAAAACTAAAATAGTGTGTAGAGAAAATTTTTGCTAGGCAACATTATGAGTTTTATGAAATACTGACGGCATTTCAGGCAGACATACACATTATTTTTAGACGGAATCATAAATCTAAAACAAATTCTGCAGTTCATTTTTTGTTTACTCGGTTTATACAGTAGTAAACTGAGCTCTAACCAAGGCCACCTTGGTGGACATTAAATTGCTAACCACCGAATCCGTAGCGTATTGTTGTGTAGTTACGAAGGACGTAAGCAAATGCCAACTTCAATGTGTTTAGCATTTACGAATAGTATACCGAAGAAAAACCGTGTTTTCGTGCAAGTAAGGAAAGAAAAGAAGAAAAGTATTATTTTGCATGTATGCTTCTAATATTCTCAGTAAAGAGTTAATAGGCTGGCATATCTTTAAACTTTTTTATTAATTTTACTTAGGTATAATGTAAGACTTCATAATCGCCTTCTAGCGGCTACGTGGTACGCCGGTTCGAAGGACTCCTACTACGGTAATTGCCAATGCACAAAATTAAATGTGTCCGAGTAAAAACTGATCGAAAATGTATGGAAAATATGTCCGAGTGTAACATATTTACAAAAAATATATTTTTATGACGAGATCAAAAATTCTTAAGACGGAGATGAGTTTCTTATATTTACATGTACAGCGTCAGAGAGACATGGAGAGGGAGGAAGGGAGGGAGGGAGCGAGAGAGATAGGGAAGGAGGGAGAGAGAGATGGTGGTAGGGAGGGAATCTAGGAAGGGAGAGTGGGAGAGTGGGGAGTGTAGGGAGAGTGGGGAGAGTTGGGAGAGTGGGGAGAGTGGAGAGAGTAGGGAGAGTGGGGAGAGAGTGAGTGAGTGAGTGAGTGAGTGAGTGAGTAGGAGAGTAATGTGACGTTTTAAGTTCGTCGTTTCGTTTAAATAATTTAGTTAATTAATTAGTTTTAATCGTATTCGACAATACATGTAATTCATTCATAATACATATTAAAACGGTATTCTATACAATATCTAGGGATTATATGGAATGCCTAGGCAAAGTGGGATATAATTTATACTACATTTTTTACACTACCGAATGTTGAAACCGCAATGTGTTAAATACACAGTTTGAAGGAAAACAATTTGTGAAATGTTATTGCAAACAGCATTGCTATACACAAAATAAGTCTGTGTGTTAAAAAGAAAATTCTATGTACCTACAACAAAATTTTCAATTAGGTCTTCATGAAAGAACCAATAAATTCCTAACATTTTTATTTACATATTAATGTTCAATACAAAGTACGGTACTTCCCTATTACTTTTTTACTTTAAGTTTTAATATTTTATAGTTAGTACAAAATGTAGTAGATACCTCCTTATTACCATTAAAAACAAAGTTCCTTGACTACTACTTCTTATTACTAACTACTATTAACCTATTCCACCATCAACCAAAATACTATTTAACTAATCAACTCCTTTCATTTGTCCTTCACTTCATACTTTACCTGACTTCCTCGTGTCACTCTATGCAATAGCTAGGCATTATACATATTGCCTAGGAAGGGTCTATAATGATAAACAATAGATAAAATTATATGCTTTTACATATACACACATACATATGATAACTACTGATTTTATTAAATGTACTATGGGAATCATCGAACTTATGAAACCGTCTCTATGTACATCTGTGATAAATGAATAATATAAGTTTAAACTGTACATTCTGTAAAAGTGTAGCGGTCTGATTGGACATTTTTCAATTTTAAATTGTTCTAATTTCCCTCTTGGCCACATTTGATTTATGTCTGTTACAACGTTGTCAGTTCTACAGACCTTTTATTTAAATAGAAATGTGACGAATGGCATATGTAATATTATTGTGTAATTTTATTTTTACTTATTATAATTAAAGTACGTACAAACAAATTATGCGTAGGAAGCAATTTGTGAAAGTGTTTCGCGTGTTGAACGTAGTATCAAACAACTTATTATTATTAGTAATAAACAAAAAAATGTGAATTTATGTAATATCCATTTTTTTAAGTGTTCTTTGAATAGATGCCAGTCCTGTTGCCAGCACATTCCTTTGTCATATCGATAACCTATGCTTTATTACTTTTAGGTTTTACTTAATAATGTGTAATATTAAAAAGTTGTATTTTTAACTACGAGAAGTGTATCTTGACACTAAATCAACAATATTGATGTTCGCCTAATCGTATTAAATAGACAAATGCTTGGGATAATTGTGTTACGAATTGGCCAGGGTAGACAAGGTTAGGCCCAAGATAGGTTTACCCTTGATATTAGATACTATTGATTAACTTGGATTAAGTCCCTCGAATGTTAAACGGCTAAATGAACCTGAAATACCCGCTATGTTATAATACTGATCTAGTTCATAACGTTATAATTACACGCGGTAACTCTTCTTCATTTTATAATTTTGTATTGGCTAGCATTGTTCAATAGACGAATTGATGAAATAATTTGGAGCTTAAATTTAATCAGGATAATAATTTATGCCAAGTTTTTGTTATTCGGTATTATTATTAAAGAAACAAAATTTATTTTAATTCTAAATTCGTACAGCAAAATTCTGATTGGATCATAATGACCCATTGAGACATCTGTAACCAGTTAAAAAAAATGTTTATGTAATGCGGAGAACCGTTGTCCTGTAACTTCAACAGTTTTTTTAGCTGACTGGTAATAAGCGATTACGGCAGAGTCATGATTTATTTATCTTATTGAAAGAATTTTAAACTTTTAGACTAAAAAAAACTAATTCTATTGTCTTCAGGATCTTAGTTCACGCTGCTTTAAATCTTGCCGCGAATGGATTTTTATTACATGATTATCCAATCCCAGTAGAAGTAGAATACCGCATTGGGATGGTAACTGCGTGTGTCTGTACCTCGTTAAGAAAGAGTGATAAAGTAGACGTGCATGGAAGCGACTGTCATCAACGACGCGAGGCACGCGAATTTTCTAGTGCATTGAAAATACCACATAACCGCGCGACTTTTAATAGGGTACTTTTTCTCTACCACACCAAAATAGAGAGAATTGTGACTATAAAACAACAAAGCGAGTCGCCTTACTCCCGATAAGTTCAATTCTTGGCTATCTAGGCAATCAATGGCTTGCCTCTAGTTGTGGACATAACCATCTTAGTCACATCTTTAACAGAAAAGCGTGTGCCTACCTGACCACAACGGGACTTAGCGTTCAACGTTGTCCTCGATTGTCCTAAAGGCGAATTTACAGTAAAGTGATGTCTAAAAACATCTGCTATTTCTTTTCCATCACTAACACTATTTATACTAACAGGCAGGCCAGGGCGAGAACTTAAGTTATTAGTCTGCTTCCAAAAGCCGCGATTTTAGACGCGCCTTGAACTGAAATCTAGCTTCCCGCATTTCGTTATATGCACGATCCGCCAACGGTTTCTCACTGAGTAGCCATACACTAAATTTCTCTCTAACCAATCTGTGGGCGCAACTGACGTGCTTATTCCCTTACCTTTCTCTTACAATTATTACCTATAAAACTTGCTACAGACTGATGACTCAGTCAATGTACATATAATATCAGCACACAGCTTGTCAGTTACACAGTTATGTGCATTTTTATTACACATTCTATCACAACATTCAGTAACTTCAATAGGAAAATCGATAAATAACAAACGTCTGTGACATTCACTTTTATACATAATTATTTACCTGTTTCTTAATTTTTTCGCCCCATTCGATATTATTGCACTTTACGGTCTTATCAACAATTTTTGGCGATAATAAGTTAAATTGGCACTCTAGAAATAAAGGAAAATGATCTGAACATAGTTCATCATACTTTACGAAAACATCAATAACAGAACTTACAGCTGAGTGCATAACAATACAATGGTCTAACCATCGCTTACAGCCGTGCACTTCACTCATAAAAGTGGGTATCACTCGCTGATCCTAACCGGTTAACATCAACACAAATCCATTTTTCCAAAGAAACTCAAAAGATCATTTATTAATAATATATTTCGGTGCGCATTAAAATCCCCCAACACGCATACCGATTCAATATTACAGTAATCTATAAGAGCACTCACCGTACCGAGAAAGTCAGAGAAATCTTGTAAATGTTCTAGCGAATCTGTAGACATAAATATACTATACTATACTATATTTTAATCGCACATACTCGAGGATTACCGCACTCTAACACTGACACATTTTGGAATTGCGTATTTCTCCACAATAACGCAACCGCCTCGTAGGGTCTTCCGCGTAGCATACCCGCCGTTGTATCCACGACTGATGTTTCTGTGGAGCTGAAGTTGTTATCAATAGTGCAAAAGTACGATAACTCGTCCGGTAGTAGGCATGTTTCTTGTAATGCAATAATATCGCACGTTTTATACAATTCTCTGATGCTATTCATAGATCATTTTACATTTTTACGATTAAAAGATTCTGTTTTGTGTGTTCTAACCATTTCCTGTTTTGCTTGGGCTGACCTTATTTACGTAACTCCGCATAACCTACACAAATTTCCTAAAAATAACACCTTGAGGCCATAAATTTTCATCCAAAAATGGCACTTTATTTTCAGAAACAAATAACCTGTAAGCCTTGTAATTTATTTGTACTTTGGTATGAATTTGCTCCAAGGAAATACCTTCTGAGCTTCGATTGTATTTAATTCTCAATTTCGGTTTCTAACGTACCCGTATGGATATTTGTAATAAATATAGCTGTTTTTTTTTCAACGGCCTTGAATTTCCCAACCGTTTCCGATGCGACCCTCCGCCTTTCCCCTATATCGGTAATTCAGTTTTTCCTTCCAGCTTAAATATTGCAATTCATTCTCTGTGTTATACTTCGCTACACATTCGATAGGTTATCTAACGACATGGATGGCAATATCATCGTAGGTATTCGTACTTTATCAAATAGCTGACGCGCGATTACGTCATGGACATGCTCTGATGCCCCTCAAGAGTCCACCACGTGCGCTGCTCCGAGCAATGATTATGTCGCAGTCGTTATGTTTTCCGTCTCATTCTTTCTTTTCTTCTTTTTCTGGCGCACTGATTGGGGGTAGATGTGAAAAGTTTCACCGCTGTTTTTCGTCGATGGTGATTGTTTTTACGATGCACTATTCGGTACTGCAGGAACTTTACCAGCATTCGTTATTATTACTGACTCACTGTCATCATAACCACTGACAGGGACGGTATCTTGGAGCTTTTAAACGACACCAGATCTCGGTTTTCCTTTCCACTCTTAATTCGGGAAATTTTTCGCTTGTTTGTAGATACCGATTCAAAAAGTAACGACTTTGATCGTTTTATTTCCTCGCTACTAAATGACGATACACATATTTTTATTAATGTCACTTCATCACAAACGGGTAATTTGTTTTGTACGAACGCTAAAAGCTCATCAACTCCTAAATTACACCAATTACATTTCACTGTCAGAGACATCGCGAATCGATACGACACCCACACCCGTCACGACTGATGCGCGATGTGCGATCTTATAGTAGACAGTTTTGAAGATGGTCCTAAGAATGAAGATGCTTTTGACTTCGCACAAACATGAACTTTAAATATTGTCGAAGATTCCAAGCTCACAAGAGTTATGATAAAAAAATCTCCCGCTGCCTTCATTTTTCCTAGAGACGTCAGTACGAGGTTCTTTAAAATTGACAAAAAAGGTTTTATTTAAGATCAATAACGCGTTAGTGACTTGAGTATAGTTTATACATAACAATTTGTCTTGAATTTTATATTTTCATTGAACTTGAACAATTTCTATTAGAAGAAGAAAGAAAGAAAAATAATTTCTTTCTTCGCGAGATATTCTTAAATATAACAATACAAGGAAAAAAGTAATACAAAATAAAATCCAGTTCAGCATTGGTACGCATAGGTATGTGTTTATGATCTTTTTGTGCTAGACTACCTTACGTAAAAAGATCTTTTCAAATCAAGCTGACTACTTAAACTATTTTTATTTTTTACAAGTTGTTCGTGAAAAACTTTTTCCTAATCTAATATTTTTTTCGTATTATAATATGCTGTTTTCCTTACATTTGTTTAAGGTAATAATCATCGTGTAAGGCTCGTATTACGTTTTGTTTATTCGGGCCTGGTAAACAATAAAATAAAACTTGGTTTTATTTTCATACATTTTGTTCGCGAGTTTTGTATGCGTGTCTGGTTTCCTGAAACTGAAGCTACGAGCTTAGGGATGACGGTAACGTATTTGTTTCATAGACGAAATCTCTTAAACAAATGAGATCTTTCTTACATCTGCTGGTGTTAGGGTCACTGTCATAAGGAGTTATGTAAATAGGTATTGTGTGACTTTACGAGTAAACGTGATCTTTCCTTGTATTATACTAGCAGCCCGCCCCAGCTACGCACGGGTAGCAGAGACATCTTCAACAATCATCAATATATTTTAATTAATTTACACAAAATCTTAACAAATTTTACACGTAAACTTTCCTCATGAATCACTTCTGTCAATTACTGAAAACCGCATGAAAATCCGTTCAGTAGTTTTACAGACAGACAGACAGACGCGGCGGGGGACTTTGTTTTATAATTAATATGTATATATACTATTATACGTATAATATAATACGTATTCCAATTTTTACATCCAATTTTATTTTTAGTTAGTTGGCAAGCATTGCAATTTCAGGGGCTTTAAATTTATATGTTAAGATGTGAGTATTGTGAGCAAAATTAATAGAAGAATTTTCAAATAGGACTACTATTACCTGCAGTTCTGCAAAACCTAGAAATTCTGAAAATAAAGTTAAATTACTCAAGTAACTTTAATGATTTAATTGCCGTATAACCATACAGTATATTATAGCATTAAAAATCAAACTTCAGTTAGTGTAACAATATATTTACTAAAGCGCAATTCACACATAAAGCGGGCGCGGGTCGGAACGAGAGTGCGGTGAGTCTAGTTCCTTGTATTTATATGGAAGATAACACACTGAAAGCGTGCGCGGCTCCCGCTCACCACCCGCCCCGCGCCCGACCCGCCGCACTCCCGTCCTGACTCGCGCCCGACCCGCGCCCGCTTTATGTGTGAATTGCGCTTAAACTATTTAAATTAACTTGAATTCAATCATAATGAAAGAACGAAGTGCTTTTGAATTATACATCCATTGGGGTATAAAATACAAATACATTGCGGTAATAGACATGTTGTAAAATCCCAGAAATTTTAAGTTCCCTGTTTTTTACTACTACTCTTTTAAAACTACACTCATTATTTTAATATTAGTTTTCTAGACTATTTTTAGACATCACAAATAGGGTTCTAAGCAACGTAAGTGTTGGAATAAAAAAAAAACTTATTCACTAGAGGGAAAGTAACGTTCAAAAACGATTATGTAAAATTATAAATGTTTGTGTATATTTCCAGGAAAGAACGAAATAATATTTAACATGAATTAATTGTTAAATAAGTAATCTCATTTATAAAAAAAATTACTGATACTGTTTTAAGTTGGTTTATTTAAAACTACTTTTGTAATGGAGGGTTTTGTAATTAAGTAATGATGAACGGTGCAATTTATTTTTCGGTTGTTTAGGATAAATGTTGGTCACTGTACCGCTACAAATCGCATTACGATTTTGCTGTCGCGCCTATCGCCCAATTTCATTTATTTTTTATTGATTTATTTAATTATTTATTGGATAGCTGATTTTCATATAAACAAACCATAAAGTTTATTACAAAAATAACTTGGATCCCAACAACGTCCAATCATGTCGTAATGACAAAGTGATTTAGCAAAATACTTTAAAGCACTGGGCTTTAGATTGAAAACTGACAGTACTTTGAAATTCAACAGGAAATAGACCGGGATCCCAACAGTCGGAGCACAACGACTTCTCGTGGATATACCTGTATTTATATGCCTTTACCGGAAACAAACCGGCTTCGTACCTTGATGTAAGCATTTTCCTATTGTTTAAATAATCACCAATTCGCCAAACAAAAAGATAAAAAAAGGTCTCTGCATACCTACTTATGTTGTTGAAATGTCTGCACCTCTGTTGTATATAAAACATAACAGATTTTATTTAGAGACTATCTTAAAAATACTTTAAGAATTTGATAGCTAAGCAAATCAGGTGACCACGATTTACACTTAGAGGTTTTTGATACTTGTATGTCCATAAATACACGAAATGAAATTTGAAATTTATTCACTGGAAATGCAGTTTACAAAATATGTTACATGAGTATAAGTCAGCACCACTACATTTCGACTTGAACAGGTCATTCGCATGTATTATAAAATAAATTAATCAAAAATATTAAAAAAATTACACATAAAAATGAATTTAAAACCTCTGAGTTTAAAAATTAAAAAGCTGGAACAACTATATTACATTGCGCTAGTATTTTAAAAATACGATAAAGCTGTCTACCATCTAGTCTCTTTTTATTATGATTGCTATTCTAACTTTTAACGCTTTCAGACATAACATTAAGTTTATCTCCGACTTGCATCGTTTACAAAAACTCTGAAACGAGATGTTTTAGATGTATTATAAAACATTCAAGTTACTGAATTTTATGATATTACATCTGATTTTAATATGATATGATAATTAACTATAAAGTAAGAATAATTATACTTAGTAAAGTTTTCTAGTTGTCTTACTACGAGTATACAACTGGGTATGTAAAGCTTCTGTAAACCTTTCACTGAAGCAATATACATATGTAAATTGTCTCACTAGCTTTCAGCAAATTAATAGATGTTTTCTATGGTGACAAGTGCGACCTATACAAACACAATGTAATCAGTACCGATTGCATTGAAGGAGCCGATGGGAAAGGTCTGTGATCGTGGGAATCAAATTTATGTTGCCACACCCATGTATAATGATTCGAAGCTATGAATCTGGCTGTGATCTTTGGTTTGAAGTAAAGCAGATGAAGTTTGTCTTTAAAATATTAAGGGTTACGAGATTTTCATGTAGCTGGCTAGCCAACTGCACCAGACCACGTTCAGTGACAGTTCGTACGACGTCCCATGATACCCCAGAATAAGGTACTGCTGTATCATCCATATAGGAAAAGATTCGCCAGCCTTTGCTCCCAATATTACATAACTCATTTATGTAAATTAGGAACAACGTTAGAGCAAAAACGTTCATTCTGGCATTGTAGATTATATTAAGTTTATCACTCATGCTATTAATCTTGACTTGTTGTTTTCGATCGTTCAGATAGCTGCAGCTCCCAATTTTCTCAAACCTTTGCAGAAGAATGGAAACGGAGACAGTGTCAAACGGTTTCTTGAGATTTAGATAAAGGTAATTTCCTTTATTTATGTTAGTTGTAATTTAATTGGAGGCCGAGGGGGTAAAATATTATATTTATTGAGATAATTTTACTTAGTTTGTTTTTTAATAGTTGGTCGATTTTTTTAATCATTGGTAAAATTGATACAGGTCGATAATTATTGACTCGTATTGACTCTTGTGCACAGGAGTAATCACTGATCGTTTGAAAACAGTAGGAAACTGGCCAGTCTCAAAAGTACAAATTTCATAATTGACTTATTAATGGAACAATGAAGTCCCTTGACTTCATTGTAAACTTAGTTTTGGTATCCTATACCAGCCAGGAGAACTATCTTAGTCAAGACCCATCAGCATACCATCCATATCTTGGGGGTCGGTCGCGAGCAAAACAAATGAAGTCACCTGGGTAGTACGTTACCGGTATAATTTACCAGAAGTAGTAGTATAATTTAAAAGTACGACAAAATTACTTAAATTATAGTATCGGCCAGTGTTTATTCTATCTAAACAAATAACTGGTTGACACGATTTAGTGAATCAATAGGTTGCGGTGAAACATTTAGAAGATAAGCGTTAGAAGATTTTGAGTCTTAAAATTGGGTAATTTCGTTAATATTGCACCATAGAAGTTTTGGGTTTTTTACTGAATTAGATATCTGTTCTTTTGGATATTGCCTTAATAATTTTGTCATTAGATTCCTGCAGATATGAAAAAAACGTCTTTATGTATTTTTTATTATTTAGTTACTTGGGTCTGTTCTCAAATTTAGTTGCATTACGAAAATTAATACACTGCAATGCTCCTGCGGTTATTCAGAGTTTCATTATTTACCCCTAGTAGGGATTGACTTTGTTTCTGTTAGAAACAATTGACATCCTAATCATATAAATCACTTTATCGGCTATTAAATGTGGACCATTGCATGTATAGAAATGATATGTCTGTATTAATTAGGCTTTGATATACATTATCAAAATATATAATAGTTTTGTATTTAGTACCGGTCGCGATCTTATGTTTTATTTATTAGATTAAAAATAGATTAGTATATAATTGTTTTTAGTCTGTGTTGGTTAATCCTAATAATTTACAATTACAATTAATTGTTTTAAAGTATGCTTCTATTAGCTATAGAAGAAGTATACTTTTTTATGGATAAAAAAGACAATGTCTTATGTTCCAACAACCATATTCTAAGTGGTTTTCTTTAACATTGCTAACTCGACTCAAAGACGCACGACGATAATTGTCTTCTTAGTAGCAACGTCTTTTATCGTTGAAGAGCCATTCGCCATCCGGCACGTATGGGCCGGATCGACCGGTGTGATATACCACGACCTCATAGAAAACCGGCAGTGAAGCAATTTGCTTTTCGCTGAGTGAGTGAAGTTACCGGAGGCCCTAACCCTTCCCCCCCCCCTCTTCCCCTCTTCCACCCTTGCCCTACCTCCACCTTAGGCCGGCAACACAATTGTGACTCTTGAGTTGCAGGTGCCCATGGGCGGCGGTAGTTATTTACCATCAGCTGACCCTTCTGCTCGTTTGCCCCTTTTCCATAAAAAAAAATGATTTTGCTACACTTCATAGAGTTCGCTAATATTTGACCTTAGTAGAAATTTGTCAATCTTCAAGTAGTTGAAAATCTGCCTCAAAGCGAAATCGTTGTAGTTTTGCGCATGTAAAAACAATATTTAAAATTCATAACTTTCTTTATAAGGCAAGGTCCTTCTTCGCAGGAGGTGTTTGCAGACCCAGTGTCTAAAAGTGTGATAAGATATGACACATGCGTATACTATCATTCGTGTCTCTTCTCCCTTTCCCTTTTTAATTTCTATCCATTAATTCAATTAGCTTCTTCAGAGAGTACTTTCTTTATTCGTGAACTACACTCACAGCAAATATATTACGCAACTAAATACAACCAGTTGGTTTCAAAGATAAGACTAAAATGAAGCTAATAATACAAATTCTAAGGCTTCTTTTTGTATGGTCAAGGTTTCGTTTGACATCGAACCGGCAAAAGTTTCGACAAATATTTTATCTCTTATTTTATTTCACTATAATATCTTAAATAGTAATTATAACCTCAAGAACTATTTTTATATGTTTCTTGGCAATCTATTAAAGAACTACTAACAATATTTATTAATTTGAGTGTTTCAACATAAATCGCTATGGGGCAGAGTAAATTTAATGAAATTGTAGCATTATCTAATTACGTATACGTTTACTACAAAGACATCCCAAAGTGATTGATGGATGCGAAAACAAAGGGCTGTTTTTTTTTCTTTTGGACATGCACCTTAAAACGTAGATCGATACTGACGTGTGTTGTATATTATATAACCAGTCAACATCTCAAAAGGGAATTTTCAAAAAATGCGGGAGAAATCGAAGGATAGTATTTATTTACGGATATTTTTCGTTATGTTTGTATTTACTTTTAGGTACACACTTAGAAATATAATCTTTGTTGTAATGTCTTATCATTAGGTCACCTGTTTAGTTTTTTGTCATCATTATTAGATTTTGTTACCTACATATAATATAATATTGAAATGGAATACAGTAATATAAATATTTTTTCCCGAGTTAAAACAAAAATAGTAACTTCAGGCTGCCATTGAGGATTAAATGTTATTGTAAAAGAATTTAATGAAGTTATTCAAATCCGGATAATTTTTTTTTTTTTTCATTTCTAAGCGCCACGCTTGATAACTTCTAGACGGTTTTCATAAAAAAAAAATCTTTTAAATGTTAGCAGTAGTCCAAATGATTGATTTGTTTTAATGAAAGATTAGTTGGCTTATTTGCTCACCACATTGACAAAAAAATTGTTTATAATAGCTTTTATTTAACTTTCCATGTTTGTAAGTTAGTTAGTTTAGATTAAATCTTGAAAGCTGCATTCTGCAATTTCGGAGGGTTATCCTCCGCTGTTGTCATCATTGTGGGGTCTATAAAACCGAGGGTAAGTGGTGCGTTTCCTCTTCCCAATTACTATTTTACAGTGGATTTCTGCCACGTAACGCTTAATTAAATTAAGTTGTGAAATAAATAAATTTAATTACAGAAATAAAATAAAAAGAAAATAGATTAATAGGTTATTTTTTCGTGTTAGTGACTTTGACAGTGTATGGCGGCTATCTTTGAAAAGCGATAGCCTAGCGGAGTGTTTGTATACTCTTTGGTGATAGCTATCAAATCATTATCTATTTTATTTATTTGATAAGGGTACTAATTTAGTCTTGACCTTTCATCATGGAACGCTACACAAAACACACAAATTGCTAAAATTTATTATCAAAATCAGTGCTCCGTTCGCTTAGCGTTCCGTCGTTGCGTCCAATTTATGGCATTCATGGCCGTCCTGCAGAGTCCACAATCCGTCGTTTAATGAATAAATTTGAGACAACCGGGTCGGTGATCGATGAAGCAGTGCTTGTGCGATAAAAAAACTCCAGATCGTTGGAGAATATTGTTGACGTTCGGGGCAGTGTGTGAGTTCGTATAGTATCGTAGAAAGCTTTCTGCGACATCGATTTAGCCGATTTTTAGTCGAGACTTGGGCTTTCTCAAGTCTCGACGCTCGTTCAATTACCCCAAGAGATAAAACCTCGACCACAAACAGCGTCGTGTATTCACTGATTGGGCCTTAAGAGCATTCGGCGGCTGACCCTGCTTTCGGAACAAAAAACATCTTCAGAGGTGACATTAATTTCTGGTTGAATGGTTTTGTTAACAAACAAAATTGCCCGATTTGGAGCGATGAAACTCCACGGGAGATTTATCAGGTGCCTCTACAATCCGAAAAAGTCATTGTTTGGTGTGGATTTTGATCCGGACCAACCACAGACAATTGCCGCCCTGAAGGCCAACATTACTCGCGTCCAACATTGGTCCACCAGGATACATCAATTACAGCGGAGTCGCGACGGCCACTTGGCTGAAATTATATTCCATACATTATCGGATTTCCTTTAAAATAAAATAAAAAATGTGGTAATATAACTTACACAGGTTATTTTATTTCAAAGTTCGAGCGCTCTTAATGAAAAACCCTTATAAGAGGACAGCATTGTGTTGTCCTTGTTCCATTTTTCCACTGAATTTCATATCATAGCGATAAACGCCGAATGCATAGCAACCAACGCTGTCTTTATTGAAATTATTTGGCACGGTACCCATTGAATTTTACACCGAATTGAACTTTATTGAGATCGTTCTGGTAAATACCACTCGAAAAATCAGTAAACATTCGTTTGTTAGTACTATTAACCAGTAGTCATTTCATGTATCTGGCCATGTACTATTTATGTATATGTATAAATAGATACCTAATATTATGGTTTCATAAATTTGTAAGGTTGTTAGACAATTTTCCTGGTTTTACAAAATAAAATCGTTGAAATAAATATATATTTAAGAAAATTTATTATTCGATGATTGTACTTTATAAAGAAAAAAAAGGAACTCTTATAGGATCACTTTGTCTCTCAGTCTGTCTGTCAAGACCCAGTTTTCTCAGGAACTCGTGGACGGATTAAGTTGAAATTAATTTCAAATACTTATGTTTTTTTCAGGCATTGCGGTAATGGCGAAGAGAAAACTCGACGTAGTTTGCCAAATGCTGCCCAACCTAATTGGATCCTTCTGGTGACTTCTTTCTCGAAGTTGTTTCTACCTAGCTGGATAACCTGCCCCAGGTAGACATATTCTTGAACAACTTCGAGCGTCGAACCTTCAATGTCAATCGGTCTGGGTATGACATGTTCATTGAACATAACCTTGGTTTTGTCCAAGTTCATACCAAGACCGACGCGTCGAGATGCTCCATTTAGATTGTGAAGCATCTCATCCAGCTGCTCCAGCGACTCTGCTAATAAGACGATGTCATCGGCAAACCGAAGGTGTGAGATGTGCGCACCGTTTAAATTGATTCCCCGACCAGTCCAAACCAGTGTCTTGAAGACGTCTTCAAGCGCATTGGTGAAAAGTTTAGGTGATATAACATCCAACTGCCTAACTCCACGCTGCAGGTTTATAGGCTTCGTCTTCTGGTCTTGGAGCTGGACGGTCATCGTGGCGGTATCATATAAGCATCTCAGCACCTCGATATATCGCCAGTCGACACGACATCGTTGCAGAGCATTCAGAACTGCCCAGATCTCGATCGAGTCAAAGGCTTTCTCGTAATCCACGAAAGCCATACACAGCGGCTGATTGTACTCCTCTGTCTTTTGTACTATTTGTCGAACAGTATGGATGTGGTCCACGGTGCTATAGCCTTTTCGAAACCCGGCTTGTTCTGGTGTTCTTTCTCGCGAGACGGTTTGTAACGACTCTCGAGAACAACTTGTAGAAATGGCTCAGGAGTGAGATGGTTCTATAGCCTGAAAACGAAAGTGTTCGATCAGTGCGTCCTACCTGTTATGACATACGGTGCCCAGACGTCGACACTAACGGTGGGACTAGTCCACATATTAAAAGTCACGCAGCGGGCTATGGAGCGACCTATGCTGGGAGTCTCTTTGAAGGATAAATTTTGCAATGAGATCATCCGACAAAGAACCAAAGTTACCGACATAGCTCGCAGGATAAGCATGCTGAAGTGGCAATCGGCTGGCCACGTATGCCGAAGGACCGATGGCCGCTGGAGCAGACGTGTCCTAGAGTGGAGACCGCGAATCGGTAAACGGAAGGTAGGACGCCCCTCAGCCAGATGGACCGACGACCTAAAGAAGGTAGCAGGGATGAACTGGATGCGGAAGGTGGAGGACCGGGTGCTATGGCGCACATTGGGAGAGGTCTATGTCCAGCAGTGGACTAGGCTGATTGATTGATTGATTGACTTATGTTTGCGGTCCCTTGAAGCTGTAAAAAAATCAAGTTTCTAAGTCAACGCAATCAAAAGATGCGGCCATTAAGTCTTAGATTCTAACAAACGTGATTTTTTTGCACGGTACAATACGTGCGTTTCACACGCGTAAGTCCCGATGCCGTGGAATAAAAAGCCTATGTGTTAATCCAGGTGTTCAGTTATCTACATACTAAGTTAATCGGTTCAGTATTTTTTTGCGTGAAAAAGCAACAAACATCCATGCATCCATACATGCTCACAAATTTTCACGTTTAAAATATTACTAGCAACCCGCCCCGGCTTCGCACGGGTAGCAGAGACATCTTAGCAAATTATACACCTAAACCTTAGCCATGAAGCACTCTGTCTATTAGCAAATACACTGGCAAACAAACCACAAAAAAATCCGTTCAGTAGTTTTTTAGTTTATCGCGAACAGACAGACAGACGCGGCGGGGGACTTTGTTTTATAATATATAGGGATATTTAATAGGATATTTATTATTTTTATTATGTGTATCTCTATACTATATTATATATTTTCCAAATCGGGGTCCCTCTAGAGACCTCCTATTCCACCAGCCTAAAGAAGACTATGATCAAAAATCACTTTTAGTATAGTGTTATAATATAATATCCCACCGGAGCTTTAGTTAAACTTCTAAACAATTGTGCAAAATAATAAACATAATATCTACCAATAACTCATTATGGTGAGGCAGACCGTGTGACCTTGGCAGTATAACAAAGAAAAAAACCAATTACTTGGCTAAAATACTAAATAATATCGATTTCAGTTTAACAATAAGACGGTATCAAAAATTCTCGACAGTTGGCGTTTTCATTTCCTGTGCATACATTACAAGAAGTTAAATGAAATTGCTTAGACAATATCGCCTCCCGACAAAAAAAAAGTGTCATATCACATGTTAAGTACGTTTTAACGTTTTTATAGCATTCAATAGCAAATGTAACGTTTGGTCAGCTGTAAAAACATCGTTTTTACTTTGAAACTTTGTTCCCTTTTTCACTGAGCTGTTTTGTTGAATTCACCGGCATAAAAGTCGTGTTTCCTCGATAATATTTGTTTTAGTATCGAATAGTTGTTTTTGTATTATGACACTTGTTTTGCCGGGAGGCAATATGACTGAAATTAATTTAAAATTCAATAGCGACTAAGTTCTTGTCTGTATGTGTCAAATAACTTCTATCCAATTTTCTACCAAACTTTTGAAAAAATACTATAGAGGTCACTTTGTTTGCTTTTGCCATTCACATTATACATACAAAATTATTTGTTAACTACAAAGGATTAGTTTAGTCTGTGTCAAAATAGTTTTTCATATACACTCCTACAACAGCCAATATAAGAGACGGGCACAACAGAATCTACCCTTAATATTTTTTAAATATGTTTCATCGCAGAAAATTCCAATTTAACTGATTAAAATTGAACGGTGCTTGCAATATCAGCTCGATTATCGGTAGAAGATAGTCTACCAGCAGCACTAGTGATAATATATTATTCTAGGGAAGTTTTAAGACATAATTTGGTGATTCCGTCTGTTTGGAGGATAGATAAACCTTCTTCACCTCTCGGAATACTTATTGTATTGTCTTATCTTACCCATTACTTATCAGATGAACTGCTCTAGTACAGAGCCATTTGGGTGATTAATTAAACCCATTCCCACCCGTTTTGAGTCTCACGTATAATCAATATATTTTCTGAGAAGCTTGGGCTATTTTATGCTACCATGAATCTACTCCAAGAACCCAACGTTAACATTTTGTAATATTACAATTAGGAAGAATTTTGCACTTTTTCTTAGTATTTTTCACCCTCTTTGTTACTACCTACTTGTTTGAAGCTATAAAAGTCTTTAGGACTAAAATTATGATCAAAAAAAAATTATCTTCACGTATGAATATAATGATATTAGCCTACGCAATCTATTACTAAGGGTGTTTATGTGCTCTTGAAATCTTAGTTTATTATCAATCGTTATTCCAAGGTACTTTACTTTTTCTGTCTTAGAGAGAGTTACACAGTCACAACTACTTGTAAGTGCATCTGTACAAGTGTGAGCTAGAATAGCGTTAGTTGGTTAATTGTTTCTTATACAGAATGTTATTGTATTGCGTTTTGAAAGTATTAAGAGTCAATCGATTGCTTTATGAATACTTAATTAATCAGAAATGACGGCAGTCATCCTCAGATTAAGATTTAATTCAATTGTTGATCCTATTCCCGAAACTTAGAACACACTTGCCATGAGACAAATTAGTTCATCACGCTGTTATTGTGCGCATTGGTAGGTTACGCAAGTCTTTAAGAATATGATAGAAAATTTCAGGCATGCAGGATTTCTTGCGATTTAAAATTGCTTTGTTTAATTGCAATGTAGTCATTGTGAAGTTTATAAAATTGCAATGTTAAATTACCGTACGTGTAACAGTCAAATTGGAGATAGTAAAGAGCGTTTGTGTTTCTATCTTATTCAGAAGTGTGACCAAAAAGTTGTTAAAATGAATACGTCTTTACAGCATTGATATCTTAAACGAACTTTATCGTTTGTTCAGCTTTCGATTACTTTTATAAGCGTTTCCTAAAATCTCAGCACTATGCATTTTCAACCCCCGACGCAAAATAAGGGTCTTATAAATATGACGTGACCGATTCGATTCTTTGTTTGTTTAAAAGATGACTTGATCGAAAGTATTTTTAGATATAATTCAAGAAAATCTTTTCAGCCCTTCAAAGATAATCAGCTCTTTTCTAATCCTTGAAGGAATTTTCCAGTCGGGGGAATTTTAAATTTATGATTTTTACGAAATGAGTATTTTACAATTATTTCGTTCACTAGCATCAAACACGTTGTGAGAAGAAAAAATACACACGTGTTGTCAACACTTTAAAAACTCGTATTTATTTTATTAAAAATAAGTAGGAACTATTTCATAATAGATGATAAAACAGTTCACTATTAAATGAAAATGAGTTGATAGACATTATTATGACTAGTTATACCGGTTGCCCCACTCCATTGGTCCGTCTGAAAATCGCAGACAATTGTGGGGTGATAAAAAGAATAAGCGTGGGTTATAAGTTTTATAAAGGTCACTTGAGTCCAGATTGAGGTACGAACAACATAGCGGTAACTGTTGTTTAGTAAGTTTGATAGTTTATAGAAATAGTAGTGAGGTTGTTGCTAACACACTTCGATTATATATGATATGTATTATGTATTACAAGTGTAATCTAGACATAATTTTGGTAATATTTATAGGATACTGTAACTTCGATGTTCGATACAATTGCATCAATCGCGGTCATGAGTGGACTGCTCAATTACCTACTTTATAAAAATATGATGCCCCCACGTCACATCTTTGACAACAAGTGATGATACTGGCCATTAACATAATCGTTCATGTGTGAATCATATGAGTTGAAGACAGCTCATGTTGAAACAATATACAATCTACCGATCCTTGGAGTATATTTATCTTTAAGCCACCTCCACGTGGCTCATGTTCTTTGTCTAAACATATTCCCGAATGTACGCAATGGAGAATTGCTTTATGTTACTGTGGAACTTTGTATATGTTAATGACTGAAGGCATTCAAAAGCCAAGTTGCGTCGTGTTTGTCGATAGTATTGATCTTATGGCGTCACCGGTAAGACAAATTCTCTTTTGTGAACACATACCTATGCATTGGCAGTGGGTCACATTTGTAGAGTAAATTATAGGATATATATTGTCTTTCGAGTTTTGGTTTCGGATCAAATAATGAAATTGGTTTCCGGTAATAATAATTATTTAGTGTGTGATTTTGCAGTATTAATAGTCTAGCATTAATAGACAGTATATTTCACCAAAATATATATTAGTAATAGACAGTGCAGATAGCCTCGGTTTTTATAAAATCTCTTTATAAGTTTCATGATAAATATCCTTTGTATTTGAGGACTGTTACAAATGTAAGACTTCTGTCAAGCTTTGAAAATTATCTCCTAGGCAGAGAATTCGGAAAAAGAGGTTGCCTTCAGTTATATAGTTTTATGTAAAAAATAATAAACTTTCAGCGGTTACTGCGTAGTTGACTTAAGGACAAGTTCACCAGCTTTCATATTTTCAATATCATTGTTCATTTAAATAACGATCAGATTTTTGAAAATAGTGACATACAATCTTCTAACACACTAACTAATAAACTAATAAACACAAACTTCCTGTAGCTGCCTCTAGGCTCCAAAAAATTAACAAGTCGTTTCGAGGTTAATGTGTGCGATTTTAAATTAAAATCCCAAATAATAAACAACTGATAAGTCAAAACAAATTTAAGTCCATAGAAAAACGACAACCATGCCTGCCACTCAGCATTCGATTACGTGGAGAAATAAACCGATGGGGACTCGATTGTTTTAGATTAACAGGCTATTTTTCGTCCTTTTTGTTTTTCTTTTCTTACTTCTTTAAAAAAAAAATCACATCCCAGTGTTTACAAAGCTTAATTTTAGTTCATTTACTTTAAATGTTAATAACATAATAGCGCACAACAAAACAGTACTGCAATACAATTGACTAAATATTGTCATGAGAGACCGTGAGTTTTTTTTGACCATTGTTTTGACTTATCAGTTATGTAGATAGGCAAACACCGTATTATTTGTTATTAACTGTTATAATAATTTTATTTACTTCGACAAAGCAACCTATTGTTGCGGTGACATTGTGTGTTAATCTATAATTTTTAGTTTAAAAAAAGACGTTTTGAATAAATTGTTGAGCGAATTTGCATTTGGTATTTGTGAAAACGGGGAACATTGTTCTATAACGTCGGAGAATACATCAATTTTTCAAATTTGTTCTATCCAATTTTTTCGTTCCACAGAAAACAGCTTTTTAAACCTACTTACAGTTTACAGACTGTTGAGTCCACAATTTTATTATCACCATAGGTATGTAAAGATATGCATTAGCGAACTTATGTAGATTCCAATTTGTACAGATAAGTGATTTTGCGTGTAATTCGACATTTTGATAGACTTAATCAATTAAGAAACGACATATCTTTACATAGCTTCGATTTTATTACTAGATTGGTTTAACCCTATTAGGCTAAGCTATAAAGTAGATAAATATTTTTCCTTTTTAACCTCCGATGTTAAGCAAAAAATGAGGGGTGTTATATACTTAACGCATATATCTGTGCCTGTCTGTGGCATCGTAGGTCCTAAACGTATGGACCAATTTTGATTTAGTTTTTTTTGTTTGAAGGTTAAAAATCAAAATGAATAGATTTTCATTAATTATAATAGCTAAACAATAAAGGAAAATCTATTCAGCTGTTCGAATATTATCACCTCTTTTCTAATCGTGAAAGGGATTTTTGAATTGGAGGTATTTTAAACTTGTATTGAATGAAAAACATTTGACAAACATTTTTGTAATAAATATCCATAATTAGCGGTACATCAAAATTCGTTGCAGTGAACATCGCACGGCTATCCGTTAAATAGCGTAGAAAAATACAGTCATTCAAACTGATGAAACTCAACGTCTAAAAACGTTCCATGCATTCAAAAAAAAGAACTTACTGAATGCCGGTTCTTTCTCCTATTGTCGGAATAAAAAAACATTACCAAATCGCTCACTGGATTTTTACAAAAAATGTTAGCTGGATAAACATTTTCAAGATTCTTAAGAACATGTTTATTTGTTCACATCGACAACTCTGTTTCGTTTCTGTCATCACGATTATGCCGAGGCCATCTTAATTATGATCCCGCACATTAATGACGTAATTATTATAATTCTTATTTTTTTTTATCATAATATGTTTAGTTATTTTTAAAGGCTTTTTGTACTACGTCGATGGCAAAACCCTATACATTCCTTTTTTAAAAACCCAATACTGTAGTGCCGCCTGTCTGTAAAAGGTCGGTGAGGAGCTTATTCCAATATATCTTTTTTTTGGTTATTTTGTTTCGTACAAAATTTTCAAATGTATCTTAAAACCAAAATGGCAAGAAACAACCCACATTTAGATATACATTATTTTGGGACGAGATACTTATACGAGGCAAATACTTTAACTATTGCCAAATGGCGGTCAGCGTGGCATAAAGTAAATTGGATACCTAAACGATAATAAAATAAAAATCTTTTAGAAAAGCTATTAATATGTTTTAATGTTTCTTAGGATTTTAACGAGGATCAAGCGCAAATATGTATAGTTTCATAGTTATATTTTAATTTTATATGTAAGACATGTTTGTTGGAAATAATAAAAAAATATATTCAAAAGTTTTTTTTTGTATTGGGGGCAAACGAGCAGATGGGTCACCAGATGGTAAATGATGCAACTCAAGAGTCACAAGTGCGTTGCCAGCCTTTGAGGTGGGAGTACGGTAGGGGGGAAGAGGAGGAGAGGAGGGGGGAGAGGGGCGGGTTAGAGCCTCCGGTAACCTCACTCACTCGGTGAAAACTGCTCGTTTTCATTTAGCATTTAGGTGACGAAGCATGGGTCTCCTAAGATCAGAAGTTATTCAGGATAGTAAATTTATTAAAAGATTATGTTAGTAAACTAAAAAATAATTCATATAAAAGCACTCTTACATGTAGAAATAGTCATATAATCAATCAAATCAATTAAAGTTTATAACCATATTCCTCAAGTAATAAGAGAACTACCATTGCGATGATTTAAATTAAAATTATTTTTTTGGCTACTGTAAAAGTATTTTTACACCATAAATGGTTTTTTTTAGTTGTAAAACCTGTAGTTGTAGTGTTATGTAAAATTTCGAATGCTTATTCTAGGCAAAATGTCGGGCTACTTTTATTTAGAATAAATACCTTATCTTATTCATAGTCATTTTTCTTGCGATTTCCATTACGTAACATTCATAATAACATTTGGACATAACATAGATTGCCATTGTCTTGTCAGCCTCATTTCAGGAGTAAAGTAATATCTAGCTAGCTTTCAAGCTTATTACAAACATCATTTAAGACCTACCAAGTCTTATGAAAACAATAAAAAGACACATCAAAAATTTTATTTATTCTGCTCACAAAATATACTTATAATTACAATAGTTTTTTTGGAACCTCATACAAAAGTCAAAGGTCTCATATTTGTGTGGTTTTATGAATTTATGAGATTATCATTATTTTATTAACTTGTGACAAAAAAGAAGATATTGTGAGAGATGAGCCAATACCAGCTACTAAGAAAAGTAATCAACTCTTAACTACTTCAGTTAATGTTATATAGTATGTTTGTACTGAAGTAGATGTAATAAACACATATTACGCTTCTTAAGCTCAAGCTCATTTGATTTTTATTGAAACGTAGTAGGCGCGTTTGATTAAACATATAACCATTAACCTAATTTTTTATCGGTCTGGATTGTAAGTAAGTCTAAAAAAAGGTACAAAATCTTCCAATTTATATGTATATATTAACTTATAAACTTTCGCGTTCCACGATATAATTATGTATTCACACGGGAATTAACGCGATCACGAAAGGGTATTACATACCTTCTCGTGTTTACCTTTCTGTGTATATTTTTTGTTAAACGATAGGTATACCTATAACCTGTTTATTAAATACAATGAATATATATATGCTTACACATAAGTATAAAACCAATAAGTATTATGGGGACATTCTTTTTATCATCTACGTCGTAGAATATCATTTAGTTATTTTATGAATTATGATTCTGCTTCACGTAATGAAAGAACTTGCACTACACACAGCCACTTAACTTAAGTTTTGTGGCGTCGGGATACTTGCAGAATTAACGATACATTAATGAACAATAAACTGATGAAATTATGACAAATCAATGACGTTTAATACCATCAAAAGAAATTTAATATCTCTTTTGTGTCTAAAATTATAAGCTCGTTTAGATTCTGTGCAGCTACGACTCAGTATACAGCTCATACTGTACAATGAACTATTAAAAATTATTTATAGAGATTTTTGCTTTTGAATCATGCTCATTATAATTAATGAGCATGAATAAAAATGAGCAAAAATCTCTTCATGTTCAATAATGTAATGATTAATATCAATCATTAATTCTCTTCTGAACTAAATTCTTTCTGACTACATAGCACTGGGGCTATGAACTATGATAAGAGTTTGTTTAAATCCATTTCGTGGTGTAGCTACGGCTATTGACTCTTATTTGTGAATGATAAATAACTTTACGGAGAAATTAAAACAGTATTTTTAGGAAGTAGAAGTATCGACAGTTATCTAATATTTTTGACCTGACAGTAAACTATTACTGATTTGATTTCTTAAAGGATGATAATAGTAACGTAATTATAGAAACGTTGACGTTGAAGATTCACGATCTTCTTTTCTTTCCTATTTTTAATAACATACAGTTTTTTGTACCATAACTAATCCCACAGTTTTTCAACATTTTGTCCATCAAACCCAAAATTATCTAATCGAAATTTAAATTGGTTTGTTAATTTTCGTAATAGCTCACTTCTGTCATATAATAAATACGTTCACAAATAAAACAATTTATTCGTGACCGAATTTATTATATGGACGTGTTTCGCAAAAGTGAAGTTTTATATAAATTCAAATCATTATAAACAAATTGATTTGAAATTGGATACAAACTGACGGTGCTTTGTTCCGTGTTGTTTTGTGACACAATTCATATTTCAAATATTTATAGTTCAGCGTCAGCTAACTTTAAATGAGATACATTTTGAACGAATGGCGTACTGAATATTGAGACATATATTTTATTAAGCTGAATATTTTTATGGTAGGTCGTTATTTACTGTAGCAAAATAACCAGCTTTTTAAGCTTAATAACGTTAGAATTTTTTTCAAATAATATGAACTTAAAGAATACACACATTGGTAAGCACACTCTTTAAAACTTCACACAGTCTTTGTAGATAAACATAGAATGATTATTTTTTCAAAGCTCCTTCAGCTTTGAAAAAAGAATCATTCTTTCAAGAATTTTTCTTAAGAAATAAAAGTGGATGCAACGGCGGCAGCAGGTGGTTACTTCATTCAATCCATTTTCATTTCTTTGTAGATGGTAAGCTTTCAAATCTTGTACGTCGCTTCTCGACGTTAGTCGGCAAAAGAAAAACCTACTCGTTGCAGTTTCTTGTTACTAATATAGTCGTTATCAAGCAGAAGAGGCCAAGACTGGATTATTTTCTCATTAAGATATTACAACATAAGTTTGGTACGTATGGGCCGGCTCGACCGGAGTAACCAGCCAGAAAGCCAGCCAGAAAGTAACCAGCTAGAGACCAGAAAACCAGCATAAAGCAATGATTGCATTGTATTTCGCCGAATGAGTGAGGTTATCGGAGGACCAATCTCCACTCCCCCTAAGGATGGCGCCGTTAAAATGTACGTTATCCCAGGGGTACCAGCCGCGCTAGCATTGGAGAATCCCCCTCTGGGCGTCCACGTTCAGAACGCAATGCACCTGAATGTGGACGCCCAGGCTGCCCCTCGTACTCAGGGGAGGGCACAACTGTGGTAAAAAAATCTGTTTGGGGCAAGAGTAGGCATACCAAGGCACCCCTTGCCATGCTTACCATGGACATGTACAATATCAGGGGCATACATTCTAACCTTAACGCTGTCCATCGCTACCTCGAAACAGCAAAGTCAGCCTTGTTTTTTTTAACCGAGACGCAGATATCGTTTGCAGTGGACACATCCTACTTCTCCTACCCTGAGTACGGTCTGGAGCACTCCTTTGTTCTTAAGGCTGGTGTGTGCGTGTATGTTAGAGATGGTATCAGTTCTCACCGCCTCGGCACTCTTGAAGGGACCTTTCCATCTTGTAGCTCCGTGTAGACAGAGACGACCATTCCGTTTATGCATACCTCTATAGTTCCCATAGCGGTGATGCCGAAACCGACCGACTCATCGACCACATCCAAATGGCTACAGACTCTATGCTGCAGTTTATCCCATGGCAAGTCTCACGTAAAACTAATCATGTGGGGAAATCGGTTCAAGACTTCGCCCTGACACAACTGGTACCAACACCTATGCGAATCTCAGATGTAGAAAGCCACGCGCCTACACTGTTGGACCTTCTGCTGACCTCACATCCGGATGGCTACCAAGTCTCCGTTGAGGCCCCATTTGGCTCCTCGGACCATTGCCTGATCCGGAGTACGGTGCCACTCATGTACTCGACGCGGCCGTGAATTGCAGGTTGCCACCGTGGCATTATAAGTCAGCAGACTGGGATGGGATGCGAACCTTCTTTGCGTGCTACCCATGGTGGCAGGTCTGCTTCAAGCCGAATGATCCCAACGGCGTTGCCGATGTGCCGAGTGCTTCAGGGAATGGAGCTTTTCGTTTCATCCTCGTTAATTCTCATTGGTGGCAAATCCCAGCTTTGATTTGATCGATCCGCCCACCGAAAGCAGGAATGTTACCAAACATGGGCAAATGCAGCGGCAATACGAAATGCAACAATACTATACTATAATACCAACGCATTAAAAAAGCAGCTCAATTTTGGTCTCCAGATCCTTCAAAAGAGACATTGCCAGAGTGAAGTCGGTAAGCACATCCGCAGAATTAGTGAGAGACTGGTGAGTCTCCCTTCTAGAACTCGCGCATTTTAGTATTTTGAAAAAGCTGTCCAGGGGAATTTCTATAGACCATCCATTTGACCCCTGCATATGAGTGATAATTTCTTTGGCAAATGGCGCTAAGGAGAAAGCCGACCTTTTGGGCAAACTCTTTGCGTCCAATTCGACTTTGGATGACGGGGGAAACGTACCACCCACCATACCACGATGCGAGAGCTCTATGCTAAGTCCACTTCTTACAAAGCTCAAAACGTAAAGCACTTCTTTCCCTCGATACTCGTAAGTCGAGTAGGCCCGATGAAATTTCTCCCATCGTGCTGAAGACGTGTGCTCCAGAGCTGGCACCGGTTTTAACGCGCCTTTATCAGCTCTCCTATTCTCTAGGCATCATTTCGAAGTCATGGGAGACAGCTTTCAAGCACCCGATCGTTAAAAAAGGTGATCGCTCGGATCCGTTCAACCATAGACCGATATCCATAGCCATAACCTCCTTGTTCTCCAAGATAATGGAATCCAATATCAAATGCTATCTCCTTCGGTACTTAGAAGACCACCAGCTTCTCAATGACCGACAATACGGTTTCCGCCAGGGTCGCTCAGCTGGTGATCTTCTCGTATACTTGACTCACCGATGGGCACAGGCGATCGAGACCAAGGGGGAAGCATCTGCTGTTAGTTTGGACATAGCGATGGCCTTTGATCGGGTCTGGCACAAAGCACTTCTCTCGAAGCCTCCTTCCTCGGTTTCCACCCACCGCCTATAACTTTATAAGGCGCAGGTTCGGCCGCATATGGTATGCTGTTCTCATCCCTATGCAGGCGCACCCCAGTACCAGCTTCTCCCTCTGGACCGCATTCAAAGGAGAGCGACTTAAATTATCGATTGCCAGGATATTTCAGATCGGCTTGACCCTTTGGTGTTGCGTAGAGGTTTAGCGTCACTCTGCATTCTCTATCGCCTGTATTATCATTACCGGCCGCAGCGTTTCATCATCGTTCAACGCGACAAAACTATCATCCCCACTTAGAGAATTGGTAATCCACCACTGTGCGGTTCTCCAGAAACTTTTTGTCTCGCACAACCAATCTGCGGTATTTCCGGACCGATACGACCTTCAAACCTTCAAGAAAAGAACGTAATCCCATCTCAAAGGCCGGCAACGCACTTGTGACTCTTGAGTTGCAAGTATCCATGGGCGACGATAGTCATTTATCATCAGGTGACCCGACTGCTGTTTTTTTTTAATTTTTTTTATAATAAAATAAAAAAAAACATAATACCTAATACAATCCGAACTAATATAGTGCTAATGTGTTTGTTTGGTTGTTTCTTTGTTACGCTTTCACACTTTAAGTCTACCTAACCGCTCATCATGAAATTTTACAAACACCTTGTAAGGGTACAGAAAAAGACACCTTTTACGCAGAACAAGGTACAGTTCCGCAGCAATAGCTAGTCTTGAAAAAAGTAGGCAGTCATGGGACTGCCGACAGAAGTGAAAACATAACTTCACAATGTATTTGCATTTACAAATTTACAAACACACACACACACACACACACACATCTGTGTATATATAATGAGGTAAAAAAAAATTATTCCTCTCTATCTCTCCCTCTCCCCCCCTCCCTCCCCCTCCCTCCCTCCCCCTCCCTCTCTCCCTCCCCCTCCCTCTCTCCCTCCCTCTCCATGTCTCTCTGACGCTGTACATGTTAATATAAGAAACTCGCCTCCGTCTTACGAATATGCGATTTCGTTATAAAAATATTTTCATATTCACTCGGCCACATTTTCCATACATTTTCGATCAGGTCACGTGTCCTGACGCGAGTTTAACATTTTTTACCCATCCCAAAAATTGCACAACGCCGCTAAAGAAGTTTATATACAATATAATCTGTTTTGAAAACTTCATTGATTTTGAATTTTTAACGACAAAAATATGTGAAGAACACTAACAGCAGGTGTCTAAGCAAATGTGCACTTCTGGGAAAGGCTCTGCTACATCAGAGTTTCCTTTAAAGTGTTTGGAATCCTACATCCTGCAAAGTTAGTATGAAAACTATTATATACGTTGTTGTATAAGTGCATACGGCAAGTGACTTGAGCAATCCATCTTTGCTTTCAAACTCGTTTAACATGTACATGTTTTATCTCGTTTCTTGTACCTACTGTAGCAGATTCATGAAAAAATACATAGTCAGTGGTTCTCTGAATAACGAGTTTATTATTTAGAATTTCATTCATTTTCATATTTAAATACACGAAGGAATGATTATAAGCTGAAGGATTATAAGATTTAAAAAAATAAAAAAGCTCAAACGACTTGTACACCTGATTCACTTTACCTGTTATTGGATTATTAGATTTAAGACTCAACTGAATTATTATCAATCAACTGAATTATTTTATGACAAAGTCATTTAGGTGCCAAAATGAATAAATTATACCGTACACTGTCAGAACAAAGTTTAAAGCCGTGTATAGTCTCTTTCATTTGCTTGTAATTAGCGTACATGAATTGGTCTGAATTTTGTGGAAAGTAAGGCAGTGCCGAGTACCGTATTTAGAAAATAAATTGTCCTATAGTTATTCATAAAAAAAGGTGTGTGTCAGCTCCGACGCTCTCTCTCTCTCTCTCTCCCTCCCTCTCTCTCCCCCTCTCTCTCTCCCTCTCTCTCTCTCTCTCTCTCTCTCTCTCCCTCTCTCTTTCTCTCTCTCCCTCTCTCTCCCCCTCTCTCCCCCTCTCCCTCTCTCTCTTCTATATTATATATATATACGTCATTTCTAGACGCTGCGGCGTGCCACCAGAGATGTGCGAGGTAACTGAGCGGTTCGAGGATGCGTAACGAAGCTGTGAAAAGATGTGAGCGTTTCCCCCAGAGATATGCTAGGCTGCTGAGCGGTACGAGGATGCGTAGGGACGCTGTGAAACGGTGCGCAAATGAGCGGTGCGAGGATGTGAACAATACACATCGACCTCTAACGTTTGTGTTTACCGTCTAGCACACATCCCTCGCATACATCTCTCGCACACATCCCTCGCACATATCCCTCGCACCCAACCCTCGCTTGTTTTGTACGTAAAAAAACCTCGCTCCGCTACGCCGTTTCCACAGGAGCTGCGCTGAGCAAGGCTAGGTAAATGAAGCGATTCTATTGGGTCTGAACAAACATATCCCTTGCTACGCATCCTCGGACATCTCTAGTGGAAACGCAGCCTTAAACTGTCGCTATGATGCCCGCTTGGTTCTAGTTGGTTTGACTACGATTCAATCATTTTCTTGTAACTCAATAATTATCTCATGGACTTCAAATACTTGACTTAATACTTTATAATTTTATTATTTGTATGTCCAATATTTTTGTAATACTATATTGGCTAAAATCTCAACCATTACGCTATATTTATCCTTACTAATATTATAAATGCGAAAGTAACTCTGTCTATCGGTCTGTCTGTCGCCCTTTTACGCCAAAACTACTGAACCGATTTAAATGAAATTTGGTACACAGATAGTCTAGAGCCTGAGAAAGGACAAAGGCTACTTTTTAATTCGAAAGGGGGTGTAAGGGGTTGAAAGGTGGGGATGAAAAGTTGTATGGAAGTATCGTCATATTTAGAGCTAGAAGCTTGAAACTTATTTTTTAGGCTGTTGTTTCGATATAAATACACTATTCCACGCGGACGAAGTCGCGGGCACAGCTAGTTCTATTACAAACGGTTTTATTAAACGGTATTATTTTTTTAATACTTAAATGCTTCGAAGTAAAAATCACTTATAGAGCTTTGATCATCAATAAACATTAAAAAAGACTAACAGCGTCAGATTTTTTAATTTTAACTACAGGCGAAAATGTGTCACTCACATAAAAGGGCATAAAGCACTTTTAGTTAGAATATTAGATTCAACGCCAATGAACTAGTAAGCAATTTATAAATATATTGTTTCCTATATTTATTATGCACTCCCATGAGAACATTAATATAAGACTTGAAATGTTGACAATGACTTTATTTTAAAACCGCTAAAATTGTTAAGTGCTTTCCTCTCGTAAATAGGAGTGGCAATGATTTTCTGCTATTTCTTTCCGTAGGCCTCCTGTTGTTTCAATCAATGTTCTGGAAAAATTCTAACTTAGCTATCCATCTACCCAAGGCTATGATAGGTATCCTCTTTACTACGTCCTACTACTTTACTAGCTCTTAACTAGTCTCCTTAAAAAACACATACTGCCTTTATATACAACTATCAGCGCCCCGCGGTTTCACCCGCGTAAGTACCGATCCCGTGTTAATATCGGGATAAAAAGTAGCCTATTTGTTAATCCAGGTCTCCAGCTATCTACATACTAAGTTTCATCGTAATCGGTTCAGTGGTTTTTGCGTGAAAGAGTAACAAACATCAATCCATCCATCCATCCATCCAAACTTTCACCTTAATATTAGTGGGATTCATTTTTAGTTCGGTTGCTGCATTTTTAACCTTGTCACGAAAGTTAGTTGAACGAAAAAGATATGTTAAGTTATTCAAAATGTTGAAGGATTCATTTCATTTTGCTCATACTCCTCAGTATAACTCAACTTCATATGCAGTTTAGTCAAACCACATGAATGTATTCATATACAATTGACACGTAAATAATCTTTGTTTCAGGTCGTTATACTTTTAGAATAATATGTATGAAACGTGGAGTTGAAAATTCATCGCTGTAAACGCGCCTCCGCGCCGTGACCACGATTCATCTTATTCAAGTATACCATGCGACATCTATTGCCTATTGCTACAAGCCTTACAAGTAGGTCTAATAAAAAGAGTGCACACACCCACAGTTGTTTTCTGTCTCCTTATTTATCCTAAGATTGATTAAAAACACTTGAATACTTGAAGGCTTAATTTACTGGCCTGTTGGCCTACTGGTTGGTTGGTCCTGACTGCTGAGCCAGAGGTCATGGGTTCGATTCCCACTGATAATCATTTGTTCTCTGTCTGGGTGTAATTTATCTATAATATGTATGATTGTAAGTATTTGGAAATATTTAAGTATGTTTATCAGGAGTCTGGTTATCATAGTATCTGCTTTGGTTGGGATCAGGCCGTGTGTGAGATGTGTCAAGTTATTATTATATGTATGAAACTGCCTTATTTGTATACACCGCAAAGCACTTGAGCTATTAAAATTATCAACCCTTTCTAACTGGAGTTCTTTGAGATTAGAGGCTAAACTGAAATAAGGCGTAAGTGACGCTTTGTTAGAATGCCGTATTGCTCAGTTTTAATTTGTAGAACACTCAACAATCGTATATTACGTTAACAGACTTATAGTACTACTATATGGATGAAGTTGGTAACGCAGAGTGACAATGCTGGTGGAGTGGTTTTAGATGTCAGTAACTACTGATTGTAAAGTTGGTCATGTATTGTAAGAAAATATGGTTATTTGAATTTTTACAGCAAAAAAAGGCTCAATAAACATACGACCTGCTTGATAGTATGTGATAATCACAGTCTATCGTCACCAACAATGTTATGGTTACTCACTCATGCTTTGTCAACAATGCAGTAATCGGTTTGCGTGTTTTTAAAGAACCCCTTACTGCAGACTACAGGGAAACCAAGATGGCGAAGGTTGACCCTCCGCAGTAAAAAAAATTTTTTTCGGGATTTCAGGTAAAGATCCACATGTTTCTGAAAAGGTTTACATAGTAATTATATGCAGTAACACAGTGTATATATTGCATTTATAAATACAGGTATAAGTACATGCTGCGAAGTGTTGTACTGCATGCGTTGATAGTAGGTAACATAATTAAAAACATGACAGACAGACTATATCAGTGAAAGGTTCCTACCGATCGTAAATGCAATTGGCAGAGGTTTAATATCCATACATTGGTGCCGATTCTGTTACATCACTCTTTAAACTGTAATCTGACTAAATTTTCTTCATATAAGATGTAAACCTTACATACTTTGAACATATGTCGCCATCGAAATAAGCAATTTATTTGTCGACTGTAGTCTGACACGCTTAAATAAACTTTAAGACCACGTAGCGTGAGCCGCTATTCGTTGAAGGCCATCTCTTTTGCTCTGTGTTTTTAGTAGCCGTCTTCGCAGGTGCCGATTAAAAACGTCATCTTAGTTCGTTATGAACAAGTTTTTATACGGCATTTGAATAAATGGGGACTCTCACGGCGTGGAAATAAAGTTGAGTTTACGTTGACAGGTTTTAGTGAAATTTAGTGGCGATGAGAAATAGGTGCCAGTAAAAATAGCCCTTGTTACGAAGAAGAAAAGGTTGATTTCATATGAAGAAATTAAGTCACATTCTAGTTTAGTGAGTGTGTCATAAAATCAGCACCATTGTACTGTACAGAACGAGTCAAATCGATATTAAATGACAATTAATACGAAAACAATCAGCCAGCCAATGTTCTACAAACAATTCAGTCACCATTTTGGAATTAATGAAGCGCATCAGTTAGAGATTAGATTTACTAGCTTATTTAAATATTATTGTCTTCGAATTTAAATTGCTGAGCTGTGTAGTTGTGCCTCTAGAAAGGCGTCTTTTATAAATTATGGACATTCGCGGACATAAAAGTATGTATATAATATAACTAAGGCATAACCCATATCAAAAATATCTTTACCTGTTTATGACTTTGTGTAGAAAAATAGAGTATCACCAGTTTGGCCTATTTGACACCTTATTGATTAAAATTGAGGTCATAAAGTTTATGACAAACATATCCGGAAACTCGTGAAAACCTTAATCCTTCTTTAAAGTGGGGTAAGAAATTGAAGAAACCTGTTTCCAATAGTCCTTTTACCTGTGGCAATGGATATGGAGCGTTAAGACCTTTTGAGAGGGTGTCCCTTTGATTCGGATAATAGGAAAATATTTGGCACAAATATTAATATTCTTGTTATTCTCCTATGCTTATATTAATTTAGTATGTGTATAATGAAAAACGTCGGCTTAACGTTCGAGATCATTAGACAGTACACAAACAAATAAAGTTTGGAAAGTTTAAGGGCGGCGTTGAATTTATTCAGCTTGTCTGAGACTACTTATATTTGTGAGCAATGAATGTCGTCTATGCTAATATTACATTCAAAATTATTTGTTTGAACACACAAATCACAGGAGATAGGTACATTTTTCAAAATTCCTATCTGAGAAACCGTAGGAAACGACTAAACAAACATATATACATATTTTATGAACTAGAACAGGAGACCTATTTGTTTATCTATATAAATAAAAATGAGTCGTCAAATGTGTTGCTAAGCGCAAAACTCGAGAATGGCTCAAACAATTCGGCAATTTTTTTTTTAATTTTCGTTAAGGCAGAAACAAGAAAGGTTCTTATGGAGAGAAAAAATTTAAAAATTCTGAGGAAAATAGTAAAAATAACACTTCTTTTCCTATACAAACCACAGAGCAAATAATAATTAAAACACATGTCCCCGGTGTCAAATATTTGACGTCAATTAATAACTTTCGACAGAACGAAGTCGGCATCGGGGCAGCTAGTTATATTTACAAGAAAAAGTAACATTCAAGTACAAAGTAAGAAGTATTGAACGAAATTTGTTGTTACTTTCTAAAAATTTGTTCTTTTTTTGTCGCGAGTAGAAAAATGGGCAAGGGTTGTTACATAATCAAATTAAACATTATTGTCGTAGAATTAAAAATGAGGCGCTTCTGAATTCGTTAGGGCCAGAGCTTTGCTCGGGATTTTCAGTAAATATAGCCAGCCTCGGAGTTCTGATTTGTATGTCTTTCACGTTGACATAAATCCTGAAATGATGAATTCATTTAACTTACGGAAATAAAGTTTTATAGAAAACGTGGCGAAATATTTAATAAAAAAATTAAACGCTTGATTGAATTAACTCATCAAAAATGGTAGGAACCCCTAAAATTATTATCACATGAAAGTTCGAGTTTGATATTGTTAACGTTTCAAATAAGGCTTACGCTATCTTGGAGCTTACGTAAGCGATGGCTCTATTATTACTTGATAAGGATAGGTGTGTAATTGCTGGTAAATTTGTAGCACACAGCATGAATTCAGAGCTTATTGAAACTCGTTTACTAGAATATAGAATTAGAACTCGTATATAGAATTTTTACAAAGTCTTATTTAAATACACAATATTCGTGTAAACACGTTTTCATCTTCCATAAAAGCGAATTATACTCAGCAATACTTTGAATGATCCCACCCTTGTAACCCTCGGTCGTGATCTCACCCACGCGGATCTAATCACCTCGTACAATGTAAACCTGTATGTAGAACCCGTCAAATTGCAATATAACTAGGTTAAAATGTGCCATTTCAATGGTAATTCTTTACAGAAATAGAACATTGTACCTGGTACTTAATAATGGGTAGGTATATTGTGACAAGCTGTTATGATCACTGGCTAAGAATGTTCAGACTGGGTACCTATAAATAAGGGTTTGGTAGTAATGTTATGTAATGTAAGTAGGAATGTTAAGCTTTGTTTATAAAGTCCTTTTCAAATACTAATTGTATTGCATAGCAAATCTCTACTGCAAAGAGCGACGCAGTACTAATGAAAGATTGCGCTCAAATAGCACTTAAAACAAAATATATATTATATGATATGTTCGTGGCATCGCTCAAATTTTCATTGTTTATGACCCATGGGTGGCCACCATGGCCACCTATATATTTACCATCTTGGTAGTATAAAAATGTTTGGTCAGACTAATTGCAGAATGTTTAAGGGATTGACTTTCAAGTCCAAAAGTTTTCTTCCGAAGATCCGAAAGGACCCACACAGCTGTTGCTACAAAAGTCAATTAGCCTGTGATTTTTTGCGATCGAGAATAGACGTATATTTTTGTGACAAGTCGAATTACTAAGAAGGATATTGTCGTGTACTAATTCTTCGTCAACCATTTTCTGATCATATTCGGCCATATAAATCAATTCTAATATATTTATTATTGCTTGTACTTTCTAACTACCTCTACTTTTCTGTTCTTATAACCACCTATTATTCAAGTACAGTAGTTGGAATTTTTCCACTCAAGTTATCCGCGTTGTTTTGGTTGGCCAGTATCCGAACAAAAACGATGAAACGATGTAGGTACTTAATAAATTGTTCCCATCGTTTAGGCGTGTCGTTTACACGTGTTCATAACTGATAGCACAACCTTGTAGCGATTTAAGCTTTATGGCATTTACGTTAACATTAAAGTGGACTTGTTTCATAGATTTTTATTTATGTCGTTTAATACAAACCTTTGATAACACCTCCATTCTTTTTCTGTATGGTTCTAAGAATTACATGCTTGGGGGCCGGTCTGTCGTAGAGGATGCTCTATGTTCCTCTAAATTATCAGAAAAGTACAGGGAAGAAACGATAAAGGTATATTTTCTTTTCACTGGATTCTTTCAGTATTGTGGACGTGACACGCAGATATCTGTTCCGCTGAACACGTAACCTTGTCTAGCAAGTGGCGGATAGCCGTAGCCATTCAAATTAAAAATTTCTCTAAAATATCACCCTAGATGGAATCGAAACTATTGAACACCTTATTGATTAAAATTGAGGTCATAAAGTTTATGACAAACATATCCGGAAACTCGTGAAAACCTTAATCCTTCTTTAAAGTGGGGTAAGAAATTGAAGAAACCTGTTTCCAATAGTCCTTTTACCTGTGGCAATGGATATGGAGCGTTAAGACCTTTTGAGAGGGTGTCCCTTTGATTCGGATAATAGGAAAATATTTGGCACAAATATTAATATTCTTGTTATTCTCCTATGCTTATATTAATTTAGTATGTGTATAATGAAAAACGTCGGCTTAACGTTCGAGATCATTAGACAGTACACAAACAAATAAAGTTTGGAAAGTTTAAGGGCGGCGTTGAATTTATTCAGCTTGTCTGAGACTACTTATATTTGTGAGCAATGAATGTCGTCTATGCTAATATTACATTCAAAATTATTTGTTTGAACACACAAATCACAGGAGATAGGTACATTTTTCAAAATTCCTATCTGAGAAACCGTAGGAAACGACTAAACAAACATATATACATATTTTATGAACTAGAACAGGAGACCTATTTGTTTATCTATATAAATAAAAATGAGTCGTCAAATGTGTTGCTAAGCGCAAAACTCGAGAATGGCTCAAACAATTCGGCAATTTTTTTTTTAATTTTCGTTAAGGCAGAAACAAGAAAGGTTCTTATGGAGAGAAAAAATTTAAAAATTCTGAGGAAAATAGTAAAAATAACACTTCTTTTCCTATACAAACCACAGAGCAAATAATAATTAAAACACATGTCCCCGGTGTCAAATATTTGACGTCAATTAATAACTTTCGACAGAACGAAGTCGGCATCGGGGCAGCTAGTTATATTTACAAGAAAAAGTAACATTCAAGTACAAAGTAAGAAGTATTGAACGAAATTTGTTGTTACTTTCTAAAAATTTGTTCTTTTTTTGTCGCGAGTAGAAAAATGGGCAAGGGTTGTTACATAATCAAATTAAACATTATTGTCGTAGAATTAAAAATGAGGCGCTTCTGAATTCGTTAGGGCCAGAGCTTTGCTCGGGATTTTCAGTAAATATAGCCAGCCTCGGAGTTCTGATTTGTATGTCTTTCACGTTGACATAAATCCTGAAATGATGAATTCATTTAACTTACGGAAATAAAGTTTTATAGAAAACGTGGCGAAATATTTAATAAAAAAATTAAACGCTTGATTGAATTAACTCATCAAAAATGGTAGGAACCCCTAAAATTATTATCACATGAAAGTTCGAGTTTGATATTGTTAACGTTTCAAATAAGGCTTACGCTATCTTGGAGCTTACGTAAGCGATGGCTCTATTATTACTTGATAAGGATAGGTGTGTAATTGCTGGTAAATTTGTAGCACACAGCATGAATTCAGAGCTTATTGAAACTCGTTTACTAGAATATAGAATTAGAACTCGTATATAGAATTTTTACAAAGTCTTATTTAAATACACAATATTCGTGTAAACACGTTTTCATCTTCCATAAAAGCGAATTATACTCAGCAATACTTTGAATGATCCCACCCTTGTAACCCTCGGTCGTGATCTCACCCACGCGGATCTAATCACCTCGTACAATGTAAACCTGTATGTAGAACCCGTCAAATTGCAATATAACTAGGTTAAAATGTGCCATTTCAATGGTAATTCTTTACAGAAATAGAACATTGTACCTGGTACTTAATAATGGGTAGGTATATTGTGACAAGCTGTTATGATCACTGGCTAAGAATGTTCAGACTGGGTACCTATAAATAAGGGTTTGGTAGTAATGTTATGTAATGTAAGTAGGAATGTTAAGCTTTGTTTATAAAGTCCTTTTCAAATACTAATTGTATTGCATAGCAAATCTCTACTGCAAAGAGCGACGCAGTACTAATGAAAGATTGCGCTCAAATAGCACTTAAAACAAAATATATATTATATGATATGTTCGTGGCATCGCTCAAATTTTCATTGTTTATGACCCATGGGTGGCCACCATGGCCACCTATATATTTACCATCTTGGTAGTATAAAAATGTTTGGTCAGACTAATTGCAGAATGTTTAAGGGATTGACTTTCAAGTCCAAAAGTTTTCTTCCGAAGATCCGAAAGGACCCACACAGCTGTTGCTACAAAAGTCAATTAGCCTGTGATTTTTTGCGATCGAGAATAGACGTATATTTTTGTGACAAGTCGAATTACTAAGAAGGATATTGTCGTGTACTAATTCTTCGTCAACCATTTTCTGATCATATTCGGCCATATAAATCAATTCTAATATATTTATTATTGCTTGTACTTTCTAACTACCTCTACTTTTCTGTTCTTATAACCACCTATTATTCAAGTACAGTAGTTGGAATTTTTCCACTCAAGTTATCCGCGTTGTTTTGGTTGGCCAGTATCCGAACAAAAACGATGAAACGATGTAGGTACTTAATAAATTGTTCCCATCGTTTAGGCGTGTCGTTTACACGTGTTCATAACTGATAGCACAACCTTGTAGCGATTTAAGCTTTATGGCATTTACGTTAACATTAAAGTGGACTTGTTTCATAGATTTTTATTTATGTCGTTTAATACAAACCTTTGATAACACCTCCATTCTTTTTCTGTATGGTTCTAAGAATTACATGCTTGGGGGCCGGTCTGTCGTAGAGGATGCTCTATGTTCCTCTAAATTATCAGAAAAGTACAGGGAAGAAACGATAAAGGTATATTTTCTTTTCACTGGATTCTTTCAGTATTGTGGACGTGACACGCAGATATCTGTTCCGCTGAACACGTAACCTTGTCTAGCAAGTGGCGGATAGCCGTAGCCATTCAAATTAAAAATTTCTCTAAAATATCACCCTAGATGGAATCGAAACTATTGAACACATTTAAAGTTAAATGACAAAACATGACAAACAAAATAAAGCATTTGGCTGCTTTATCGACTCGCTCTGTCTGAACGGTTTAAAATAAGTGAATAAAATGACTTTGGCCTTTATTACTTTCATAAAAGAGTCTTCAACATTGTTTATTTATGTAACAACCGTAACGTTTTTATATTTAAAATGAAGTAAGGTTACTAGATGAAATTTGCTCATACATTTTAAGTATACTCTATCAATGAAAATAAAAAAATAAGCATAATAATTTTTTTATTGAAAGGTTTAACCTTTACAGTGCCTTATTTGATGAAATATTTTAAGAAGTAATGGCTGCTATTGGGTTTCGAAAAGCAAAATCCTGACAAGTACTTGTAGTGCCTGATTTTTAATCATGAGTTAAGTAAGCGAAATTCATAAATTATATTCTCTCTTACCTCTAATAAATCTTGGTAATATAAAAAAAATATAACACAAATTGTCAATTTCCGGATAAACGATTGCAAATCCCATGGGTATAATCAGCGGGATCAGCGGGAATCGGAATGTAAGTTTAGATTTGCTTGCGAGTGACATGCGTTTTTTTTTACATAGCTTGTGCTTTGATGGCCAAGGGGCTGGATTTTTGTTTATGTATTAGGGTTCAGTTTTTCCTTTTGGAATACTTTTATACATTTTTAACAAATATTATACATTGTGAAGGAAAAAGTGTAATCCCTGCAACACAAAGGATGGATACTTGGATTACTCGAGGCGATTGTGCCTGGCGGACCGCGGCCGATTGATGTTGGGAAGTTGTACATCTGTAAACCAATCCGCCCGAACTTTCATTGCGTGATACAGGATTAGACTATGTAGGGTATATGATGGTTATGGTTGGTCGTGATGAACAGTAAAAAATACCGGATAAGTGCGAGTCTGACTCGCGCACCGAGGGTTCCGTACAAAATTGATAGTTTGTCCATCTTGGGAACCATTCCCGAAGATCATTGCCTGGTTTTGCCGAAAGACAAGCTCTGCAAAGTTATGCAGATCTAAAAATAATCCCTCATACATTGATGTACGTGACAATTAATTTTCCAAACTCTAAATATAAGTTAGTAATAGCAAAGAATGTTTTTTTTTTATTTACTATAACAACAAATTAACCACTTTCGGATTTTTACCTGCACTTGTTCTGCAAGACCTTGCTTCTCACCTATTTTCATGATTCTATGTTAATAGGAAGGACCCTATAGTTTTTGATTTACATGTTAAAATTGGTAAAAATATAAGGCTTAACTGGCCGTATTTTTTGATTGCGTTGATTTAGAAATCTATTTTTTTTTACATCTTAAAGGGACCGACAATATAAGCAATTGTTGCTAATTAAATTAACTTAATACCCCCAAGTGTTCCTGAGAAAGAGGGCCTTGACAGACAGGCTGACAGGCAGACGGGTAACGAAATAATGCAATATGCTCCATTTTCCTAATAAGGAACGGAACCCTAAAAAGGAAAAGTTAGTTAACAACTAAGTCCATGATTGGATGTCATGTACCTCTAAACGTGTGTTAAACTACCAACATATAACAATAATTACAAAACAGAAGAAACACTGTAATTTGTGGAAAGCCGATAGTCAGCGGATCATAGTTGTATTTTCTACAACTAAAAAAAGTAACTACATCTAGTCCATAATCAAGTTATTTTGTTAGTTCTTACCAAGCTGCTAGCTTGTTACGATACAGAAAAAAGTTTTATCGATACATTTCTATGGTGTTGAAACTTAATTTACTACTTTAAAGTATTAGGTACACATATTACATGTGAAGCCTAATCTACTTTTGGCACCACCATATAAATTACCATTTTAGTCGCTAACTACCAAACTATTTACCATGATGGGGGCAGTAATCAGCGTGCCTTAATGTTGATTGCGATAAAACCCAACTGCGTATTAGGGTTCAGTCGCTTCTTTATGTTGTTTAATCCATGTAACTATAGCATAATTATCTATACTTTTACCCAAAATTGCAGTCATATTTTAGTTGCATTAATAAGACAACGAGTATTGTCGATAAAGAACTACAGAAGCAAAACAAAAACTTTGCTTATGTAGTTGTCAATCGACTATAGAGCAAGATCCCAGGGCCGCCCGATGATTGGCCCTTGGATCGGTCTGTATTCTTGTAAAAGGTTTTAAAATTGTTGTCTGGCGAACATATATAAAAATGGAGCATCAGAATTTATGTGAGGTTAAGTAATTATTTTGGGAGTTTTAAAGCGTCTGCTAAGCAATACGGCCGACGTAAAGTGTCTGGGAGTATTGTCTACTTATTTTTAACGATATAGTCTAAAATATAAGTGAAAATCAGCTTAGAGAATTTATGTGAAGTAAGTAATTTTTTTATGTACCTTCATTACCTGCTACCTGGAAATTGGCCGTCTAACCAAGCTAGCAGGTAGGCATGCGATCATAGTACATACTAACACTATTCAATCGTCCACATTTCGTTTGTCAGAAAATACCTGGGATCTTGGAATACCACACATAACGGTCATTATCAAGCAGCATTCTCGTCCACTGCAAACATAGACTTATTTTAAAAACTTGTTTAGGAAGCACTCCACGCCACTTCCATCAAACGACTCCCTGCTATTTCAACCAGGTTGTCAGTCCATCTACCACTACACCTGTACATCATCATCGTCATCTATCCATTGCACCCTTCAATCTCCAGTCTTTATCAAGTTTCTGTCATCTTCTTATATATGAATACGTGAAGTGAAATTTTCTTAAACGGCGAATTTTGGAATATTTGAAGTTTATGAATAGAAGAAGTGTAGAAAGCTAAAATGTTTAAACCAGGTGATCTCTAGTAATGATTATGATTAATAATGGTAAGACATTTTTTACTCCAAGCTGTATACGAATATTGAAGGCAAGAAAATTAATTAAAAATATCAACGTCAGAAAGATAGAATTTGATTAAGTGCGTTTTATCCTTTAATCATTCGGAGTGGCCTTTATGGTGATTTGATTATTTTCTCTTTGAGTCAAGCTTGGAAATTCGAAATTCTAAAATGGATTTACCCTAATTCTTCAACTGTCTTTACCTAAAATGTCGGAAACATCGGGATAAAACGCCTCAGACGATAAAAGGGGTCTTAATCTGTTTAGAAATGGATACTTGGGTAAAATCTAGTTCAAAAAGAAAATCCCCCGGAAGATAGGTATACCTATACAACGAGAATCATCATAAATCTGTCATAATCCTCCTACCGCTTGCTTTTGGTTCGATAAGCTATTTTAAATGTTTTATTTTATAACTGAACTGCTGCATTAGCTTTTTACTAGTAATAAAAGCCTTATTGTGAGTGCAGGAGCTAATGACAGAATATCAGTTCTAAGAATATACGTATACAAGAATAACATCATAGAGAAAAAAGTTAGCACGTTCATTGGTATATTTAAATACTGAAGTGAAGAACAAGTTCATATTTGCAAAAAGAGTGTCTTACGAATATTGCGGACCCTTTAAAAATTGTCAATAAACTCCACAGTGTAGGCACTTAGACAGTTTAATTTTACAAATAGGAAGGAAGTCTGATTCCAGAATCTCTTAACAAAGTGCGCACCGTTTTGATTTTAAGTGTCAGGTTCAATTCTGTGCGATTATAAACAGTGCTATGTAAAGCCAAAGTATCTCTAATACAGCTTAAAAGCATTGGAATCGTCAACAACCTGCTAGACTAAAGTTTGTAACAGGGTCACGTCGGGGTCTTCGCTGTACAGGAATGGGTGTTATAGCCCTCCGGCACAAAAGATCCTATCTCTCTTCGACCAGGCTATATAGTCATGGGCTGGCAGACCGCCGTGCCGCCGCCGCCAAAGTTGTAACTTTACTAACCGGCGCAGTATGAGAAAATTTATTTCGCGATACAGGATTAGTATTCAATTTCTAGTGCGGGTTGTCTTCGTTAGATGGTGTTAAAGTTTTTTTACGTGGATGTCGATTCAGTACGTGAACCCATAATTACGTTATAAATATAAAACATATTGTTCAGATTTATAAAACATGTAGGTACGGAATGTCTTTATTGTACCTATACCACTTCAATAAGATTATTTAATAGAGTTAACTATGTTTGGATCTCCCCGATTCGGTAAGAATACACCAGCAAAGCTTAACTGATATTTCTATTTAATTCTAAACTTATATTTATTGCCAGATTCGTAATCCGAGATGCAGATCCACTGATGTCTCCACAATTTTTCAATTGCCATTAATTAAAATTTTCATATTTAACTATGAACAGAAGCAGAAATCATTGTAATTACATGACAAGAAAAGTAGTAAATTAAATTTCTTTGCATAAAATATGTTATTTATTTATTTTACTTCAAAGAACAAGGCAAGTAAAAGTTGAAGACAATGTTTTAAAAATAAAACAGTAATGATAAAAAAGACAACAATACCAGTCAAGGTCCATCAATAATGGTCAATGCATGACTACCATTCGCAAAACAACGCATTTCAAATAGGTGGCTGAGCTCGTGCAACATTACGCATGACGCAATTTTTATAGGACGCCTTTGCCTAAGTTTCTAACTTTAGTAGTGAGGGGGACAAGGTCATCACCACAACAAATAGCTAGAACATGGCAAAACCACAAGTCGTGCGAAGCCAAGTCATAAAAAAAAGAAATAGCTAGAAGTTGCGACCAGTTAATTTTACAAAGAATCCTTGAACTCCTTGATCCTTGATCCTTTGAAATAAAAGTTATTACTCTCGGAAGATAGTAATAACTTTTATTTTACTTACACAACATTCTCGCAATCCGCGTGCCTTTCTTCAGTTACTCGGTTTTTTTTTGTAGTCAAACTATTTTCATGAATTTAATATGTTGAAACAAACAAACAAAATGTATTTAATAATGTAGTCTCTCTTGCTGCTCATAATCTAATCTACTAACTACTAAACACTTGTTTAAGTATCTGATATCCCTGTATTTATTTAGTAATATGCAATGTGATTATTCATAGTGGTCACCTTTATCACGTGCGACGATTTTATTGCGGTATACTTAAGCCCGTTATTTATCTGGATTAATCCAACTAATGTTGCGTGAAACATTCAAATATATCATTAATATTTTAGTAATTTTATCATTTTATTTTTAATCTAGTGTGTGTTGTGTGTGTATGTGTGTGTTGATGTGTGTTTGCTCATAAAACAAACTTTATTTAAGCTTGCAATACCAGCAAGCACTGTATTGCAAACTTAAAAATAATTTGTGTACATTTTAAATTACGGCACAGTTCGACCGCTTTCACAAGCCTATTCACCGTTGAAGAGTTATAAGGAATCATGGTGGTAGTCAATCTAACCACTGCCACCATCGGCTTGTTAATAGACGTTTTGTTGCGGCATTAAACTTAGTTTAAAAAAACATCATGAGAATTACAAGAGATGTAAATTTAATAAATAACCACCACTGAATATTAAGTAGTGATTATAAAATGAAATCCGCATATTATGTTAGTAGACGTAAGTTTGGGGTAGGGCTGCCATCCGTCCAGGTTTTCCCGGATTTGTCCTAGTTTAGAGAGCTTCCGGGGGGCGTCCAGATGGGGTTTCCAAAAGGTGGGGTGAAACTCGGACACTCTGTGTCAGGGAAAAATTATAATTGTTGGATGAATCGTTAACAAGTTGTTTAAATTAATAAAAAAGGTAAATGGAAATGGATTTTATAAAAAAAAACTGTCAGTCGTAGGACTGTACGTCAGAAGTGGAAACACATTTTTTAAAGATTAATTAATAAGGAGCTGACAAAACTCAATGTTTAGATTAGCACCCTCTAATGGATCTATACCATATAATACATATATATGTAATATTAGCGTAGCGGTAACAAGTTCAATGCTTTTTTCCCCATAACAAAAGTGCCCAAACGTGCCTAACGAAGTTTTCACTTCATGCGCCATCTGTGAAATTTGCCTTAACTAATATATGGATAATTAGTATATTTTAAACTACAGTAGTATCGTGCAGCATCTACAGATGGCGTAAAAATGTTTTTTTAAATATAAGAAACTCGGCTTCGTCTTACGAATTTTCGATCAGGGTCACGTGTCCTTGGGATCTGTTTAAACAATATGCTTACATTACATAATTATGTAGTATTTGTAATCTTACAGCCTCTAGTGATATAATACATAATAAATAAAAGTAGCCATATTTCAAAAGAATTCAAAGTTTTTATATTTCAATGGGTATAACAAAAATAACATTATGTGGGGTATTGTTCGTTTGACACCACATGCGATTAGGAATGCGGTATGAATAGTGCTCTATTTAAATGTCAGCAATAGAATAAGTCCAATCATGAACAGTCAATCAGAAAATCACGAGTAAATCAGCATATAGCATTTTTTTTATTCAACATTAGATGTGAAAAATTGGTTTATAAGGGCTTATTTAACTGTTTATACGTTATTTCGTGTATTATATAAACTTGGTTACAAAATGTTATGCTTACGTTACAAAAGCCAACAAATCTATCAAATTTTGTAGCGTATTGGAACTTTCAATGTAGGATATTGAAAGTACGGTCCTTACTCAAATGAGTACCTATATTAAAAAAAATATTGGATTATTGTAATAAATACCGCTTAATGAGGAATAAACACACTTCAGCATCAACAAACAGCCACCAATTTTATCATATGGTTTCTAAAAATCTTCTTTTTCTGCCACAAGTCGAAGCCGTAGATAACTCTTGTCCTGTGTATGTGTGTGTATGTATATTTATTATCTATGAGTCAGTTGTAGGAGAAGTTTGTACAAGAATGGTTTATGCGGTCATCATTCTTTCTGTAGTGTTCATCTAAAAATAAATGATACATATGTCTACTGCGTACATCGCATTCATATTTCACCTCCTCATAATCAGGGCGAAATTCTTTCGAATATAAATTATTTAAGGTACCAGGTGTCTCAGGTATATTTGTTTTGATCTATGAATCATATTTTTACAGATAGTTTAAAAGTAGGGAAGTTATTTATTTTTATAATGAGATTATTTGTTGCAGTTTCATTTTTAAAGTCTTGTAGCTGGACTTTGTAGCTAAAATGATGACTTTGCGATACTTTTACTAGGACGATGGGTCAGTCTGGCCATCATGCTCATGCACGCATCCAAGCCACCTTCAGCGGGTCGACCAAGTATTTTTATGTACAATATATGTATTACAAGTGCAAAAGGGAACCCCCTTTTAATGAATGCATAGTTTTGGCCATCCCTCAGGTATTGGTAACAATTGAAATTGCCGACTCTATGCGTTCGAGCTCACTCCGAGTCCTCATAGAATGTAGTGACGATCATAGAGTTCAATTAATAAGGCTCAGAGAAGACCTTATAATAAATGCTTTAAAAGTACAAAGTAAGTATTATATTAGAACAGTGAAAGAGTGCTTGGAGGTAATAATAAAATATTATTTTGAAACAATGAATCGAGAGAGAATAATGACACAAAATTAATTCAAACAGCTCTCTAATCCGAGCTTTTATAAATATAAGTAAATAAATATTTGAAAACCCTTGCCATTTACCAAATTATTTAAATCATATGAAGATTTTATGAGACGCTGATATAGATGTGAATGGGAAATTTAATGTTTAGAACGCAAAGGTATGTATAAAAAAATCGTTCGCAATATATATTATGAATGCATGAGTTTTATAGCAGCGGTACCTCTTCGTATGTGTTTGTGGCGGAACGGGTGTGATGTCCCTAAAACTCAAAGGGAGAATCCTTCGACCAAGCGAGGTGAACATGCCTGGCGGACCGCGGCCCCAAAGTTGACGTTGGGAAGCTGTATACCCATATACTAATCGGCGCGAGAACTCTCATAACGCGATGCAGGATCTACTGTTACTACGTAGTTCCGCTCGTCTTCGCTAGATGATGTTGAAGTACATATGTGTTTACTGTATGTAGAAGGCACCACACCACCACACCGCAGTATTAGAAAATAATTATTATTTACTTTAACGGTCTACTAAAATATTTTGAGGGAATCTGCATGACCTTAGAGTTCAACATAATGCAATTAAAAACGCGTCAAAAAAGCTTTATTAACATCTCTAATATTAAATAAATCTCTAATACTAAATATCAATTTCATAAAAAATTTAACTTTTTATTTAACAATTTTTTTTTGCGTAGGTTGCAAAATATTCTTTTATCCATATTTTACGGTTGACTACTACGCAAAAAATAATTGATTGATCTATGAACTGTGAAATATTTTTCAAACGATATTTCTTCGGCCTCATTTGTTTTATATAAATATAGACATGTATTATGTATAGTTCGTGAATACTCCGGTTCATGAAAGTTCAAAACTATTTTCATACTTTATTACATTTCTTAGATCATTTAGCCTTTCTTTACCCATCACGCTTTTTAAAAATCGAAAACGCGTGTGTGACTTGCTCTTAGATACGTTACGAAAAAAACTATTATCTTATCTGTGACATTGGTACGCATACGGTCTTACTTGACAAAGTCTGATAGTCCTCTAATTTAGTCCACCCAAAGATTGCTTCGGATTTTAAAATCGATAGGAGACAGCAAAATTTCTCCTTAAATTGGAACCGCCCGATTACTCTATTACCTTCACACAGAAAATCGGCATCAACCATTTTCTAATACATTGATGCTGTTGTGCTGTAGAGTAGAGTTGCCACAGTTCTGTGAAGGGGAGATTCAATTTCAAACGCTCAAGTGACATCACTGGTGTTACGAATATTTAAAGGCACCTCTTACCAATTTAGTTGAATAAAATAGTTTCTCGTTATTTTGAGGAATTAAAGGTTACTAGCAAACTTCTGGGAGAGATGTCGTTTGCAAGTCGGGTTGCTCCGGGGTTGAGTTTGTATTCTGTTCAACTTTCGCTGATACAATATTTAAAAAAAATAACATCTAAAAGTATTTGATCGATTAATTGGAATCACACACAGGCTTCCTGAATTGATACATTTAATAGATTTATGGCCTAGAACAGTTGGTGTGGAAAGCCTTTGACGGTTCTATCCATGGTCCAAAGTGAGAGTGCGTGGGATTCCGCCGTCTCGTTTTGCGAGAAGGTGATGTTGGCCAAATAGCTGGCGGAACGGGAACGGGAGTGGACAAGCACTCTCCCATTCTGCAGAAGACGCACCAGGTGCCGGAGAGCGCAGAATGATCTACGACCTCCATGAGCGCTGGCCTGGTGGTAGCGGGTCCGGCTCACCGTTACCCTTACAAAACCAGGCCCAAGACGGTGGCGCAACGTGTTCCGTGCCTCTCTTATCTGGAGGGGGTAAGGCCCCCCGTACTTTATGGTGTGGTTGCCTGCTGGTGGGTGGCAAAGGCCTGCAGGGGTGCCCGGAGGCTTCTTTCTTAGGGTATACCCGAGTCCCCTGCAATAGACCCAATTGTTACGACGATACCACTCGGCGACATATCACTCGTTAGTTCCGGTGATGTGATGATCGGTGGGGGTTTCCACACGGTAAAAAAAAAACTGTCAGTCGTAGAACTGCACATCAGAAGTGAAAACACATATAGTGTGCGTTCCGATATACACTGAGAACACTGCAAGGTATGACGTCAATTTAGTATACTGCGCTACTGTTCCTTAATAATTAGCTATACTAGTTACTGTTTATAACGGAACGCAGTCCAGTATACTGTCAGTTGTCAATTCAAGTCAATTGTCAAATCGCATAATAAAAGTGACAGTGTGACAGCACTGAGAGCACCTCGAAAAGTTCAGTGCTCACAGTACAAAAATAGCGACGATTATGACGTCATATATTTCCCTACGATACTGCGGCAGTGTACTGTCAGTCTATAACGCAAGGAATTTCTCCCCAATACAACCACTGAACAGTGCTCTCAGTGTATATCGGAATATACCCATGCACACATCTCTCATCTTTGTCACTACGTATTTAGTTCACAAGTTTATTAAAGTAAAGATAACACTTCCGCAGACAAATTGGTATATATTGTTTTCACTTCTATTGAACTAATTATATTTTTAAAGATTTATTAATAAGGAACTGACAAAACTCAATGTTTAGATTAGCGCCCTCTAGTGGATCTATATATGTATTATAAGGGTGACGTCACGAGTTCAGTGCTTTTTTTTCCCCATAGAAAAAGTGCACAAACGTGCCTAAAGAAGTTTCCCCTGCAAAAAAAAAACATGGTCTAGAACACTTGTCAAATAAATAGTTAGAAAGAAATTATTATTTCAGCAACATCATTTATACAGAGTGAATTGGCATTGAATACCAAGGTAAAAATATCCCACTAAAGTATTTCACTCACACAGCGTGTAATTGAGAAATCGGACGTATGTACACATGCCTACTTATTATAACTGGTCTTTTGAAAGTCGTTTAAAAATTTGGTAATACTCGGTGGATAATCCGGATATGTCAACCCATCTACCTATATTCTATGCATAGTACATAAGCTGTATTTAGTTATTTTATTACTTCAAAGTTGTTTGTTTAATTCTATAAGGTCAATAACTTCTTGACATGACAACCTTGAATGACTCTAATGTCGATAAATGAAATATACACACAAATTTATCTCACAAACAGATGAAGTATGAAAACTAAAACATAAATCATCGGTATTGGAGTACTGAAATAGGGATTATTGTAGTATTTTAATATTATTTATACACAGCTATTACGTTAAAATTCCAGCAGGTTTTTGCAAAACACCGAATAAACAGATTTTTGTGTTTTATATTATTTTTGTCTCTAAATCATTATGAATGTCATTTATGTATATACATTGAGAAGGGAAATGCCCATTTTCATTAGTATGTTGGGCCCAGAATCGACAGTTTAAAATGGTACAACAAGTTGTACGTTTTAGAATTTGAAGTATCTCAGAGATAAAAAAATATATAAAAAGCACAACCATTTTTTTATAAAAAGTACCAATATTAAAAAAAAACTGTTATAAGTTTTGAGGTTATTTTTCAATATGAAAATGTGTCGGACGAAAACGTTAAGTAATTTTGTTGTTGTTCATATTTATCTTGATGTGTTAAAAAAAAGTTTTTATTATTAAATTTAATTCATAGATGACTTAAAAAATTCAAGTGTTATACTTTTAAACGTTTTTATGTATGATTTTTAATTGAATGGTTTCACAAAAAGTCCTACACGTATATTTTATAATTAAATTACATTATTATTGCAATCGATGTTTATGGACAATATTAAAATAAACATTTTGATTTTTTTAGTAAAAATATTTTTAAATGTTTACCAAATTTTTTTTTAACGTTTTTAGTTTTATAACGATATTTTGAGGTATACCTTTCTTTATGCGACGTATAAAAAGTAAAAATGTATATCTACCTCAAAATATCGTTATAAAATCGGTTAAAAATGAAATTTCTTAAAAATTTCAACGGACTCGCAAACTTTTAGTAGTTTAGAAAAAAATGCCGCATTTTGGAATTAAGGCTAAAAAAAATGATCGTTAATAAATTAAAAAGTTTAAAACCGAATTCGATGAAATTTATAGCACTTTTTAATATCATCACAAGCTAAAATTTCAGAAAGTTTCAGACTTCTACATACGTTAATTTCAAAGTTTTTAAATGTTGAAAAAAACGCTGTTTTTAACTTTGACTACTCGGTTACCACTAAGCCACTAGATATCACACGAAATGTAAAAAAGAAGTTTTTTTTCGTTAAATTGTTAAAATAAAAATGACGCCCAACTTGTCCAGACTGCGGGTATCGAAATTCTTAATCAGCGCATTTTTTTACTATTTATCCAAAAATAAAAATGCATGGTAAGCCAAAATGTTGGTATTTTAATTCTTTGACCCGGCTACAACGATACCTGGGAAGTATATATACCCTTTGAAATAAAAAAAAATAATTTTCCATATCAGTCCCGTCGCCTTCGAGTAGATAATCGGGGAACATACATAAAAAAAGATTCCGACGAATTGAGAATCCCTTCCTTTTTTTTTGTAGGTTAAAAGACTTTAAAAATCAATTTAATATTTCAATATATATGTATGTCTACTTATATAAAGCCGAACACAGAAGCCATATTCAATTGTCGAACAAGAAGGCTTATTTTAACAACATTATCGAACTTCGAAATACTCAACCAAACAAAATATTGGGCTCATTGAATTTATTATTTATCTAGCCTTATCTAACGAGAGTAAAGCTAATACTCTACTACCACTCAGAATAACCCAATCATGTGTCAGCTCAGCTAGAAAAGATGGCTCCATCGTGTTAGGGCCGATCGGAATAATCTTGAGAAGTCTAGTTCCAAATTTACAAATAAATCTTTTTTGGAAATGTTTTCTTTTACGTTTGTAAATTTAACCCGGCCTTATCTTTTTTTATGGTTTTAATAACGGAAATCAACTAAACAAAAAAAAAAGACTAAAATGATTCTACATCACATTTTTGTAAATAAAATCGCTTCGGTTTTTTACATTTAGCTTCATATTAACTTTCAAACTTTCGCGTTTCATGATTTAATTATGTATTTACGCGGGAATTAACGCGATCACGAAATAGGTATTACATACCTCTGAATTGCCTGATGTTTCGACCAGGTTGCACTGGCCGTGGTCACAGGCTAATGAGACAATCAGTCATGTCACTTTGGTTTTTAACATTTAGCCTCATACTAACTTTTAAACTTATGATGCAATCAGTTAGTCAGTCACTTAATTCTTATGTAAATACATAATTATAAAGGTCCTCATTCAAGAGATCAAGTGTTACAATAGTGGGAACAAATTATGGTGTTGCTATTTTTAACACAACATGCTTAATACCTATACTTTATAGTATTTTTGAATAGATTAACGCTGTTAATAAAGGTTTACCAAAGACAAAACCGCAGGCACAGCTGGTAAAAACTAAAAGAATTTCTCTTGGCACGGGATAAACATTTTCTTAGGTTATTTTTAGTACAACGTAATTATCGTGTTCTGTCGCGGTCTGGCGAACTGGGAACACACAGTTGCGTGGGATAATGTATCGTCGATGATGCAATGTTATTCAAACGTTTATCGTGTTATTAAAAACAAGTAAATTGTCTAACATTGACCCTTCTGTCCAATACAGCTGTTGTAAACATTAACAAACAAATTTACAACTTGATTTCATTGAAACTACAGAAGGGAATAAGAGACTTCCATTCAGTAATGATAAAAACCTTTATTGTCTCTTAGCCATTCCCCGTAGATTTACTAAGGGCTGAAGCGTTATAGTAAATAGCCTATGACCTTTCTCAGGAATTAGGATTTCGAATCCGAGAAGTATTTACAGAGATTAGCGTATTCCATCAAAAACAAATTATACCTACCTCCCCAAAGTTCAGCCTATTTCAGATTTTTGCTCAATTTTCTACTTAAGAATACGGTTATAGACTGTCAAGTCAAATCAATTCCTCTTTATTAAACGTCAAAGCGATACGTCGTGTAGAAACAAGTGTATTAAATAAGGGGCAATGACATCATACGCCCCTGTTGTCAAATCATTTACTTTTAATGTTTGGTTTTACAATTTAAAAAAATAACAAATATGTAAAAGTAATGAATCTAATATTTCTAAATCATACATATAACACCTAATTTCCTGAGCAGTGATAATTTTTTTTAACAGCAGTCTCCAACCCTATTATGGTGGTTGTTACAAGTTGATAAGTAGTTACGGCTTATGTCTAAACATAATGCGGGCTGTACAAATAGAAGAATACTTAGCAATCGCCGCAGACGTAACAGTTCCTAAGTTTAGATTTACGTAACTCAAAACTAAAAGAGCTCTTTGCTGTGCATCCGAAATGGTATCTAATTAAACTCCTAAGACAAAGCCATGAAAAAATACGGCCATATCTATCACTAAGCTCTAAGACACTTCCTGTTGACCTACTTTGCAAATATAGGTCGGACATTACCAACTAGTAATTTAATGCTCATGTTAGGAGAGGGTTTCGTTGGTAGTTTGGTACTGTGTTGAGCAGGGTAAACCAGAAACTTTTTGGTTGTGAGACCGATGCTTGTAGATGTTACGATCTTTCAAAGTGATGATGACCACTATTAATTGAAAAACAATAGATAATTTTGAAGAATGTGTGAGTATAAAGTTATAAGAGAACGCCACACACTTTAGTCCAAGTTTTTATTAACTTAATTACGTATAAGTACTAATTTATACACCAGAAAAACATTGTAAATAAATAATTGTGAAGACATATGTCTTGCAATGAGCTATGGCCATCAGGTTTATAAGAGAATACCGCTGTTCTGTAGTAGAGGCGTTTCCATAGCTGGTCTGCTCAATCGAAAGAAAATTTCTCCTGGATGGAAGGACTCTTACCCCCTTCCAGTTTTCAGAATTACTTATTACCTTCAGAGATTTTCAATCAAATTTTGAGTTGCCAACTCGGGAAGCGCCTCTACTTTTTCTAAAAGTAAAATTAAACAAAACTAGTAGATTTTTAGAATAAAAACGTTCATTTTTATAAAGGAAGGAAGTCCAAAACCATTGAATGTATAATTTAATTTATGCAATAAATAAGTAATATAACAGGCTGTATAGATTTATCAGTTTATTATCCTGCCACAGAGCAGCATTCATAAATACTGGCATACTAAGTTTATGGTTATCTGTATCATCACTGTTCTGTGTTTTGTCTATGGGTAGTACTTAATAAAGATGCGCAGAAATTCTTGTGCAACAGAAAGTCTCAATTTCATTTGTAAAGATTATGATTCCTAAACTTCAATAAAAACTAGTCGGGTAAAACGAAAAGCAAAACGATATGTTCTATAGAAATACTAGATTTTTGTTCTCGCCGGTAAGTAATAGTAGTAGTAAAAGTAAAGACTGGCCTATTGGTTTAGTAGTTAGTGATCCTGACTGCTGAGCCAGAAGTTGTGGGTTCGATTCCTACCCAGGACAAATAATTGTGATCACACAAAGCATGATCATTTGTTCTGTCTGGGTGTAATTTATCTATAATATGTATGTATTTAGAAATATATAAGTATGTTTATCAGCAGTCTGGTTAACATAGCACAGGCTCTGCCTAGTTTGGGATCAGACGGCCGTGTGTGAGATGTGTGAAGATATTATTATATTATTATTGTCGTCGCCACGTCAAAAACTCTTATTTATTTTATTAAAAATAGGGACAAACTATAATAGATGATAACACAATTCACTATTTAATAACAATAAGTTAAATGACGTTATTTTGACTGGTTATACCAGTAACGCAATGCTATTGGTCGATTGATAAATATTAATGAATAGTGGGGTTATAAATAGGGTAGGAATAAGTTGAGAACATTGTCTTGAGTGCGAAGAGTGGTACGAACAACTTGGCAGTTACTGTAGTTAGTGATTTTCATAGTTTATATCAGTGTTGTGAGAATGTTTCTAACATTATTAATATTATAAGTAGGTATAGTTAGCAAGCTCCTTGCAAAGTGGAGTGGTTCGCATGGCTTCTCCCCATAGGCATGTACTGTTCACTTCCAAAGCGAACAAAACTATAATGATAAAAAAATCAGGAGATAAACATCTTCTTACCAGTATGGACCTAACTAATCATGTAACCAACAGTTAAGGAGATCCGAAAGTATCCTGATGTCAACAAACCTAATTAATTTCAAAGTTAAAGTAAAAAATAATTACCTATCTATTTTTTTAATCCAGGTTAAGTGAGTCGGTAGGAAGAAATAAACTAACATATTAACTGCAAGCTTCAATGGTCCCTTAAACAGTTGCCAAGGATTATAAAAAACGTAAACACATATACGTACAAACATATATAATATACATATACACATGCACAATACGTCTATCCAACTTTTATATGTAAGTGTGTCTCATATCGATAATCCGTGAAACATTTCATTTATTTATATTTAGGCATGTTTATAAAGGCATGTTTGGGAGCTCCTCGCAAATTAATATAAAAATACTTATGAATATTATACTTTATTTGGAAACTATTTTCATGTTAGTGTTGCGATAGTGATACACGGGCAATAACGCCTACGGGCATTACAAATATTTTTTTCGCCCACTATATTTTTAGATTATTTTCCTTTTAGACGGTAAAAGTACAATTCTCTACATTAACGGTATTACTGAGACTTTAATGTAATGAATAGCAGGTTTAGGTATGCAAAAATGAATATACTAATTTGTGTTAGTGTAATATATTAATTTCAAAGTATTTTTGAAGTGAAAACTTCTTTAGGCACGTTTGTGCACCTTTTCTATGAGGAAAAAGCACAACTCGCGACCGTCACGCTAATAATACATATATAGATCCACTAGAGGGCGCTCATGTGAACATTGAGTTCTGTCAGCTCCTTATTAATTAATGTCACCGACCTGCTAATGTGACGTTTTAAGTTCGTCATTCCGTTTAAGTTTTCACTTCTGTCGGCAGTCCCGTGACTTTTTATTTTTTATTTAGTATTTGCGGCAAAAAGTGAGGCTGTCAGAATAAAATCCTAGTTAAATATAACTCAAGGTGGGGTTAGCAGCTAACAAACACACAACACGAGATCCAACAACGTCTTGTAATCCAGTAGGAAAGAGAAAATCTTCTTCAGAAAAAAATGAATTTTTCTGTTTAAAAATTATGAAAAAAATATTTTTGTACCTGTATGCTAATAATAGTAATTGTCGCATTGTTAGATCTGCCCTGTATACAAGGTGTAACAGAAATAGGAGCTTTAAGTGTAGCCGTTAATTAATTGGTTTAAATTGAAAAAAATGGATTTTGGAAAAATACTCTTTGGAATATTCTTTTCCTAGTGTAGGTGCACATTTATAAATAACTAGGTGTGCCCCGCGGTTTTACCCACGTAAGTCGCTGGTTAAGTTTTCTTTAATTTTCTAATTTTCCGCGCAACTTTCTTCATTTTTTCTTTCATAAGAACCTTCTAGTGATCATAACAAACACAAAAAAAATAATTAGCGAAATTGGTCCAGCCGTTCACACGTGATGTCGTGACTAAGGGAAATAGGGATTCATTTTTATATAGATATAGACAGATATATTATGAATTTTCACGTCAATTTTAATAATTTTGTTTTTATTTTTTATGCAGTCAGTTTCAGAAAAAACTGGATATTCCATCAACATCCTTGGTATTAATTACCCATCGTTGCAAAATATGAGCTTTATCGGTCCTTTTTTCAGTTTAATTTTATAGTTTTAAAATAAGATTTCTTTATTGAAAATCACAAATTTTCCTACAATTTTAAGATATAGACTTGTTTCAAATAATCGCTTTTTACATTATTTGACCTCACTGCAAATACAAAACAAATACTCACGCTTCAATGTACAAACCCAGCAGCAATACGCATCAAAACACTGACCTGAGGTTTTCGATAACTTATCTAACTCATTCAGCTTTTCTATTTTTTCAGACCTTTTTGTTTAAATCTCTCTCGTGTAGGTATTTTTACCAATCAATTTTTTTTCGCTATACTTTATTGTTTTACTGTACTTTTTTTTTCGTTTATGTGAAACTAAAGTATGACCACACCTTTCTGTAACACCTTATATAATACACAACATAATTAAAAAGTTTCCGTAAGCGGTTATTTACGCCTGACGCTTTAAAGGTTGAAAAAATATCTTAAGTTTTCTTATAGTCTGAGTCTTAATTTTTATATCTGATGTTAAGAGAACTTTGTTTTTGCAAGCAGCCGGATAAATCTTCATGGCCAAAAATCTCCCTGTGAGAATAAGCGCGGGTGCATGTACATGCAGCAAAACGTCAAACGTCAACGTCAACGTCGTGTTTGACATAATGAAATTAGATTTCCACAACTTACATAAGTAGAATTTGCTAGATGTTATTTATTACGGTTAGGCATTTTTCTTTTTAATGAGTGATAAGTTAAACGTAGCGGTAGAAGAGGTATAACGACCCCTAGATTCTCGCAGCTGCAGCTAATGCAAATTTACTATCTGATAGCCTAATAATTTTTCATCGATTTATGTAAAGTCAAGTCAAGTTACACCGGCACGTTCTAGATAAGATAAGATAAGATATTTATTCGCCAAGAATATGGTACATTAGGTGATAACATAAAAAAGCAGCCTGACATATTCGCCTATAATAAGCGTGCGAAATTTTACTTAAAACTTTTAGTTTTTATAATTTAAAAAATCATGAATATTGTAAAAGCACTTTTCAGATAGCCAAAACTTTAGTTTTGATTTAAATCGTTGCAATGGTAATCCTTTTATTATTTGAGGAATATGGTTGTAAGTTTTAATTGACATTATATAACTAACTTTACATCGAAGAGTGCTTTTATATGATTCAATTCTTAGTTTAGTGGGATCTCTTTTAATGAATTTACTATCTTCACTAACTTTTGAATAAATTTTTTTTTATTATTTCTAACAAACACACCAATTTCCATAATATATAGAGACACCAATGTTGATTTTTTAAATATAGGTCTACAGCTTGTTAAAGGAGAAGAGACAGTAATTGCTCTCAAGCACTTTTTTCGTACAATAAAAGTTTTTGTTTTGTGTTGAGTTACCCCACAACAGTATCCCAAACCTCAAAACCGAACCGACATAACCATGGTAAACACTGAGTAAATGTTATGTTTGTGTTTTTAGTACTAGCACTGACAATTACCCTAATTATGCGGATGGTGCTTGTCGTTCGCTCCTTCGATTACGTTTAGTGCGGTGATTTCCTGACGATTTGATGACAGCCATAATAAATCACGGAATTACTGACACTCAATTAAGAGTATCAATCACAATTAGTCACAAACGACAGGCTCTTGACGAATGACTTAGTTGAGTTTCTTATGTATTGAGATTAAGAAATCTATATATATAAGTTGAAGAGAATAAAATGAAAATCGAATATTAATTGAACCGTTTTTCGGGCGCTTTATGATCAGAATAGTATATTAATTTAGTTACAAATTTAAAATGTACCTTTTTGCTGAGTATGACCCTTGAAGCACAAGACTGGATTAGGTCACCAGACTATTAATTAATCAAATAAAGTTTTGCTTATAATATGTTCAAATATGTACAACCAAAAGAAGTAACCTAAGCTATCGGCTACTGGAAATTCGTCTCCATTCCGTAGAAGAGTTTCTTACATATCGTGAGCAATGAGTAACACCTATATATCATTATTTATTGATCTTTTAGTTATTATATTAGTTATATTAATGAGCAATTTTAATATTATGAAATGTAGTTACAACAACAATTTAATAAAAATTTAATTTAATTGAATATGGAATATCATAAATAATGAAATATAGTGTAGTATTGTAATGCAATGTAATCATTAATTAATAATTTTATAAATAGCCATTAAGGAAAAAAATGCATGCTGTTACTTGAATGGCTAAATGAGCTTGTACATTTTTTAAACTAACGTCCTACCACCACTCTGTATCCTCATTTAAAGCAATAAAAGTGTTTGTATTTAAAAATGTAAATGTAATTTTTTTTTGTGAATTTCTTATGTAACGATTATTTTGTACTCTATCTGCGACGGTTACTTTTGGCTCATTTTTTTAAACAGGTGTTTTGTAAGTTTGAATGTTTTCATAGACTTTTGAAGCTGACTGTACCTAGTCCATTGTCAAGTTATTCGGATAGTTTCAGATTCGAAACCTTCTAACGGAAATCCATTTCTCCGGAAATCTCCGGAATCTCTGGAACATGAAAGCGGCTATATAGTATTCCAACTCAATGGTTCATAATGAATGGTTGCACCTTTAATATACGTATAGGTACTTGAGCCAAATTGGATCCCACGTCTACATAGCAACTATCGCTGTTTAATTTTATCCGTATTGTAATGGCAGTGTTACCGTGCGAAGTCAAAAATGTTAAGGTTTCATTACACACCGAAAACTTTTACAAAAAACCGGACAAGTGCGAGTCTGACTCACACACCGAGGGTTCCATAAGCAAACAAACTTGTATGTAGGTAGTACGTCCATCTCGGGAATCAATTCTCAGATTTTTGCATGTTTTTTCCGAAATACTTACCCAAAGACATAGTCCAACCGCAAAATATGAGTTTGTAATCATAAAAAGATATAACAACAAATTAACGACTTTCGGATTTTTTTCTTTACTTGTGCTGTGAGATTTTGCTTCTTCCCTAATTTTATGATTCTAGTCAATGGAAAGTACCCTATAGGTTTTAATTTATCTATATAATAAATAATAAATAAAAAATATATAATTTGCAAACAGGTTATTAACACCTCCCGTCATTGGTTGCAAAGTAACAGTTTGTTAGTAATCATTCCATATCGAATTTGGCTGAAGCATACATAACATTTTTGAGAAGATTGCTTTGTTTTCATTAGCGTTGCTAGAACATACTCTGTAGCAATCTTAATGAAAATAAAGCAATCTTACTTATGTCAAAATAGTATATTAGAGTGTTTTTATGTACTTTGGTATGAACATATTTATAATTTATTAATAAGCAACACTGATTTAACGTTGCCCCGAAATGCATGTTATATTATATATTTTCTTAAGGTACTGTGAATATGTACCCACTCTCAGAACAAGAATTAAGTTTAGTCTATAGGACTAAAGGGAATGGAGTGCTTGACTAAATAACTCCCTAGCGGTGCACCTTGGATCTCGGAACCGACAATGCTCATCGGACGGTATCGCTGTCCGCCATTACATTTACCCAAACTGATAACAGCTAGGAATGATGATTCTTCGAGACTGCGAGAAGAAAAGCCTGAGTTAAAATTCATGCAATTATTGTTGGCAGTAGTAGCAACTCGATATACTATGACAGCTTCAGCAGCTTCTTGAGCGCGCTACTCGAGAAAGGAGGAGAGTTCACCCTTCTTCAAGTGGACGTGGTCACCAGAAATTATTACCAAGACCTTTTGGCTGTTGGGGTACTAAGTACCGCGTTGCGTGTATACCGCTTCTGCCGGTAATAGGTCTCATGTCAGAGACTCTGCGTGGATTTAGTCGATTCAAATCAGACATAATCGTTTAATCGTATCCACAGTTCAGTTTCCATTCGAAAATCTGTGAACACTCATAAGCTGCTACCCATTTGCCTAATCTAATGTTCTTCTGTTATTTTAATTTTGAATCGAATTCGAAAGTAATGATAATAATAAAGTCGTGACCACGACACGACTCACCACTCGTGACCACCATCTGTGCAATTCGATCGAAACGTCGGGTAACCAAGAGGTATTGTACCTTTTAAATATTATCGCGATTAAGTTCCGAATTACACACCTAATATGTATCGAAGTCGCGAAAGTTTAAAAAGAATTAACGATAATATTATTGCAATGGCTAACTGGTTTGCACAGTCAGTGAACTGAAACCCCTTCTTCTTAGCTTTTAGAGTCAACCGTCGTCAACCTCAATTTTACAACTAATATTATGACTGTAAATAAATATCACTAATCGCTAACCGTAAATAAGTAAAATGATATAAATAAAATGTGTCAAATACAAAGTAATATTTAAGGTTCCCAAAAAATGTATTCCTTAGATTTTTAAATTTACTCGTTACACGTGTCAATCTAAAATACAATATCGATATTTCTTCTTTCTTCTTATATTATTTCTTAAGAGATTTTTAGCTAAAGTAAGTGACGGATTTTCTATAAGTTTATTTTTATAGACGACAGCAGAACGATCGTTTAGTTGATTCTCAACTATATATAATGTGGGTTTAATAATAGGTGTTATTTTTAAAAAGCTTTTAGTTAATCTATACTTAGTCATTAATATATATGTTTTATTTCACACAACTTACTGAAGTTAACGTGGTAATGTGGGATTTGTAAATATCAATTTAAATACAGTACAAGATTAGAGAATAAGAAGTAGATAATGGTGTCGATCCTATTGTCAGACTCACTAAACTAAAACCTAACTTAATTTCTTCATATGAAATGAACTTTGTCTTCTTCGCAACAAGGTCTATTTGTTACTGGCATCTATTTCTCAGCGCCAATAAATTTCACTAAAACCTGTCAACGTATACTCAACTTTATTTCCACGCAGCGAGAGTCCCCATTTATTCAAATGCCGTATAATTGCCGTATTAAAACTTGTTCAAAACGAACTAAGATGACGTTATTTTAATCGACACCTACGAAGACGCTTACTAAAAACACAGAGCAAAAGAGATGGCATTCAACGGATAGCAACTCTCGCTACATGGTATTAAAGTTTATTTAAGCGTGTCAGACTTTAGTCGACAAATAAATTGCTTATTTCGATAGCGACGTATGTTACCTACTTGTTTATATTTGAAATAAGACCTTGTTTCGAAGGATACAAGGTTTACATCTTGTATGAAGAAAATTTAGTCAATTATAGTTAAGAGAGAAATACAAGAGAATTGACACCAATGTAGGACAAAACCGTTTATAAAAAATACTCAGAAATTTAACGAATTCTAGTTGAGGTTCTCTCAAACCGTAACCTAAATGAAAGTTACGAATAGGAACAAACAAGAAAGCTTCTAAAAATCAGACAATGATCTGGTAGTGTCCATGAAGAGCGTTTAACTACCATTTCAGGATCGCAAGAAATAGTTGCCAGGAAGTGCCGTAGGATGGTTCGTACTTCCGCATTAAGACGGTTTCATCCAGCTCGACTAATACATAATAATTTTATCGTGTTTTCCTCCATGAGGTACCCAGAGGTTGCTACGAAATTGGTTTTGTTATTTACTGACATTTTTCTCGGTAACTGCTTGCCCTCTGAGAGAGTATATACCTACTTTGTTGTTTAGAAGAAAAGATGACAAATGATTGAAAAAAATGTAGTGTAATGATAATGTATCTAGCCAAATAAATAAAATTGAAATATCTGTTTGTAATAGCATAATAACAGCATTTTAGTAAATACATCCGAATGTTTACACGGTACATAATAATATACCAAAAAAATTTTTTTTTTTATATTGTCTGTCTATCTGTCAGGCTGTTTGTTTCGGCTAATCTCCGGAACGGGTGGACCGATTTCCATTTCGACTGATTACACAAAGTTTCGTTATGCTCATAAATATCGAATATATCGCAAGCAATTTTTTTTTGAGAGACTACTTTCACACAAGGGAATACTCCTTGTTTCAGAGCGCACTTTATAAAGATACAAAGATAAACAATAACAAAGGACACCCAAATTCTGAACAATTTACATGTGAATCACATAAATAATTGTCTCGTGTGGGGATCGAAGACACACGCAATTTGCAAGGTGACACGCTTAAACCATTGTGCCTTTATTGCTGTCAGTTCAATAATTATTATAATTGCTTCTAAATCTTCATAGCATCTCTCGTAATTAAAGACAGTTGCATGACATTCCTGAGTTTTAAGTCTGGCGTATGAAATATACGTCAAAGTAAACTTAATTCAGATACACGTTAATTCATATAATTAAGTATTTAAACGGGAATTAACGCGATCACGAAAAGGTAATTACATACCTCTGAATTGCCTGACGTTTCGACCAGGTTGCACTGGCCATGGTCAGCGTGTGTACATCATTTTATTATATCATGGAACGCGAAAGTTTAAAAGCACGTTAATTCAGTTAACTTAGGCTGTATCTAATGTTGGCCCGGATGTCATAATAAAGGATTCATCCTATTTTAGGCGCAGTATAATACACCGTGTGGTTTTAGTCATTTCGATTCCGACAGACCGCCCTACTGAAAAAACCGATGGGATGACGGCCCCAGGGTATTTCCACACGCACCCAGAAAAATACTGTATCTAATGGGAGTTGATTTTCTAATTACGAATCATTAGTTACAGAATGTTTGTTTCGGCGTTCCTTTTCAAGGCTAGTTATAGAAAATGCCGGCACCACCTAGCTTTAAAGAACAAATCGGCACATAAAACTGCCTTAAAAGATGTTTTGGGGAAATAAAATAATTTTATTTATCAATTATTAACAGTCAGTCAGATTTCTATTATTTCTATCATTATTATATTTCTCAGTGCAATGTGTCAGTGTATGTCAATTTGCATTTGTCTTCGTATTTTATGCATAATATGAATGTATTTACAAAAAAAATATATGTATATATAACTATTATTAATATTCGAAACGCTAATTCAGTCACTATATGTTCTTGTGACTTCATTGACACGTATTCTGGATATAAACAGACGCTACTATGTAGTATATAAGTAACTTATGAATAAAATGATGTCTGCAACACACATGCAACAATAGAGGTTGTTTACTAGGATATTTTCGCGAGTTTAAAACACTGATCGCGGCGTGGGGCCGCCAAAGTACAGCAGTGTCATTCCTGTGCCCGTTTGCGGTACACGTCTCGCGCTGCACTCCTCGACTACATTTTCCGATTACATTTTCCGATTTTCCGACGCGTGAACGCGCTTTTAATATTTTGTGTATGAACTTTCAACCATGACACCATATTACAGCAACAACCACAGCACCCGGTAAGTTACCCTGATTTATTAATAGTTATTATATTTTACGAAACAGTTAAAGAACTGTTTTGTACGACGTACTAGTAACTTTTATTATTACTACCATTTTTTTAAATATTATTTTGTTAGTAGTAAACAAATACAGAAAACATAAAAATAAAGCGTTTATATAATGAATAGATATAAGTATAGTAATTGAGGAAAATGGTCACTGGTCTAAAAATAAGGTGGAACTTATTACATGTATAAATTAGATTTAGGTATGTACCTAATGTCGATTGATAAATTAGACGGACGTATAAACTCACATTCGTGTAATGTTTGAGTACTCAAATAAATCTTATATTTATTTTAAAGATGCATGCATATTACTACATACATTATAGGTACATTCCCTATCTACTAACATCAACAATTTTAATAAATGTTTGAAGAAATTTCCTCTATTAGGTACGTATTCCTTCTTTATCACTTTTTTATAGCACATGTCTGTGTTTTAAAATGGCCTCACAATAATAAACTTTTTTGATGATTAATTTTAAAATGGCTGCCATACTATGAAATCAGTATAATATGTAAAGAATACATCAAAACAATCTCTAGAGATCATTTAACGAATAGACAGCACGATATTTTTATTTAGAGCAGTTAACTATAATTAAAAAAAGCAAATCATTATATTAATTTTCTTTTCGGACATCATCGACAATCATCATCATATTTCAGCCATTTTACACAAAACCATAATGAATTATATACGTAAACCTTCCTTATAAATTAAACCGTCTATTGGTAGAAACCGTATGAAAATCCGTTCGGTAGTTATTGAGTTTATCGCGAACAGACAGACGCGGCGGGGGACTGTTTTATGATCGGTAGTGATAAGTGTCAGTAAACTTGTATACCTATTCGTTTCAACTGATTTCCGCACAAATTATAACTTTTTTTTCTAGTACATTCTAACAAGTGTTCATTTAGTAATACCTGATCGATTTCTGTCCCCATTAAACCAGCCTAAATAACATTAAACCACTTCATAAGTTCAGTATCTACCTACACAATCTTCTTAACAATAAGTCTCAATTTATAAAATTGAGTACTGAATAAAATGAAGAAGAAGATCACGTAGACTGTGCCAATTTTTCCATTTATTGGCGTTTGAAAGGATACTTTTTTTACCGTGGAATATCCATAGATCCCTTATTGGATTATATCTGTGAAGAGCTGCCAATGAAGACGATACATATACAGCGTATTGGTGTAGATATAAATATGATATCGGTATACATAAATACTGTCTAATGTTACTACCGTCTCTAATATTCTTTTATCTTTTCGTTGACATAGTATCGGATAGGTTTTCTTTATCATAATGTTTAATAAAAATTCTATGCAGTATCTTAAAGTAAAGATTGCCGCGTATTTAAAGAGGCTAAAGATAAGACTGTCCGAAGTTTGTTTTATACTACAGTATTAGATCCTAGTGGTGTAGCTTCACGAGGAATTTATTAATATTCTTGTAAAGTTGAAATACAGCACTTAAAGGAATACTTACCACTTGGGTCACCTATTACAGTAGTGTTCTTGTTAACCAACCGACTAGCTAATTGCTTGTGTTTGGAGGGAGTTCACCTTGGTAAGGGTTTGATTCGAACTGGCAACAACACGATCGCAAGCCTGACGCCTTAGTCATTACTCTAATACCGCCGCTTAAAAATTGAAAGTACAATTGGCTTTAGAACAATGAAGGTCTATAAACAAACGTACCTTAGTCAGTAAATTGTCCTTTTTGTCTGCAAGACATACAAGTGACTAAAAACTTTTGAAATGAATTATGTAATGTTTTTCAAACGTGTTTTATAACATTAAGGAGTCAAATTGTTGAACAAGTATTCTAGTTTTACATACTCTCTTTTTAATTTGGACTGAATAGACTAAACCAAACTAAAAAGAGGAACACACATTTCAACAAAACATTTATGACATGTGTTTTTGTGCTGTGCAAAAATCGTTTGTCATGCAATTGTACTATTTCATACCTCAAGATGACATACTTTTTAGTGCACCTATTAAGGCTATTACTAAGCTTTCCCTTTACGTCTGTCTGTCTGTCAGCAGGCTGTATCTTATAAACCTTAACAGTTCGACAGTTACAAAAATTACAGAGTGTGTTTCTATTGTTGCTATAACAACAAATAAAATTAAATAAAAAATTAAAGGGATACAAAAGACGTGATTTTTTCCGGCATTTTTGCGAGACCTTAATAATCACTGTATTCAAGAGTTACAGTGATTATTAAGGTTTAAGGGTTACGGATACGATGTGTACGAGTCCAGTTGCACTTCGTCGTTTCTTCAGTCAATGAGGTTCATAAAATTCCAATCCGAGGTTGCAATTAAGTATGAGCAATATCTTAGCTTTATAACAATTAAATAAATGATTGAAACAAGCAAACCTCAATGTCATTTAAAATTTATTGGGCGTCAATTAATTTTACGACACAATGGAGAAATCATTGTTTGAGTAAACCTCTTTGTCCGAATTCACAGTGAAGTTGTGATTCAGATTGCTTTTATGAGCATTGTAATGCTAAAAGATTATAACGTTAATCATACTGTTCAAAGTATAAAAACGTTAAAATACATTCTATATAACATATAAAGGTCTCTGATTTCGTAAGATATTTGTGTTAATATCTTTGTATGATTGAGGTAAGGGATAAGGATAACCTTTTCACATGGGCCTTGCCATCCTATAAAAAGTACACTCTTAATGAACTTATTCCAACAAATCCATTAAAGACATACTTGTTTAATACCTTAGGAATGTTAAGCAGAAAAATAATGTCATCATTAGGTTAAAATAGAAGAATCCAATTAGAAATATTTATTTGAAATACACTTGCTTGAAAATCTATTTTAAGAACGTGTACTTAAGAATGATAATTACCTCCTAAGACATATTTAAAATAAAAAAAAGTGTGCGCACGTAAGAAGTTATACTTCTTTGGCTCAAATTAAATAAAGTTTATTTAAATATCATAATAAATAATACATACCGTCAACTAACTTCAAATTCTACAAACGTACTGAAAGTAAAATGTAAAAAGTGTAAAAACCATTTTTATCACTTATAATCACACTAAATTATCTTTAAATCAATAAATCAAAACGATATATTATTTGAAAAAATATATATTTATGTATATTTATATAGATATATTTTATTCGGACTGATACAAAACATGTGTTGTAGGTTCAGAAACACTTGAACAAATATCGTGAAGTTGGTAACTTTTTTTGAACAACTAAAATGTTGACTAACTAACTTCAGAGTGTCGGTTATTTGTAACGGTGTACGAGCGCATCGTAAAAATTTACTCTCATCATTTTTCCCTAACGCGCCAAAAGAAGTATAACTTCAAAAATAGTACCTAATGAAAACATATTTAAAGTAATTTTACTATTAAATAAGCCATAACTTTGCACATTACACACGACTGACTTTGACGACACGTTGTCGAACTAGTTTAAGTGGTCACCATGCAAACTGCTATTGTTTCAATCCAGACAGCTGGGGAACGTTATTTGTTTGATTTAAAAATAGTTGTTGTGAGTCTGGTCGTACTTTGTATCCGTCAATTGATTTCGTTTAAATTGCCCTGCGACACAGTAACTATTTCGTAGCATCGGAGTTGACTTTTGAAAAAATAAGAAAATACTACAGAAAATAATAAATAACATACATTGCATTTTAAGATGGTCTAAAAATAATAGCTCAATGAGTATAAATTCATTACTTATTTAGTAGGTAATTACTTCTGTACAAGTATTTTAAAGGTGTAAATCGATGGCTAGAAACGAAGAACAAGAGATATAATCTACTATTGAGCATCTACTATTGAGCAATTCAGCATTTAGTAGAGGATAAAGTGATAAAGCTGATACAACCCATTTATAGTCTAGATAATAGGCTTTGTGATAATATTATATCATTTATCACGAGTGTTCTACAGGCCTGAAAATACTATGAAAATATTTTTAAATTATTGAAATAGCAACGAAGTAAATAATTGACAGACACTCCGTGAATTGTTTACTTTATCTATGTTTCCAATATAAATTACAAATGCATTTGGCATTACCAACAAAACTCGCGTACTTTTTATTTAAAGTAAATAAATAATATTTTTGAGAACGTGATATTGACGATCTTTCAAACATCAAGAATTATTTATAAGCAAGTTTTGAGAACGATGAAATGTTCGTAATGTTTGATTTGAACCTTTACATGAAAGGTTCAACTAGTCACCTTGCCATTGCCAATGCATCTTATTATGTATAGCTTAAGCTCATACATACTTACTTATACTACTGTCTTGATTCTACGTCAAAAGTTTGCATTTGTGTTTGCGATCCTGAGTTAGATACGCTGGTAGAGCGATTTTTAGTAGTAAAGAAGGCACAAAGTTTGTAGAAGCGTAATGTTTTTATTTTTCAAAGTTTAACATACCTTATCTAGCGAATAATATTCGGATGTGTAAGGAGGAATCAAGTCAGGAAGTCTAGTATTCATCGTGTCTTATACTAAAATGACTACCTACATCACTTTTCCTTTAATTCTACTTAAATTAAAGAACATAAACGACAAAAGTTTTGCTGGACAACTAAACGGAAGTAAACGAATGTCGTTTACTTCCGTCCCTTCTTATGTTTCGTTTACCAATAATAGGATTTTGGGTAGGCTAACACAAAAAATTATTTAATGTAACGAAATAATCCAGCCCTTTATTACATCACTTCATAACTATTACTTACTTTACTATCCAGAACTTGTCCCTTCATGACAGTTTGCCGATACTTCGGTATATACTCGTAATATGAGAAGTAACAGATCAAAGGGTATTAAGTCCATCCACCGGAATAAGATAATGTGAAACGGATTTTTTATCTTTTTGAAGCCTTCTGACACATTTCAAATTATGCCACATCAAAACGTATTACTTTTTATTAAATGAAATAACCAAAAGTACATAACATTTCAAACAATATTAAATCCAAGTACGGATACAATAAAAATTTAAAAATTATAATTAATATGATGGATTATGCCTTTATCTCAAAAGTTATACCGACGGAGTGGTTGTGTGTGTGTACTTGACAGGGCTGTCGAATTAGAAACTTATTATTGCGAAATAAAGGTGGACAACAGATTCACCGACACGGTTAATAGATTGTAAGTCGCGTGTCAGATTGCATGGATGAATGGATAACAATTATTCACACTAAGACAAACGTCTGTCTCTAAGACAGAATGAAGTCCTTGGCGTCGATTGTCATGTAAAGTCGTAAGAATCTCAATGAAGTAAAATTACAGCATGGTTGTATTATATTCGTTGACATAACTGTATTAGAATACTTTACTACCTTTTTTAACAACCGACGCATGTGTCTGTCTGTGGCATCGTAACTCCCAAACCAATAGACCACGTTTTTTTTTTGTTTGAAAGGTGACTCGATCGAGAGTGTTCTTAGATATAATTCAAAAAAATCTGTTCAGCCATTTGAAGATCATCAGCTCTTTCATAATCGTTGAAGGGATTTTTGAGTCGGAGGTATTTAGAATTTATATTATATTTTGTACGTTTGTAGACGTTGTACATGACGATATTTAGAATTTATATTATATTTCGTACGTTTGTAGACGTTGTACATGACGATAGCGTGGCAAGTGCATTCGACTTCTAAATCAGAGGGGAATCTTGCTCAGGGCAAAAAATTGTAAGCTTGAATATGTCTATTTGCATTAATCTGGGTGTTTTTATATCTGGGGATACCTACATACGTAATATGTATGTATGTCTTTACAAAAAAACTAATTATGTTCATCTATGTTCTATAGAACTATACCGGCTAAGCTAAGTTTGGGTCTAGGTGGTGCTGTGTAATATTCCCCAAAATTTATTAGTTTTAGGGCGCGTTTATATCAGACGAATTTATTCGCGCCAATCTAAAACCACCGCAGGCAACCGCGTGTGTCTGTCTAGAGACTTCAAAGACCGCTTTGGTAAAGCAAAATACTTTATACCGATCCAGTCTTCATGGCGACCACGTAGTTGACGTTTGGCAGATGCACGTCATCTGAGCGGTTACGTGATAATTAGGAATTTTAATGTTGTTGCTAGGTTAGTTTAGATTAGGTTTACGTTTAAAGCAATTCGAACCACCATAACGCCCCGAAAAATCAAAGTAACCCCTTTACGTTACCGACCATGTCGGAGAGTAACTGGCGAGCCAAGGTACTTAACCCGGTATTCTGCAACCCCCTGATAGTCCAACAGTACATGGGTTGCTATTTCCTCTACTGCTAGCCTATGCCAGCTCTGCACAATAGGCTGCCTTAGCACCTATAGCAGAAAGGTGTTTGTTAAACGAACCCTGCCGGCCCATGCCCGGTAATAACTCCAGTTGCCGCTTGCAGCTGACGCTTGTTCAGCCGGAGTAGCATCCTCGACAGCCGGGAGTACCGCCCTCGACTGTTGCCTACTAAACAGAACCCACATTCGTAATTAGCATAACATGAACCGCGGAGTCCGCGTGGACACCGCGCGGTGGCCGCAAGAGAACTTTCGCCTCGTTTAACCGAGCCGTTATTATTTAAATTACACATTAAAACATTTATATAAAAGTTGACGTCATCCACAGTTTTGTAGCGTCACAATGTTGATTATAGGAATGTATAGGCAACTAAATAGAAGACTTCCGCCTACACCCATAAACATGGAAATTTAGTATGAAATGAACCCTTGAAATTTATGTTTAGTAGTAGATGCAAAAGTGTAGCCTATTTATTATTAGAACTTGTAATAATATCCATTTAATATTTGCTACAATATATTAATACTGAATTTATAAATGAATGCCATTGTTAAAAAAAAGAAGATGGATTTTTTTTTAAATCTTAAATATGTGGTTTCACCTGACGCGTCATGTGGAACCACATATTTGTTCCACATATGTCAGATTTAACCATTAGGGGGTTTCACAAATAAAAATTAAATCTTATCTAATATTATAAAAGTTTGATTGTTACGACTTCACGCTCTGACTACTCAACCGATCGTCATTAGACTTTGCGCACATGTTGTCAGGGATGCAGAAAGGCCATAATAAGCATAGGGCCAACGGTTCATCAAGAAAAAAGTACTATTCTCAAAGGATCTCAGAATGGTTTAACGAAATCAACATTCACGAGAGCAAACCCTGTGGGAATATCTAGTTCAAACATATATTTATTTCGTAACGAGGTAACTCCTAATTATATGTATATAATTATAACAAACATAAAAATAATAAACATAAAAATTTGCCCCGTTTTTGCAACATGCAACAGCGTAATGTTATATAACCTATAGCCTTCCTAGATAAATGGGCTATACAACACTAAAATAGTTTTCAAAATCGGATCAGTAGTACCAGAGATTACCCCGAACATCCAAACTCACAAACTTTACCTTTTTATAATATTACGAACACACTTTACCTTTTTATATAAGACTAGCGGTTTCACCCGCGTAAGGCTCTTTGCCGTGGGAATATCGGGATAAAAAGTAGTCTATGTGTTAGTCCAGGTCTCCAGCTATCTACATACCAAGTTTCATCGCAATCGGTTCAGCCATACATCCTCACAAACTTTCACGTTTATAATAGTCACGTGTTCCCACTGCTCATAATTGCAGCGTAACTTATAAATTCTCAGTAGGGCCTCTGTTACCGACTCCTTTTTGATGATGATACATGCGATAGAGAAACGTGCGGTGCGTTCGTGTCATAGCTTAAATAATTATAATAAATTCTCGGTGGGGATTATTCTGATCGTTTTAGTATCTGATCCTCTCTGTATTAATTCAGAATTCAATTTATCCATGTCAAATGTCATCCAATCTCTACAGATTATAGATAGCGTAAATCCGTTTTTGAATCACAAAGGCCTCCCAAACTTAGACATTAAAAATATTATTAGGATTAACATTAATATAGAATATTATAGGAGCTATAATAAGACATGATGATAAACGTTTTATACGTGTGAAAAAATATAAATGTTATAACGATCTGAATTATTATAAATTGGAAAGAAAAGACTATTCAAATAAAATTAATTCTAATAACACTAACATTTCAGTTTTATTTATTTTATAATTATATATTTTTTTTCCAAATTACACAGACTTTTTCTATTTTAAAGGAGTATATAGAATATATTTAACTTTTCATCGTAAATCATCAGAACGTGCGTTATAAGCATGCATGGTGCATGCATTTTTCGTGTGATTACTTTAACCTACGTAACCATAACCTAAAAAAGGAAGGATCATGACCGATCTTCTGTCAGATTAGTCTCACGTTTATAAAAAAATGTTTTCAGATTTTAGCGAACCGTAAATCTAAAGTCAGTAAACCCTTTCTTTAAATTTTCTTTTGTACTAGGTGCTGTTTTTTAAGTATATGGCGCGAAGTTATCGCGTTACAACAAAACGCTAACAAAGTAACGAACAATTATGTTTAAAAATAAGGTCTGGGCTCTTTCAAATCACATTCTTTGGATTTACACGTATTAAAATTTCACTCTCCAAATTGGTAATTACCTAAATCTTTGAAACATATATGCACAATACAGAGGACAGTCTCCAATAGTACTCTCACAAAATTTATTAATTTGTTTTGGGTTGCAACTAATATTATCAATAATAATTAATATGCAACCTATGTATGTTTAATTAACCAATATGCCTAAGCCAATTTGTTTTGGGTTACAATTAATATTATCAATAATAATCAATATGCAACCTATGTATGTTTTATCAACCAACATCGCTACTGACACACACACACACAAACCAAAATCTTATATTAGGAATTCGTATTATTCTTGAAGGCTTATGGAGTTTTCTTTAGTAATTCATACATAATGAAATAAAATAACTGTATACACGCACTGAATCGATTTTGCTAATTTTCAATATGGGATCCTAATAAAGAAATCACATTCGACTCACATAGCGTGTATACCTGTTTAGTGCCAATTGCCTATATGCAGAACTAATCGCTCATAACTTATTATAAAAATAAACTTCTTAACCAAATAATTGTTAGGCATATAAATGTGCAGATCAGTGTATGTGCTTTGATTATAACGCAATGTTCTAATTGAAGTATTTGAGATTATATAATTATTATGACACATATTGTATATTGAACACTGTAAACAAGAATAATTTTTAACCCCTGAGGCAAAGAGGAGGGGTGTTTTAACTTTAACGGATTTTTTTTTGTTTTAAAGATAACTTGATCGACCGTATTCTTAGCTATAATTCAAGAAAACCTGTTCAGCCGTTCGAAGAACATCAGCTTTTTCTAATCGTTATTTAAATTTATCATAATATCAATATTTTTGAATCGTAAATAAATTCATAAATAATATTTTTTCACAATTTCAAAAAGTTAGTTTTCACACACTGAAATATCTAAAAGAATAATATGTTTTTTGCTAAATACAAACGTGTAGCAGCAGGAATGATGTAAAAAAAGGGAAATATATTTCGGCACTTTAGGAAGATTTTTTCAAGCAATTTTTATAAACTAGATTTAGCAACAGTACTTTTTTCTGAATAAAATGTCACAAAATAAAAGGAAAACGTGAAAGCGTAACTAACAAACAAAGAAACAAACCCGTTAACCTGTTAGTTCTGTGTGCCTAGTGCTCTGAAATACCGACTTCGGCCTAGTTTAGACACCAGAACTCCCACAAATTACATGGAATGCCTGGTTTTATATGTTTTTTTTTAACTATAAGTAGCTGTAATTTGTGCAGATAAATAAATATATTTTACTAAAAAAAAAACGACAATAATAGTAAAGTTTATGAATATAGTATGTCTGTAACAAAGTAAAGATGAAATAACAAGTATGGGTGATAAAAGCTGAAGAAATTTTTAATAAACTATGAAGACTAGTAGCCCTCCTAAAATATTATAACAAGTGTAAAACACTTGTTATAATATTTTAGGAGGGCTAACTACAAAACTAAGAGGTTAACATGTGGCAGCAACGCTCACAGAAAGAAATATGTCTTTTTAATTTTAATTTTTAAATACCCTCTTAGGCCTTCCTCTGGTCTTTGGCCTTCCTTAGGTCTGTCACCAGGGTGTATCTCATGAACCGTGACAGCTAGACAGTTGAAATTTTCATAGATGATGTATTTCTATTGCCGCTATAATAACAAATACTAAAAACAGAATAAATAAATATAAAAGTGATTTTTTTGCCGTTTTTGATCGATATTAATAACCGCAACAGGTAGACACTTCAAATATGCACAGAATATTATAGTGTCTAATGTTGTATAGACAATGGCAGGGAACCCTTCGTGCGCGAGTCCAACTCGCACTTGGCCGGTTTTTAAGAATGCCTTGGCACAGATAAGGTAATAGTTGCCTAACAAAACGCTCTATTGTCTCTTCCTACTTTTATGTAAAAGCAATGTGAATATACAATGGTGCCTTTTTTAATTTCCTTCTTACAATATTAAAATTCGCACATAGCTACAGCTCAAGTTAATATAATACTTTAAAAAAATAGTCTAGGTACATTTATTCATTTATATTTTTCTTTATTCTCGACTAGCACATCGTCTAGAGAATTTATGTTCTTGGTTGATGTCCATTTCTATTTTATTTTGCAAGGTAAAAAGAAAATGAAAATACAAAATATGTATAACCTTGAAAGCCCGTTATTTTTGTTTAATAAATATTTAAAATACATAGCGTTGAATTGTAAATGGAGCGACGAATGTATTAACGGACGGACGAGCTAAAGCAACTCCAAGACGATATGTAGAAGAAAGAGAGAAAAAGGCAATGCAAATGTAACATAATAATGCAATAAAAAATAAACAATACGGTTGCATCCACAAAACACAAGAACAAGATGTAAATAATTTTGATGTTTAAAAAATTTCAATCCTTTGTTTATCATGAAACGCATTTGAGAAGTAACTTATTATACGGTATAGGGGTGTTTTGCCTAGTAATAATGAATCTCGGCTAACGAGGGGACAGCGGGAGAGTAAACAAAATATTACTTTGCCTTGACAAGAATCCCTTTGATTCATATTTATAAGTTTACGTAGTACCCCTTTTTCATTTTAACAAGAAGCGAATTATCTTTGTTCGTGTAAGCTAAGGAAAAAGGTGATGGCTAGATAGGTACCATTTTGTTATACACCTATTAGAAGAGAGTATTCACAATTTTATAAGTAAAGCTACCTATCTTCTCACAAATATCGAGAATTATCTAAAAATATAGTGAAATTTAATAAGACTAACTGGTTAATTTAATAAAAAAATGATTTATTATTAAGATATTATAAAAACCTGAGACCTTTATAATAAAATGAATGAAACATAACGTGTGTCAAATATGTTCAGGGTTCTAATTTATTACTGAAAACCATATCTAACGTAAACTTTTTTGATCACCCGCGTGCCTATTAGTACATTTAAGTAGCCTTTGTCTTTTCCTTTTCTTATAACTATGCCGTGTTATATGCGAAAGATGTGATTGACAATGTTTAGGTGGTAAGGTAGGAAATTGTGTCTCCACATCTGTCTGTTCTTGTGTGTACTTAACACATTTCAGAGTAGGTAACAGTTTGCTTTCTCTGTAAATTTAAATTAATTTGGGCATTTCAAAAGTTTGTACTTTTGTTTACTTGAAACTATGCTTGGTACGAATTAATATTTTGTGTGATTTATTAAAAATATTGTTATTTTGTCTCAATCCAGTGCTAATTATGAAAAGAGTTGGTATTCGTATTCGCATTTTGTTCAATATACTCAGCAAAACTGTTGAAATATCGGTGTACAAATAATTGTCCATGCCGAGTTCTCGAGCAATCCAGTTCTGACTGCGAAGAAGAATCAATTAAGTTTTTGTATTTTCTCATTCAAATAAATCTTAATTTGCTTACTTAGTCTTATTTTTTATCTTTACTTTATTTATGTGGGAGAGCCATGCTTCGGCACCTATGGGCCGGCTCGACTCCACCCGATACCACGGCCTCACAGAAAACCGGCAGTGAAACAATGCTTGCATTGCTTTTGCCGCGTGAGTGAGAATACCGGAGGCCCTATCCCTTCCCTCTCCCCTATTCCTGTCCTTCCCCTGTAATCCCCTCTCCCGTCTTCCCGCTCTTCCCCCTCTTCCTCTACTCCCACCTTAAAGGTCAGCAACGCACTTGTGACTCTTGAGTTACAGGTGCCCGATGAGCCTTAGGTACACTACCCATAACATTTTTCATAGTATTAATTCTGCAAATACGCACAATGTGCGGCATTTTTACACAACTGAAGTCAGATTTACGAATAATCTCAACAACATATTTGATCGTTACCTGTCACAGCAAAAACAGATCAAAGGCTTTCAACCAACAAAAATAAGTAGGTATTTCATACTCGTGACTATTGTGGGATAAACTCGTAAAACATCATTTACTTTTGAAGTCTGCCGCCTATTTATCATACAATAGTTACCACATTGGCGTAAACAGGTAGACTATATCAGGTAGAAGCTAGATAAAGAGCCACAGTAACTATATATGGTTTCTAACAAGTCCCATGAAAACGCCATGGCGCACTTATTATCTTATCACGTACGCGTAGAAAAATCAAAAGGGATATACGTATCCCTTTTGATTTTTCTGTCACTGTTTTGGAGTGTTTAACAAACTAAGTCTAGACTAACAAACTAGACCTTAGTACGAGCGGATGGCTTGAAGGCAACATTTAAGTTTTTGAATGGCCGCTTTAAATCAACATCTCTCAACGATTTTGTTTAAAGGTTTTGTTAGATGCGAACAATAATCGTTCACGTCGATCAGATACAGAACACAAACATCTCTATTGGCTAATCCATCCAGGCCCGCTTACATGTACGTTTAGTTAGTAGTAGGCTGCCATATACTCATATATTGATCCCGTAGACTCGATCCATCTATCTGACTAGACAAAACAGCTGAACTAAATGGATGGACGGTATTCCAAACATGAATTTAGATAACCTGAAACTGTTATCTCAATATTCAGGTCGAAGTGAACCTCTACCAAGGTATTAATAGAATAGGTAACAATGTTTTAGGCCAGTAACCTGATCTCAGATATAGAACGCATTACTTATCCGTATGACGAGCAGGTGAATGGTAGTCATTTATAATTCATGATAAAATGGTACCTATTTGTTTTGCTCAGTAATAAATCGCTTGGAGCTCTTATTGTTTTTTTACGGTTAATAACCTTTTGTTTATGTTTACTCAGTATAAACGCTTGTTTCTTTATAAGTAATGCTCTTTGTTTGAGAGCACAACCCCGAAATAGAAAAGGTGGAGAAAGGCTTTTAGACGTATCTGCGTCACGGCGGTGATTGCATTGACCCAATAACAAAAAAAAAACGTACAAGTGCGTGTCGGACTCGCGCACCGAGGGTTCTGTAAGCAAACAAACTTATATACGTCCATCTCGGAAATCAATTCTCGAAGACTTTTGCCCGTCTTTTTCGAAAGACAAACTTAACTTTGCGGTTGCGATGTACGACAAAGTCAACAATCCAACCGCAAAATATAAGTTTGTATTATGTATTTTTTTTAATGTGATATAACAACAAATTAACGACTTTCGGACTTTTTCCTTGACTTGTGCTGTCAGACCTTGCTTCTTACCAAATTTCATGATTCTAGGTAAATGGGAAGTACCCTATAGGTTTTGATTTACCTGCGATATGTTCAAATTTGTTTAAATTCACCATCTTTAATTGCGTTGACTTAGAAGCTTGATTTTTTACAGCTTCAAGGGACCACTAACATAAATATTTGATGTTAATTTTAACTTGATGCCTTTTCGGGTTCCTGAGGAAAAGGGTCTTGACAGACATACAGACAGACAGACAGATGTAACAACAAATTAACGACTTTCGGATTTTTTCCTTTACTTGTGCTGTAAAACCTTGCTTCTTACCAAATTTCATGATTCTAGATCAATCGAAAGTACCCTATAGGTTTTGATTTACTTCCAAATTGAAATTTGATGAAATCTAAGGCTTAAATGGCCGTATCTTTTGATTGCGTTGACTTAGAAACTTGATTTTTTTAAAGCTTTAAGCGACCGCAGATTTATGTATTTGGTATTAATTTCAACTTGATGCGTCCAAGGGTTCCTGAAAAAAAGGTCTTGACACACAGGCAGACAGACAGACGGAGTACAAAGTGATCTTATAAGGGTTCCTTTTTTCCTTTTGAGGAATGGAACCCTAAAAAAACCTGTCAGACAACACCAGTGTACATGCGAACGCGTTAGGAATATTTTGTAAAATACAGATTTATTTAGTAACTATATGAAAAAAGCGGAGTTATAAGAGTATCTTCATTTACAATTGCATAATTATGTTAATGTTTAAAACGCAATCTTGGAATTGAATCTGGGTGGTCAGACTATGACCAGGGCCAGTGCAACTTGGTCGAAATGTGATGCAATTCTATGTTATGAAATACCTATTACGTGATCGCGTTAATTTCCGAATACACAATCCCACTAATATTATAAATGTGAAATTTGGATAGTTTGTTACTCTTTCACGCAAAAACTACTCAACCGATTGCGAAGAAACTTATTATGTAGATAGCTGGAGACCTGGATTAACGCATAGGCTACTTTTTATCCCGATATTCCTAAGGGATCGGGATTTACACGGGTGAAACCGCGGAGCGCTGCTAGTAAGTTATAATGAAAGTTTGGATGGATGGATGGATGTTTGTTACTCTTTCACGCAAAAACCACAACCGATTGCGATGAAACTTGGTATGTAGATAGCTGGAGACCTGGATTAACCCATAGGTTATCTCGATATTCCCACTGGATCGAGACATACGCGGGTGAAAGTTTAAAAGTGAGTATTCGTAAGTACATGACATTTGTTGATGAAAATATAATTTATAATTGACCGACTGTTCTTATTTTAGTTATACATAATTTCTGTTATTAGATCTACGTATTACGAAGAATGACAAAGCAACATAATCAAATGTTGCTATATAATTAATTAATAATTTACATTTTAGATGCATTACGTTTATTAATTTAAATTTCTGAACAGTCTGGTTTAATTTTATTTATGTAGGTACCACTAGCCATAATTAAAAATTAAACATCGTTTCTTTATTGCAATAGGAGAATTAAAAATCACAATTTTACCTATTATAATCGACTCTTGGTATATCTCTTGGTACATTTATACTGGATAACTCAAGGCATACTTTGTCTTCATAGTTGCGTATAATTACTACCTTTACCGTCATTATGTTTATGTTTAAAATGTACATTAAACATACGTTTCTATGCTTAGTCAATAGCTTTTACTTAAAAATAAACTAATTAACATTACTTTTTTTAGCCTGAGTCGATAAGTATTCTTTAATTCTGTATTTTATCGCATGTGTTGTTGGAGTTGAACCGACAAACGAAACAGACACTATATTTCCAATATCACCCCTTCAACGTATCCCCGGATAGGTTGATGTATTTATCAACCCCATCGGCCCTCTCTAATAATAGTACTGTACTCTGTGGGTTGACCCCATTTTCAGCGACACCGTCCTCTGAGACTAGAGTAAAATCTTCTCCTTGTTCAAGAAAATACATAAGAGCCCTGTTCATATAGTTACTAAACAAATCTGCATTTTACACAATTTAATTTGTCTAATGGAGATCGGGTTAAGGGCTGCTCTTCAACACCTTCCTTCTAAATTATTTTGAATATAGACTTCGGTTGCAGCTTTTCTTTTTACTATTGACTAAAATGCTGTACAAAATTACATGTATTGTGTAAATTGAAATTCTAATATTATTGTGTAAAAGGTAGGTATTACATAATTTTTTTAAGAGGCCGTATACGAAATTTTGCCTATTTCGCTGATTTACGTGATTTTACAGACGTTATTGTACAGTTATAATACTATATTATATTACATATTACTATAAGTTTTATGACCAACATAAAAGCTTATTTCTATTTAGATCTAATGTATGATCCACTTTTTTAGTAGTACCTAGTAAATAAAATATGAACCGTACGGAATGAATCAATAGACCAACCATAGATGGACGATGGATGATTTAAATATATGAGATGGATGATAATGATAGATGATGATGAATTAAAATCAAAATACAAATAATCAATAAATGAGTAATAAACTAAATATGTAAAATGTTTAAATCGAATAAATTGGAGTCAGAAATAATTATTGATAAGTGTCAGCTAAGGTCATCAACAGAGTAGAAACACCCCTCTATCAAAAAATCTTTTAAATTAATTAAAAACTCTTTTATGCAGTATAATTTTTAGTTCGGTTGATAGTTTATTGAATAACTTTACTGACCTATGGTAAGCACCATGTTTAACTACATTAAGTCTCGGGATGTGCTTGGTCTGAATGTCTTTGCGTCTTGTACTTTTTCTAACCAACCTCTCCTTTTCTGTTTCATACTCGTGAATGTATTTTTTTAAATTTGTCAAGAAAACCAGGACGTATAGACTCGGGACAGTCGGTATTTGAAGATCTTTAAAATATTTTTTACATGACTCTTATTGTCTAATGCGTACAATTGTGCGAATCGCTCTTTTTTGTAAAATAAAGGCCTTTTGAATATTGTACTCGTAACTACCTCCCCAGAATAAGATACTGTACCTTAACCTCGATTCTACCAATGCCTAATATACGGTTTTTAGTTGATAAATCTCAACATCATTACGTAGGCTTCTAAGCACATAGCAGGCTGAACTAATAGAATTTTCAAGGGCCACAAGTTCATGCTTCCATTTAAAGTCTCTATCTACATAAACCCCTAAAAACTTAACGACGTCGACCACGTGGATTTAAATGCCATTAAGACTGCAGTTGAGCTGGTCACTATTAGTTTTTGCTGAATTAACTAGTAACCTGTCGACCAGTTATTCAACGCATTTAAGACCTTGTTCACTCGTTCATTGAGGGAGCTTATGTCATTTGCTGACACTATAGCGTTAGTATCATCTGCAAACAATACCAGCTGTGTGTTTTCGGTCATGCAATTCTCTAAATGATAAATCAATGGTCATTACAAAAATTACTAAGAATATTGGGCCCAATATTGAGCCTTGTAGAACCCCTGTAGTAGTTTGAATCAGTTTCGATTTAAAAGCTTACTCGTAAAGCTTTGTATGACTTTTTTCACAACTGCTATTATTTCTAGTCTCCGTAATCATTCCAGTTATCTCTACAAAAAAACTTCTATTTTTTAAATACGAGCTGAGAAGTTGCATGGCTTGTCCTCTTATGCCATAGTGCTCGAGTTTGGGTAATAGCAGTTCGTGGTTTACGGTATCAAAAGCAGAACTTAGGTCTAGAAATAGACCCGCGACCTTCTGTTTCATGTTAAGCCGATTCCTGACATCACTAATTAAGCTGTCTATGGCATCAAGATATTTTGTTATGTGATTAATAACTTTCAGATATTTCCTTTACTTTGCTTCTTACCAAATTTATATTCAATTCAGTACTCTTTAGGTTTTTATTTACTTGTGAAATGTTTAAAATTGGTTAAATCTAAAATCGACTTAAATTGCTGTATCTTTTGATTGCGTTAATTTAGAAACTTGGATTTTTAAGGGACCGTAGGCAAGTATTTGACGTTAATTTCAACTTGATGCTTCCACGGGTTTTTGACAGACAGACGGACAACAAAGTGATCCAATAAGGTTACTTTTAATCCTTTTGAGGAAGGGAACCCTAAAAAGTCAAATCTACTTTAAAAGATCTCCCTTCTAATTCAATATTTATTCTACTATTTTAATCAAATATACCTTTGTACTTTGTAATTCAATTTTGATTAAATTAAAAAAAATCGGTTATTTTACAGGCTGTAATTCATAGTAGAATAAGAAGTCTCAACAGAGAAGTGAATTCATTTTAAAAATAAGAAAGCTAACATGTCTTATCTCACCTTATCATAAACTAATAACTAGCGACCCAGTAAACTAGTATTTACATATTTAGTACTTTCAACAAGAAGTTACATTGTTCACTAATATGTATTACGGTTAACATATTTACTGAACAATTATTTTGTTTTACAAGTACATAATAATATGAGCACGAATAGTATGATGATATGTATGTCTCTCGATATTGAACAATTCCCGAAAAAATATGATAATGGAGTTACTTTTTTCGTAATACTTTTAATATTGTAGATTGGATCATTACGTGAATGCATGAAGGGTACTCGAAGTTATCTATTCTACTCAGAATATAATCCACTTACCCAAGGCAATCTCCCGAAAAGCATGTGACGTCGCTTGGTCAACACTTTTGCATATAGAATAAATAAGGTTCAATGTCAAAAATGCTGATAAATGAAACGATATAATTGATGCTAATGGCTTGTTTAATAAACAAAGTTCAAGTTGTGTTAAACGACAATGATGGATTGTGTCGGCTGGACAGTAGCATAATTAGTAGTTCACAATGAGGTACGTGCAAGGTTCGTTGTTTGTACTTATTTGTAAATGTTGTTCGTGTTTTGATCTCTCTGTCAATTAAAAATATTTTGACATGACTTTGAAAACACATAATAATAGAGAGGTACTCGGATTAACAATATATAAGGATATTTTGTAATTTTTTTTACCTAAATATCTTGTTACCCATCAGGCAATAGTTATAGTAAACCTAAAGTGCTAATAATTACTTTTTAAGAAGCTTGCACTAAAATTCCTTCTAATTTATTTGTTGAACTCTAAGCTACAGGCCATATTTAAAATATTATATAAATTTTTAGGTTATTTAAAAAAAAAAATTCCGTTTCAATTAACAATACTGAATCCAAAACGTTTTTAAAACATGGTTCTTTTCTAAACCACATTATTTTGCAGAGCCATCTCATCCATAAAGGTATCCATCTCGTAAGATTATTATTTACTGCTATGTGTGTATTCTGTGATAAAGTCAATGACACAAAACATCTTAGGATTAAGTCCGTAAGGTATTCGTTTTTCACACTTAGATAGTTTTCATTGATTGAATATTCATTTTCAGTACTCATACTTCATACTTAAGTAGTACGTTAGTTTGCAGTGGATGCGCTCCTAAAAGTACCAGACAGCATAAACCGTGTAATATCATGCAAGTCCCCTGGAGTTGCAACCTTTCATAGGCTACGGTAACCGCTTACCATCAGGCGGGCCCTATGCTTGTTTGCCACCGATGTGGTATAAAAAATGGTCTCAAACAATCACTTATTTGCCAACCACAGTATAAAACTCCAATTTAACCCATATTTTCTAAAGAAAATTTGTACCTTCTCACACCTCTCACTCCAATTTGACCTTCTCTCTTTGACCGTCTCTTTATAATTCAACTTGATACTCTAGACAAAACTTTTGATATAGTATCGTTTAGCTTGGTTTTAATAGTTCTTAAAGGTTCTTAGAAACAGATTATTTCAGACAAGCTTAGGGACCAGGACCGACCTTGAAATCGACCTTAAATTATCTGTGTAAACTATCAAAAGATTTTTATTAAATAAATTATTATTCTACTTGCATGTATCGGACATGGGTATTTATTATAACTATGTATTTACACGGGAATTAACGCTACCACGAAATATGTATTACATACCTCTGAATTGCCTGAGGTTTCGACCAGGTCGCACTGGCCGTGGTCAATGAACGTGAAATGGAACGCGAAAGTTTAAAAGTTAGTTTAGGTATTTATTCTCTATAGCCATCACTGTGTATATGTGTTTGATTACGCGTATTCGTTTATTAGCTCTTCATATTTAATACAGCTAAGTTATGCGCTTGATCCTTTTTAAGTTTTTACACGCCTATATTGGATTAACCTGTGTCTGTTTTCGGAATCTCAACAGAATCTTTCAACGGAATTTTCACCGACATCAAGACGTCCGATTGATTTGAAAATTTACACACATATTGAGGACCGATGATAAAACAAGTCTAAAAATAAAAATAAAAATTTTGTTAAAAAGGACTAAAAAACACGCGTTAGCAGCAAACTGAATTTAAAAAATATAAAATAATTTATAGGCAAGTCATCCTACTTAAATATTTTCACATTCTCTGTAATAATAATTACAAGTAAAAATTTAAATTTAGAAATCCGACTGCTCAAAGAGTACCTATTAACATATAGCTGGATATATTTTGGTAATAATCTTTTTAAAACCCATTTATTTTGATACCCCACTTGATAGGACAAAAATTTTGGCGATACATTATTTTTTATAACTGTCATAATATACCCAGTGACACTTGCGCAATAAAGACGCATCGAACGACATATCGTTCATCAAAATCAGTTCAGCCGTTTATTAGTTACGAGAGAACATAGAGACGGATATAAAGGTTCCGCGAGCGCCTTTCTAGACTGAAGGGGGACACGGCTCCTACTCACGACTGCGAGACTACCTGCTTTGTGGACAGGTGGTCAAGTCTGTCGGGGGTTTACTCAGTTATTGAGAAAATCCATAAAACATAACTTAAAAAAATTCAAAGTTAGTTTTAATAGATTTTTTGGTAACAGAATAAAAAAATTCAAAAATATTCATGCTAGAGTCATGCCCTTTCAGGGATTTAAGTAAGTGTTCCTTTTTCAAATACAACCTGTATATGTATACATATAGGTCAAACGTTTAACCCCCTCCAGTCGGGTAAAATAAAATTGTTTCAAAGTGGTTATAACCTTCTTAAAAAGTATAATGGAAGTCTAAAATTCTTAGAACAAAAAACATTCTTGTGTAAAAAAAGTTTGGCTACAGCTTCCTAAAAGTACGCGGAATTCCGATAAAAAAGGAAAACTGGTTGGTTTTCAGAATAAATAGGCTTACTCGTCCGGAAGATCTGCGTAACCAATTTATCTCCAATGATATTTGAGGAGTCAACATCGCCTCGATTTTTCTCCACTTCATTTTTAACACAATCCTTTTTAATGCTTGGCCGCGCACCGAATAAATATCTTATCTTACTAACTTAACGGTTTCAACAAAGATAAAGTAAACTAGTTTTTTTATTAAATAGCAATCACAAATTATTCATACGGATATGCGTATCAAATCAATAATTTTAGTGGGAGAGCCATGCTTCGGCACGTATAGGCCGGCTCGACCGTAGTGATACCACGGCCTCACAGAAAACCGGCAGTAACCGACTCTCGGGTTGGAGGTGCCCATGGGCGGCAGTAGTCGCCTACCATCTGTTCGTTTGCCACGTATATAAAAAAAAACGATAGTTTATTGTTTCATTTTCTAGGAACCACTTTACGTAGCAACACTAATGTGTTAATTGTAAGACGATAGTAATTACGAATGAATACATCTGGTTAGAGACATCGTTGGTTTAATGAGAAAATAAGACAATGGCCCTCGTAAATCAGTGGGAACAAGTAATAAACAGACATTTATATGTTAAACGACAAACAGAATTGAATTAAATTTTCTTTTTGTTTGTGAAGTATTCGTTTGGGACAAGTGTGCTTAAGTTTTTATTTAAATAATTAAACTAATATTTGTTTTTCACTTTTAATAACACTCAAGTTAATAAGAATATAGGAGATGTAGTAAAGCTATTTTGTACTCGAACTGAAGCCGCCCCCTGTATAAGCACTGTTTATGTAGTAATTACTGCTGTTAATAGGCTTACCAGAAATCCTTTGATATTCTTGGTCTCGAGATTTTTTTAATTCATAAGCTATCGACCTCATGGCTCCACCAGAAGAAATGTAAAAGTAGAACGTGTAGAAGAAGTAATTAAAGTCACAGTATAAGGAGCCAAGATAGTAAACCACACGTACATTCACGATAGATTGGTTTGAATTATATTTTCATGACCTACAAATGGGTGCCTTTTGTCTTTTTATTTATTTTGTGTATGCATCTTCACGTCGACGAGGTCTAGAAAATATGGGTCAAATTGGAGTTTTAATAATACACAAAATCATTAGCAAACTTTATAGCTCAACTTGAAACCCTCGATAAAACTTTTGAGATATTATCGTTTGGCTTGTTTCTATAGTAGCAGGTGAATTATGAAGGTTCTTTAGGAACAGGATATTTCAAACGAGAATTTTATATTCGAAGTAAATATAAATTATATAGAATTACGGACAAACTTAGACTGTAAATTAAACTGTAAAGTGTTTGTGTAAACTTTTAAAAGATTTTGATTAAACAAATTATCATTCTGCTTTACTCGGACATGGGTATTTATTTTCTATAGCCATCAGTAAGTAAATGTTTTCGACTACGCGTGTTCGTTTATTAGATCTTCATATTTAAAAGAGCTAAGTTATGAGGTTGATCCTTTGCCCTTTTACACGCTTTGAACGGAGTTTTCGCCAACTTCAAGATACTCCTTGAATATTGGCACATACAGTAAGACAAAAAATTGTAAAAAAACTAATAGCAAAACGGAACTAATAAGTAGGAAAAAAACGCTTTAAAAGCAAACCATCGCACGGTAACATAATCACATAATAAAAATATAGTGTTTTCAATAGTCCTAATTGAACAAAGCGCTAGCGAGCCTTAAATGCATACACAAACCGTACACGATTTCCAAGTCATTATAATTATTTATTATACGAACACTTTTAAAAATGTTGTCAGCTGAAAAATTAACTAACAATTTTAACTAACAACTTTTTACATGTTGGTTTTTGATGGGATTGATTTGAATTTGTCTGTATATATTACATTCGGTGTTATATGATACATAATTTTGTAGGTAATATAAAGGAAACATCGTTAGCCAATGACACTGTTACTACTTTTACCTACTATTTGCCTACTATCTTTATTCTACTCTTATTGTATGATCTGTAAAAGTTATTTTGTAATCTCATTTCTATTATATAGAATTACAAAGGTACTTGTGCAGTTTATATATCCAGAAAACGGGACTGAAATTGCGGTATTGTTAAGTTTTTCCATGCTTCATAGGCTAATCACAATTTGTGTTCAAAATTTGTAGCTTTTGTATCTGCTAGAAGTACCTAAACCACAGATTCAAATTTTAATGTAATTTAGGAATATAACTAGTTATCTTATGCCCTTTTGGCCTCTGAAATTCAGGTTTCTAATTTTATCCACAAGGAAGATACAAGGGGTCGAAAATGTTCTGAATGGCTTCGCGAAATCGGCCGTACCGTTGTTTTTTTATTTCCTCGACTTGCCGGGGACACGCTCGGGATAACATCTCTGTATTCAAAACACTCAGCGCCATCAACAAACGTTAGTATACCATTACCTGGTAGGTACCTTTCAGTGACGACGTTCGCTACTTACAGTCTGTGATAATCTCAATCAAGGTCGGAAGTAAACCGATCGCTTAAAGCAGAGGAAATACTCGCCAATAATGATAACGAATACTAGACATAATAGGCTGCTGATAGAGCCTATCAATTATTTCGATTACCAGACGGGCTAGATTAGAGAATTTATTGAGTTAGTTATCCTGTGGTTTTAAACCTAACGAATGACGGCGCGCAACTTAACCATCATTGGCATTTTATTTATAATTTTCTGCTAAATGTTATTTGATATGTAAATCCTTATGTGACCTTAATCGCGGTCATATTTGATAAGGTACGTTATCTACGGGTACCTAAACAAAAAGGTACAATACTATCTAAATAATACCGTGATTAAATTCCGATTTACATATGTAATACGCACACAAGTCACAAAAGTATAAAAAGTTTATAGTAATATTATAAATTTAATATTTAAAAATAATATATTGTCCACTTATCACCGAAAATCAGCACATGATACCAAAGATTTTTTCAGGTTTATGAAAAGCATTTAATGAATTCAAATATTGAATACTACAATCAAAGAAAAGTTTTTTAAGAATACTAGAATAACCCAGAAAATCAAAATGTTTTACAAAGTACTGTTGATGGAACTGGCTGAGTGATGAGATTTACCCAAAATGTTTATCGCTACTTGGTAGGCATGTATGAGTCAGAATGTTAACATTGATTTTCTTCTTTATATAAACAGAGAAAGAGATATTATATAAACGGACAGTGTGTTAAAGCATACATGTGTAGGTACTCCATCAATAAGTCTTTAAGTCTAAAGAGTAATTAAATAATAATAAGTAGCACTTAACAGTTATTTTGCTTGACTTTTAAAACGGCCATGATAATAAACATCTGCTATAATAAGATGTTTTTCATTCGTAAATTAGTTACTTTCAAAAACAGAAAACATTCAGTGTACTAATATAGATACACGATTGACTCATACTTTTGTTAGAGGAAAAGCATCTTTAATAACAATTTTAAACATATTTATATGGAGATACGTTTTACAGATCGAAAAAAATTGCTGTTTTAATGAGATATATTATAAGAAACGACAGAAAACTTTGTGGAATTGTTATTGTTATTTATAAACTAATAAATTAAAAATCTATCATATGCCACCTTAGAACAACTAAATAAATTTAATAACGCTAGACAATTGTTGTTTTAAGTCGTTATTCTCAGTGGGGCAACTTCCACATACTTACAATAAAAACATACCTCAACATCACTTAGCGAAGACACAGGATACAACACACCTCCACTACTGGTGTACTTTTTATATGCAGCTTGATTGGCTGGACACTGTTTCAAAAATTTAAAAGTTTTGAATTTTGTATTTATATATTGTAATTTCACAATCCAGAGGTTTTGTGTTGTATGTGGCCGTTTCATATTTCATAGATGCCCGAGTCGATATTCATTTCAACATCTTAATTCTGTACGTATATTTTACATATAACTTAATGAGGAAAAATATTTTCCCTCTGGGGTTTACGAGATTGTTAGAATTTGTTAGCTATGAGTATGTAAAAGCCATACAGTCAAGACTAGGGCGTCAAATTTTATCGCTTAACTCTTTCACGAGCGTAAATATGACACAATAATAAAATCATGGCTGTAAAAATACATTTATCGTATAAAATATGTACTCTTACCGATAACATTTTGATATTTAAAATAAGTTACTTTTTTTACAAGCTTTTATTTAGTTTCACTTGTCCCGTTGTCTGTCTGTAATCAAATCTTGCAAATTAAATTTGACACACTTCCCAGTTTCTGATTGTGCTGAAATTTTGCAATGCAATGCAATATTATGATGACATGGAGCTGATCTGATGATGGAGCTGGAAGGTGGCCATAGGAACTCTGTAATGAAACGATGCAACCCCATCGAGTTTGGACTCCTTTGATTCATGGTAAATCCTGAATCATAAAAACTAAAAAGTTAAATATGAAAATAAAGATATTTTTTCTGAAAACTAGCTTTTATTACTTGTTAATAAAAAGTTTAAAGTTATTACTTATTAATGAAAAGAACTAAAAAGTTAAAAATAATAATAAAAACGTGTTACATTTAAGTGCAAGAGAAATAAAAAAGGTGTAACGCGATTTATTATTATTTTTTAACGTTGTAGTTCTTTTTATTAATAAGTAATAAGAGCTAGTTTAAAAAAAAATCTTTCCAAACTATATCACGTTTAACACTACTGCAGGTTACATTTCAATGCCGCTCACTAGAAGGTCCATTGGGAAATGTATAATTATAGTTCCTGACTACTAATACCTCCTTTGTTGCATTATGCACTCCACGGCACTTTTAAAAGCTCTCTATTAATAAAATCATATAAAGCGTATCTCCTTTGGTTTTATGCAGCACCGAGTGCTTTAGTCTTGTGGAAGGCGAATGTAATTTCGGGGTATATTATCGTGTGTTATCCTTAGAGCTATATAGTTCTATCGGTGAAGTAGTATATAATAGAGATACTTGTATGAATTGTAGCCATGAAAGGAAAGGTTTCTAACTATTTGGGTCAAAGTAACAACTTTGACCCAAATAGACTCTAAAATAGTAGTAGATTCATACGAGTATCTATATTATATACTACTTCACCGATAGAAATATATAGGTCTATGGTCAGTCAGTCAGTCAGTATGGTCAGTCTAGGGCTACCAGGTAACCAAACTTACGGTCTTGAAATGCAGTATTAGCAGATGATAACAAAATATAAAAGTATTTTAATAAAATAATAGCAGTTAAAAACTACCTACTTTCTTCCCGTACAAAATTCCAAACGCTAACAACAGAAATAGCCCAGCTATGCGCAGTATAAATGATTATCATCAAACTGAGATAACTCCAGAGCATAAAATATTATCTGTCTATACAATGTAGTTTATTGCCTTAAATCATTGATTGTCTAGATATTTATGGTTACTGATTTCCCAAAGTTTCTCATAAAGGTTTACGACTGCTGGAGAAGATAGTTTTAAACGTTTTAGCATATAGCAATAGCAACACAATAATAGAATGGAGGTGCTAGATATAGGTGAGACAGTTGCAAATCTAGCAGGCATTTGATGTCCACTACGTTCTCTTGAATGCGTAATTTTAGAAATAATTATATGAAATTCAAATTCTCAACGGTAATGTTTTAGTCTAAAGGTTTGATTATAACTAAAGATGAAACCAATATATTCGTATTCATTTAAACATTAGTGATATTGAACGTATTCATGTATCAGTAATACGACAAATTCTAAAATTCTAATGCTGCATATTCATTAATATGTGAATACCGACTATTCAACATGGATCACATAATAGAACTCTGATATCAGATTGTATTGGTATTAGTTACGTTAGTAACTGCTCAGTAATCTGTGGTATTAGTCAGATAAATGTATCACTGCCAGCCCGTCCGTCCGTTTTCTAGATCAGGATCGTAAATATAATATTTATCTTACAAGGATTGGCGGGGATTGCTGTCACTCTGCTTGCATTCGTAATGGGAAGCAGCTTGTATCTTATAAGCTTGTCTCAGACATTCATATTTATTTATAGACACGAATATATTTAAAAATCTTTGTTGCGTGTTAGCGACTTCATTTCTATGTGAAAGGGAATTTTATAAATCTGGCGAGCTGATTTCCGACCAGTGCACTCCAGAAGTTATCACCAAAAGTTGAAGTGAAGAAACTAATGTTCTTACTAATATTTTTTATTTATTTCTGCTAACAAATAAAATTGACTTGATTGGAAATTTTATGAAATAAAGATATTGAACTTATAAAAGTTTCATACCACCGTATTTTTCATTAGCATGAAAATCTAGTATTATCAATTGTCATGTACCTTTATCTAACTGAAGGTCATTGAATACAATAATTTATGAATACGCTATACTGTATGGCGTATTCATAAATTATTGTATTCAATATACATAATATTAACTAGAACTGAGGTAGATATCACTAATACGTAAATATTAGTTAAAATATTATAATCTTTCTAAACGAATATATTCATATTAGCTAATACTGACAAATATCGGTATTAACCCATCTCTTATTATTACCACGTGGGGTTATAATCAAACCTTTAGACTTGAGTTGATAAAATCTGTAAATCGACTTAAAAATTCTGTCTCTACTTGTATTTAGCTATACCTACAGTAATGTAGGTGAAGTAGTTGAAAGCCCTTCAGCTAATGGCTGAGTAGCTAATTTAATTCCTTTAGCTACGTACGTGAATAGTTACTTCTTTTTTGGCGCCGCACTTGACTAATGTAAAAAGCTTTTCACAATAAAAACATTCGAACTTTCTAGTACATTACGTCTAACGGCGCTAATGAAGCCTTATCTATTATGTGTATGTCTATATATATTATGTGTTAGAAGTCTAACTCAAGTTCTAATTGACGCATAAGTGTTAAAAGTAAGTCTACTTAAAATCTACTTATTATTATGTATATATACATACACATAAATAAAACTAAAGTGTCTGTTTGTAATTTCATAATAACAGCTTTTTACTAAATGCATCTGAATGTTTACACGATACTTTTACCATATTTTTTTTTTAAATTTCATGTCTGTCTGTCTGTTGGTTCCGGCTAATCTCCGGAAAGGGTGTACCGATTTTCACGGGACTTTTTCTGGCAGATGGCTGGTGTTATAAGTAGTAATACAGGCTACTTTTATTTTAGAATAATAATTAGAGTTCTGCGCAAAATATATAAATATGTAGAAACACGCTATGTTTGTGCTAGTTTATAATAAAATTGCACTATGGTTCAAGTTTTGTTTTTTTGGAGTATGGGAAGGGGGGGAAGAGGGAGAGTGCGGGTGGGAGGAGAAGAGCGTAATAGGGAAGGGTTAGGGCGTCCGGTAACCGCACTCGCTCGGCGAAATACAATACAAGCATTGCTTTACGGTCGGTGCGGTCAAGCCGGCCCTTACGTGCCGAAGCATGGCTCTCCCACAGTAGTACAGTTTGACCCCCACATAGAACAACTATTTTTGAGATGCCCTGATATGTTATTATTGTTGCTTGTATCCGTTATTTATATATTTGTCTCACACGTGAAACTACCATTATCAAGTTTATATTGTAGGAGTTGGTATGCTGTTTTTGTTAAAATTATAATTTAAAAAAAAACACAATTCAAAAGTAAACCACAGAACCTCCTGGTTCCATCATGAGACCATCGTTCCCAAATTCAATCTGTTGGACTTCGCACAACAGATTATATGAGCCCAAACTCGAGGGGTTTACTAGTAGCCATTGAAGAGTCCACTATCTCCACTCCAATCCACTATCTACCTCCTAGCTCCATCATCAGATCAGCTTCAAGACGCCAAATTATAGTATTGTCCTATGAACTAATTATTCAGTTAAAAGTTTCAATACAACAATTTTAAGTATAAAATTCACTTCCAAGATTTGTTAATACTGTTAGTTAATAGGATGGTTAGTTACCATCAAATTGACATACCCTGAACCCATTTTAATGAAAATTTACAATAAAACAAATGCGTGAAGAAGCGGATTTGACGAACCGAAGTTAAATAAAAAAGATAGGTCCAACCGCCTATCATTTACATGATAGGTTGAGGTTGGAGGGGGAGATTGAGGAATTTTATTTCTATAATTTTAATTTTGAAGACATAAAATTGTCTTCAAAATTAAAATTATAGAAATAAAATTAAAATAGGTATTAATGTTACTTGACGTGGCCTCAGCCAAATGGTTCGTTAGTAAACCACAATTGTAGCATACATTTTAAAATAATTTAATCTACACATACATAGATTTTCTTAATTTCCTCTAGTATAAAATAATAATCATTATCAACAACAAAACTCTGGAATAGACATTACAAAAACACTACTGTATACACTGTACTGGTTACAAAAGTAGCTATTGAAACTAAATTTCACGTTCCCATACATATGATACAGAAATAAAAGAACATAATATTCTATTTTTAAACACTTATAAACATTTTGTACGTGATTTAGCATCTATTTGTACAGTTTGAGAGCAATTTCTGTTGATCTGTGTATTATATTACTTTTGAGCGTAAAGAATAATTCAACTTTGATTTAGAAGGATACCACAAACTATTTTAACAAGTACAAAAGTAACGTACATGATAAACATAAGATACTGCAAATTTTCACTAACTGGTGGAATTTTGAGAATACAAACGACGCTCTCAACCTTGACGCTATTGTGAAATATTTACGAACCGACTCGTAAGCACAGCTCATTGGTTGACGAGGTGTGACACTGATGACTCTCAGACGTAAACGAAATACATGGTATTGAATGTATTTACGGAATAAACGACCCGTAGTCATTTGTCATTTAGATATAAAAGACATATATATGTTTGCAACATACAAAGAGAGAATGTATGTACTTCAATGTATTTGAAACGGTTTAAACAATTTGGTAAATTGATACAGCATTCTATTAAATTTTATCACGACATAGTGGTAACACTGAGTTATTATTTGAGCCAAATACTTTTTCAAAAATCATTGTTTTAATTCGAAGTTACATGGAAGCATGCCCGATTCAATTTATTTAAAACATATCAGTCAAAATGAAAAAAATAATAGATTTAATTAAGTATTCCGACTTCAAGATACTTAAATAATTTCACTAGATAGAAATCAAATAGAAGTAAATAATAAAATCGTTGTATTGAGAGGGATTCACACATATAAATAACGTATACGTTATGGGCCAAATAATTAAACATTGCACTATTTATAATGCCCGAGCAATATGAATAATGACGAGTTAAATCGGCTTATGGTAATTAATACTTACATAAACTTTATTATTTATTACATTGTATGGCCATTATGAATATTGCTACATTTTTTTTCTTTTATCGGATTGTGGGCAAACGAGCACACACGGGTCACCTGATGGTAAATGACTACCGCCGCCCATGGGCACCTGCAACTCAAGAGTCACAAGTGCGTTGCCGGCCTTTAATTTGGAAGTAGGGGAAGGAGGGAAGAGGGCGAGAGGGAAGGGTTAGGGCCTCCGGCAACCTCACTCAGTGAAAAGCAATGCAAGCATTGCTTTACTGCCGGTTTTCTGTGAGGCTGTGGTATCACTCCGGCCGAGCCGGCCCATACGTGCCGAAGCATGGCTCTCCCACGACGACGACTGTTGGGAATGTGAAAATTAAAGTACACTAGGATCAATAACATGCATGATCATATATATACAAGCACGCACAGACCCGCTACTACAGCTAATAAGCGGACGGCTTATATAGTTTGTATTTCCAATTGAAAACTAATACGAAAGTTTTACGTGGGAGAGCCATGCTTCGGCACATACGGGCCGGCTCAACTCCGCTCGATACCACAGCCTCACAGAAAACCGGCAATGAAGCAATGCTTGCATTGCATTTCGCCGCGTGAGTTAGGTTACCGGAGGCCCTAACCCGTGAGATACAATTCAAAATACAATTTAATCTTTAATAAGACAAAAATATAAACAATGTAATTTATCTATCAGTAACATTTATATTTATTTACTATAATTTCATAAATAAAGTGTATTTAAATCGTGTTTTTATAAACCAGCAATTTCAAAAAGCGATGACCATGATGGTTTTAAAATTAGAAATAGTGAAGCAATGCTTACATTGCATTTCGCCGCGTGAGTGAGGTTACCGGAGGCCCTAACCCTTCCCTCTCCCCTATTCCCGTCCTTCCCCTCTCCCCTCTTCCCACCCTTCCCCCGTCCCCCTCTTCTCCTACCCACCTTAAAGGGCGGCAACGCACTTGTAACTCTCGAGTTACAGGTGCCCATGGGCGGCGGTAGCCATTTACCACCAGGTGACCCGTCTGCTCGTTTGCCCCCTATACCACAAAAAAAAAGTTTGGTAAAATGTGTTATAGTTAGTTATTACTTAAAAAAATATTGACATGTATTTGAATGAACATAATGAAAGTGTTAGTATGGGGTCAGGAGAAAGAGGTCTAGCATACATTAAATTTGGTTGTAAAGGTGGTGTATGTCTGCCAGACATATGTGTGTGTGTGTGTTTTTAATAATTTTATTTAGATTAGTATAAAATACATAAAACCCGACTGCAGCTGTGCATTACATAAATAGTAACTGATAACTGAAAAGCCAAAATTAAACTATGTATTCTATAAAATAGAAACGGATAAGATCATTAACATAAATGTTAGCAGACGGATTAAAATTTTAGAATAACGAAATACAAAATTAAGTGGAACTTACAACTTCAATCGTAGTAACAGTAGCTGAACTAAACACTTAAACCCCTGAAACACCATGTGTTAGAGTGTATTTGCTGTATTGATTTTCTGTTACTTTCAGAGATATCACATATAATGGCCAGCTTGGCTCTAATATCAGAAGTTACATTTTTCATAAAAGTGTTCAATGCAATTTTAACTTTTAGCAAGTCATACTTTTTAATGTTTGTTTTGTAACACTCAAAAATCCTACTGAGAAAACAGTTTTATGTTTTAGGTAAATTGTGGTCCGCCTTGCATTGAATTTGGCCTGCAGACCAGTCATTGAACGGATATTAATGTTCAGTTATCATATAATTCATGTTCACGGTGACAGTGACAAAATAATCCGCAATGGTACTTAATGACCATAGGGAACACGACAGGCTCTATACTTTCACCCAATGTACAACATGTTTATCATGATAAATGAACCTAAAAACGTAAATTGTCATTTGTTACAGGTTATGACGACGCAAGGCGTCCCGAAGTGGTTGAAGTTATTCGCAGCGACGCTTCTGCGTCTCCAGTGCCGATGACAAGCCGTGGTTCAACGCGAGTTAAGCGCGAACATGGCCAACGCCACAGACGCTTACTGCGTGCCTGGCGCCACCAACTTCAACAAAGCCTACAGTCGATTACATGGCTACGTAGCAATAGTGATATGCATCGTCGGTTCAGCCACCAACTCCATCAACATCGCGGTTCTTAGCCGCCGGGAAATGACCAGCTCTACAAACTCAATTCTCAGCGGCCTCGCAATCGCAGATCTACTGGTGATGCTCGAATACATACCTTATGCACTACACATGAACATCAAAATAGGACCTCAAGTTAACAAGAACACTTACGCATGGGCTGTGTTTGTTTATTTTCATTCCATATTTAGTCAAACATTTCATACAATTTCCATTTGGTTGGCCGTAACATTAGCAGTGTGGAGGTACATCGCAATTGCATTTCCACAACGGAACAGTACGTGGTGCAGTAAAAAAAATACAACTCTCGCGATTGTGAGTGCATATGCGATATGTCCTTTTTTGTGTCTTCCAATATATTTTGCAATGCATATAATACCCAGTGAAGTGACACCCATGAACAACTCAGAATTTGCAGAAGATCTATCTCTACCAGACAATCGGACCGTATATTTAGTGGAATTGACGAAAAACGTTCAATTATTAACTGCAATTATGTGGATTTATAGTGTAATATTAAAACTTGTACCGAGTATTGCACTATCGATACTAAGTAGTTGTCTAATATCGAAATTAACAACGACCGAAAGGAAAAGGCAGAAGCTTCTAAAACGTTCTACAATCGGCTCTAATGAGGTAAGTTAAAAGATAATGATTTTGATTGTTTACAACTAGAATTGTGTCAAATTAAGGTCGGTTAGAGGTCACTGTCCCAAAGAAAAAAATGGATAGCTTATGCTATCCATTTTTTTCAATTTCATCAATATTGTCTTTTTGATTGCTATTTATCATATTCAAAACCAATCTCTATAGGTGTAAGGAAAAAAATTGTGACAGGTCATTCAGGCTATAACTTAGTCATATTTTTTTAATATTCCCTGCTATGAAGTTAACCAAGATGTTAACTTTAACTCGAAGGATTTTAATAGTTTCATTACTGTTTTCCTTTTTGTTCAATGTAGAATTATTTTATTTTATTACTGATCACTCTTAATCGAAACAAGAAAAACAAGTCTATAGCTGCTAACAGGAGACCTACGGTAAACCTAGATCTTACTATTTCTCATATATTTATGTTTAAAATATTTTTTTATGAACGTTCAGTTTTCCTACCTACTTTTCAATGAATTTGAAAAGTACGTGCGATGTTAGATAAAAATAAACAAGTGAACATTTTCAAATGTTTGGAATTGGAATAATTTGTTTTCCTTATTGTAAAATATTTTATTTATAAGTGTGTATTAAATTTAGTTTTCTATCATATCTATTTATAGACGTAGGCTTCGTTTGATCTAAAGCTTCAATACGCAGTCAGCAGCTGCCTACAAATCACCGAAAGGGTCTAATTAATTTATCTTATTAATATAGGTATAAATGGACCCTTTCCCTCAACGTCAATATAAAATGTTATAAAATCAAATTGAGACTAATTCAATAGCCCTTTGCTCAGTAAAGTTAAATATAATGAGGAATACTTAACAACCTGTATACGCTAAGTATAAATTAGCAATAAATGTATAATCGAGTACGTAATATGTATCTGAAGTAGTTCTGAAAGTATTTAGACATTTGTACATATAATATATTATATTATGTTATTCTATTTTTATGGTGTAATGGAATAGGCGTTTGTCTTCCAACTCATCTGATGGAAAGTGATGATGAAGGTATCAAATTAAAATGAATATGACAGTGTATTTAAATACATTGTCATATTCTAAAAGGCAACCTATATTGGTGGTGCGGTTTCGAACCCCACCCAGTGCACTACCGTCATGAACCCCCTCCTAACACAACCATTTCGCTTAGCTGGAAGGGTTAACAAGAATATTGGTAATGTGTGACCCACGTTACTAGTATTCTTTAAAAAAAAAGTTGTTCACTTAGTCTTGAACTCGAAGGAAGGTGTTCCTTTAAAATACACCGAGAATAAAAAATGAACATTTCTAAAATCATTTTCAGTGTTTCAATATACAGCAGTTAACTTCCCCTTTGCAGTTAATTATATGTTGAAATAAAACTACGTTCTCGTACGTAGGTGACTATAATAGGTATACATGACTCTTTATTGTATACCAGAAAAACCGTGATTTCTTACAGTCAACTTCTACATGAACTACATAAACTAAATATCATAGCACTGTATACGGCATTTAAACATAAATTAAGGAAATTTGAAATGGTGTACAACTTAATACAGAAATTATACTTTAGCATCAAGGTAACTAAATCTATTTCAAACCGTTACCGTTTCAAATCTTACGTAAATCTGAGCCCGACTGGAAAGATTCTTGATTCATTATCACACAATGAAATGAAACGTGAGGGAACATACTACCTTTCAAGGATGTGACATTATGAGTAACGTGTTGTGGACGTTCTTATATGTAATAGGTAGACCTCTTGACCTTTCCATATAAATATCACCGAGTTCATTATCCACATTCTAATTTAGTTATAATGAAATAGTGTAGGGTAGCCCTGAAGAGGTAAGCAGAGGTGATTAAAAACCCACATTTTGCCAATTGTAATTTGCTACTCACGTAATATTATTAATAAAAGATAGACAAGAAGGGAAGGAAAAGGATAGGTATAGCTTATACGGATGGACCAGGGAATATCTCGAGAATCGAGCCCACTACCTCTGGCTCAGCAGTCAGCGCCACTAACCACTAGACAAACAAGCCAGTCAAGCAAATTATTTCATTTCCTTTATGAAGTAAGATCCTTTGAAATCATCCATAAATTTTTGAAACTTACGAAACTTAACCAAATTTAATGTTAATAATACAAGGCATGTGACAAACACGTCATAGCGTAACTTAGAAAGGTCCTAAAAGATCTTTTTATGCCACGCGGCTTCGGTGCGAAGTCGGCTTCCAAAAAATTTATAACAAAAATTATCTTATACCACTAAACCCTGCTTCCTTTACGCTTGTAGTCCAGATAAAATAGACATTCAAGGTTACAATAATTCCAATACAGCTGAAAATTAATAAGAAAGTTAGAAATACTTTTCACATTTCAGATCCCACATCTGCAAAAAAAGTTATTGAAAGTCAAAGTTCGAAAATATATTTTGTTTGCATTTTTCATTCAAACGGTAGGTTTTATCATAAAATAGGACAGTCATTTAGATTTCTTACCTTCACTAAAATTTAGCTTTTAAAGGAGTTTCTGGTTGTTCGCGTACCAAAAAGCACGTTTAGACTTGTTTAATTAACATTCTTAAATCTCGAATAACTCAGAAATATCAAGCTTAAGATAAAGTGTCCCGGGACTAAATTAGTTCCAAATGTGTTCTACTTTAGCTCCTTGAAAGGAATGTATCGTATTTTCTGTCACTCTGTATATCACCTGTATACCTACTGTACACCCTGTATAAGAGTATAGGCAGCTCGTACCTTTACTCGTTCATATTATCGCGAACACGATACTTGTTCAACTTTTTGAATCGCTACATTTAAAAAAATGGTAATTCTTAGAACAAAAAGTTTTGGAACAATTTTATAGATAATTGAATGATTTACAATTTTTATCTGAGCCATTTCATGATAAAACTTACCGTTTGGCTAAAAATGTGAAATTTGACCATGAATAATAATTTTTTGCAGATGTGGCATCGATGAGGACTTTTCACATTTCATTTTTAAATGTGTTCCCAATATTCATACCAATTTTGAGTTCTATGCGAATTATTGTAAGCTTACCTCTATGTATTGAGCTAACTTGACCAGAATGTTGTGAATAAAAATGAGTAGACAAGAACGAGTTTTACATCATAAGTTTAATTGAATATAAATTTGTTTGAATTAAAATACAGCATAAGTAGTAAAAAATACATGAGACGTTAAAATAATATAGATTATATTATTCACAGGGTCGTGTAAACTGAAAGGGTTCAGGGTTCCATTTGTTCTGTTTAAATTACTTGGCTCAGTTACTTAAATATTGATAGAAAGGAATAATATTGGAATACTAGAAGCACTTATTAATCTGTGCTAGAAGGCCAAAATCTTTAACATTCAGAGAATCGAAGCCTACGGATTAGCGACTGAGGAAAGTTCGATGGATCTTATATGGATAATTTTGTCGGGCTCCTCTCTGCGCCCCTGGTACTGTCAGGTGACAGTACGAGTGCCTGAGAGCCAACGCCCAGTCAGTATACAGTAATAATTTCAAAACATCAAATGCAAAAGTATCACCAAAGTTTGAATTTTAATAAAGTAGAATAACTATCACACTTCTATAGAGAGATCCTGGTCCTGAATGGGTGGAATTATAACAATACCAAACCCTGCCACTGTGTTATGAGTAGCTATCCAACTATTCGAACAACCTTTTGATAGATAAGCCAGATCTATATGGGCTATCAGATTATATAGAGAATCCCACTAATATTATAAATGTGAAAGTTTGGATGGATGGATGAATGGATGGATGGATGGATGTTTGTTACTCTTTCACGCCAAAACTACTGAACCGATTGCGTTAAAACTTGGTATGTAGATAGCTGGAGATCTGGATTAACATATAGACTACTTTTTATCTCGATATTCACACGGGATCAGGACTTACGTGGGTGAAACCGCAGGCCGCTGCTAGTTAATAATAAAGGAAGACACGTGTATTTCATATTCAATAACTTAAATTTCTGGCCAATATTTTAATAGTCTGCTTCGAGGAATAATAATTAATAATTGGAGGACAGTTAGTTATATATTATTTGTTGTGACTTTAATACTTTCTTTTCTCTATTATTTTCAAGATTTACTATGCACTTACTGGTTTTTTTTTTTATGGTATAGGGGGCAAACGAGCCTACCGCCGCCCATGGGCACCTGCAACTCGAGAGTCACAAGAGCGTTGCCGCTTTTTAAGGTGGGAGTAGGAGAAGAGGGGGAGGGGGGGAGAGGGGGAGGACAGGAATAAGGGATAAGGAAGGGTTAGGGCCTCCGGTGACCTCACTCACACGGCGAAATGCAATGCAAGCATTGCTTCACGGCCGGTTTTCTGTGAGGCCGTGGTAACGAGCGGAGTCGAGCCGGCCCATACGTGCCGAAGCATGGCTCTCCCACATGTGTATCAGTGTGTCCTTTTCTAAGCCCCTAACCCCGAATCATCATGAAATTTTGTATACATGTTGTATACAATATTCATGATAATCGGTTTAGTAGTTACGGTGTGGAAGTATAACAAAAAACAAACAGACTTTCTCATTTATGTTATTGATTAAGATTAGTTTGCTGATTGGAGCTTTCTCATTGAAGTTAGTAGCTTTGTCGCTCGAGGAAAAGTGAGTCTAAGACCGTTTTACTTTCTAGTTTTTTCCTAGTTCTCAACTTTTAATCAAACTATTTCAAATTAGAATTGAAGTTTAATTAATTAAGTTATTCAATTTAATTTGTTACTTGAACAAAAATGTATTTTAGGTAAATACATAATAGATATTTTTGTTTGAAAAAAAAAAAGTACTGAGCATCATCTAGTAGTCCATCGTTCAGCAAATCTAAATAATCCCAATGCAAAATTTAATTATCGAGTATAAAATCACGTGGTTACTATATAATTAAATAGATACTAATCGTATATACAAAAGTTATCAACTTGCGTACCGTTAATAAAAAGTATAAAATAATTTCATATGTGCATTTACCTTACAACTCCAGCATCTGTCATGCTACTGCGACGAGCATCGGGTTTGTTCATCTACGTCTTATATACTGTCTTTGCTACTTAACCAATATGCAAATGTGGTTCTATTTAGATATCTAACATCCTTGACAATAAGGGCCAGTTATAGTAGTTCAGTGTGTACGCGAAAGTTGACACTTTCGCGTACTGAACTGTGTACCTTTTCGTGTAGTAAATAAATTCTATATTGTATTTCTTTTCTTAAATGTTCGTGCCGCGCAGAGCCTCTTTAAGCATCGTTGCGTCACGTCTCAGTGGAAACTGACCCTAACTTTCTTCTCTAACCTAACTAATCTTACACCATCATCAAAAATAACTCTGTTCAGAATTTAATATTCGAGTTACTTTGTAGTGGTCTACGGTCTCAGCTTATGGCGGGACTGGACCTTTGTGAGCTGATATAATAATATGATACCTAGAGAGCTCACACATTTTGTTACGGTTCGTAAGTGATTTGAAGTTGAGGTACCACTTAGATGCTTTCCCTATTTCCAACTTCTGAAGAGGTGATTCCCGATCGATATTGGGTTAAATGTTTATAAGTATGTACATAGGTACTGGTTCTACAAACTACGTTTTGACTAGTATAAAATTTCTACCATTATCTAGTATTCAGGACTTGAATACAGGTAAATGAATTAGAACGACTATGTCATAAATCTGAATTCTACAAAACAAATATTTAGCATTAAAAGGTAAACTGCATCTACCACAATCAAGAATAAAAATGCTAAATGAAAGCAAATATGGCTTTCAAAATTTATAATAAGTTGCCAAATGTCATCAAAAATGAAAGATGCGTAATATCATTTATTAAAAAATTAAAAGCGTATTTATCTGAAACATTTTTCAGATACTCAATTAAGGAATATTTAGAAACTAAATAAACCGCGGACAGTAAGTGCATTTAAAATGTGTTAATTTTTGAATTACCTATAACATTTTATGAATATAAATAATATTATAATATTAGTATCGGATGCTGTGTCAGCTTGGTCGGTAATCAACGCGAGTGCGTTGATCCCTGAAGCGATGCACCTTCAGCGGGCGTGGGATGAGGTGGGAGTGAGGCGACTCCAGGATCAATTATTAGAGGGTGCTACGGGGGCCGATAAGGCTAGACTGCGGGCTGTATCGCAACCTGAATCTGGAGCGTGGTTACATGCGTTACCTTCGCCTCATCTGGGCACTCTGCTCGACGACGATTCTCTGCGTGTGGCGGTGGCTTTCCGCCTGGGCTGTAAGGTGTGTGAACCCCATATGTGCACCTGCGGGTCCATGGTGGAGGCGAATGGCCATCACGCCTTGAGTTGTCGGCGGTGCACTGGGAGGTTTCCGAGACACCACGCTCTGAACGATATCGTCCGCAGGGCCCTTGTATCGGCGAACGTCCCCTGCGTGCTTGAGCCTCCGGGTCTAAGCAGGTCGGATGGTAAGAGGCCGGACGGGCTGACTTTAGTGCCGTGGAAGAACGGTAAGTGCCTAATTTGGGACGCAACTTGCGTCAGCACTGTAGCCGCTAGCCACCTTAGTCGCACCGTTCACTCCCCGTCAGCCGCCGCGGAGGACGCCAGCTTAAGGAAGAGGCTTAAGTACGCCGATTTGGAGCCGCTGTACTACTTCGTGCCGATAGCAGTGAAGACCCTGGGGAGCTGGGGCAAGGAGGCCAAAATCGTTATAAAGGAGATTGGGCAAAGGCTCTTAGAGAAAACTGGTGACTCTCGATCCAGATCGTTCCTGGTACAGAGGCTGGCAGCGTGGAAACGCCGCGAGTGTGATGGGCACTTTTGTGCCGGGAACGGTCAGGGGCGGGTTTTTTGATTAGATAAGTTTATTGTACTTCAGACATTTAATATTATTTATACTGTGAAATAAAAAATTGTAAATAAAAAATATAGCCTTAAAATAATAAATAGATTACATTTAAAAAAAAAAAAAAAAAAAAATGATGTATAGAAATTACAAACGAAATATAAATTTAAGAATATGAATGATTAAATATACTATGTGCAATATTTTTAAGCTATCAGCATTGTAATGCTTGAAAAAGGTACTAAGTAATAAGTACCTATTTTAATTGTAACACCTGAATTTATGTACACTGGGACGGAATAAATACTGTGACTTTGCAAACAATTAAAAGGAATGTCGTTATTGCTTTGAGAAGGAAAACTTCAACGGAACCGAGTTTCTTCATTAAAATTTTCATTAAAGACCTAAGAATTCGGTAGTACTTTTCATAAGTATTAAAATTTAAGCATCCTTATGAAATCACTTGAACATTTTCATAAACAGTTAAAATGCTTGTAAAATACACAGCTCCAATCATGATCTTACATATTAATAGTACAGGCTTATAGTTACAATGAAGTATAAATAACGAGAATCGTGTAACATATGCAAACCAAACTATAACTCCTATGTAATAACCCTTTCAATTATCATAATATATACATATTTCCATCATAATCCATGTAAATAATCGTGACGTCACGTAAACATGATTCTTCATATATACGTGACGTAGGAAAAAATGTAGTCCTATACTTCTGTATAGGACTAAATTTTTTCCTATCGTGACTGAAGAATGTTATTTCTTACATGACGTAATAAATCAATGACTACGTCCTTGCTGCATTAGTTTTTTTTCCATTTTGTTAAGATAGATAAAAATATTGCCATTACAAAATTATTTATTAAACTTGATGATGACCGAACCGCTTGAATTTGAATGTAGGTATATTCTTTAATCCAACATTTTGTTTCTATAACTGTACTTGTCTGTATGTCATTTTATCAAAATTATAAACAACATAAAACCCACAGTCTCTCTTAATCTTATACTGAAATTAAATTCTTTATTTGGAAATACAAGTAATAAATTGATATTAAAAATAAACGCTTACCGTGTCCATTTTTGCGTCAAAGCGTACAAATCTACCAAATAATGTAGCTATATTATTCATTTATAATACTCAGCTATTTAAGCAGACAATAGTAAAATTATGATATTGATATTATATGATTAGATATATATTATCTATGTTGCCTAGCAGCTCAGTGATGTTATTTTCCATTTTAGAACAATATTAATTTATGTTACAATGTCCTCACATTAAATTGCGCTTATAAGCAATGTAACAAATAATTTTGTAAAAAAAAAACATGTCGGAAAAGAGTGTCCTTGGAGTTTCTTGCCTGTTCTTCTCCATAGGATCTACGTTTTGGAACAGGCAACTAGCTTCATGACCGACTTATACTGACTGACTCCTCCTGACAATTCAAAAATATCTACAATGGGTTTACTTGAAATAAATAATTTTGATTTTATGAATACATATTCAAAGCTACAGTAAAATAAAATATTTACGCCTCAAAAGTAGAATCGCTCATGAAAGGATAATATATTACAGTACAGTTTAAACGCTAATTAAGTATTAAGGTTACTTATAATAAATATAGGATATAAATACACATGGCACCGAGGCTAATAGAAACTGAACGGCTTACTTAAATTCATTTCAGTTTGGTTTGGATAAAAAAAAACAAATTTGATTTGGAATATAAAAAACTAAGAATATTATCCGAACCCTAGATATTTTAGTCGATATAAAACCAAATAATGATAACTGACATTATTTGGTGATATTTCGAATTAAATCAAATCAAAATATACAGAATACATCTTAAGAGCATGGCTGGCCTCTGTCTCAAGTGCCATAATACATAACACACAGAACAAGGTCTACTATCGTTTGAATACGAAGGAGTTCATTGAAATCGTTTCAATAGAAAAGAACCGCCAGTGGATGAACAAATTATTTTATTAAATTCATATGTTCAATTGACAGCTACTTTTTCATTCTCTGAACAGTTTTGGACTATCATATCAAACACGTCTTGGCACGTAAGTTTGTCATTGATCGTATGTTTTGGATAAAATATTACTACAAACACTACCACGAAGGTCTTCGCCCAACACGCCTCAATCAATTCTTAACACATAAATGCAGTAAGATGGAAAGACTGAATGATTCGATAAAAACACACTCGATATCTTTATATATGTTTGAGTGACTCAATTCGAACTCGACTCACATTTTATGGAATACTAGCTGAGCCCCGCGGTTCCACCCGCGTAAGTCCCTTTGTTACAAAAAATGTGTGATAAATGAAGAACCGCTCGACCGATTTTGTGCAAACTTCACATAAACTATCTATCTACTAAATAGTCTGAACAAAGCCTAAACATTTGGTTTGGATAGATGAGCCCGTTCTTGAGTTATGAAATTACAACGAAAAGTGGCATTGATTTTTATATTTATTGATATCATCTTCTATACGATGTACAACTATGTATTTTTTTATGAAACCATTTCTCGCAGTGATTGGCGGCTTTAGCTCTATTTCAATGATTAGCATTTGAGTTTTGATCGAGGCCTTTAATCTCTCTGCCCACAAATACGATATAACGCATTATCTCCATGAGCTTTTAACCATTACAATGTTGGAGTGATATTAAGAGCATGTCCTCAAGTGGTCCGAACACTTACTACTACGTGCAAAAATATATTGAACACGCGAGTTGGATTTTCACATTCCGGTATTTAACCTTCGTGCTTGGTTTTTTATGTGTTCTTCAAGAAAGGGCAAACTCATGCCTTTTCTTTCTCAGGTAATGATATTATGAATTAAAATTATGTAAGCACTAAAATAATAGGGTACTCTATTAATATTACATTCGTAATGATAAAAAAAATAAAAGTAATAATATCATAGTAACATTGTTTAGGCAATCGGAAAATGTTTGTTTCAGTTCATAAATTTAGAAATTCAATTTTATAATTCATTTCATTTTTTTAGCTTTTTATATTTTCTACAAATATGCGAAACGCAAACCGCCATCACATTACGTCATTACGTCAGTAACAACTGGTGGGGCTATGTTGGGGCACACAGCCTTTGGTTTTAAAGTGAAACGTCTATGTCAGCGAGTCGCTTTTAGTGTTAAGGATTGAAATGAAAACAAGATTGTCTTCGTTTTAAATAATTTAATACAATACTGACACTAAAAAGGTAGATAGTACTATAATATATGTATAAAAAAACGTACTACTAATAAAACCATACCACATGAGTCAACAAACATCAGAGACAAAGTTCTTAAATAGTCTGCAAGTTTTCTACCTGTTTTGGAACAATTAAACAAACAAAATGATTATCAGCTTTTATTTTGTACTTATAACAGAAGTGAATGTATAACAGAATAAATAATATTTTGTTTTAAAAATAATTTACTCTAACTTAAAAAGAAATTTGAGTTTATAGACCTTTATTTTTGTTTCAACCGGGAAATGAACTCGGAAGTTAAATCAAAGGGATCACTTATGTACCTACATTTTACAAACCGATAAAGTACCTATATAATCTTATACAATAAGCTAGGACTGAATTTGAAACGTCATTCCCCAATTAGCAAAATTAGTACATAAAACTATATCAAGACTATTTTTACCTATAAAAAACTTGTAGCAATACTACAAAGCTGGATTTGGCCACAGTTATAAGAGCTTAACTATGTTATAATCAACTTACGGGATGTTACTAGGCCCTATAATATATTTGAAGTAACGCAATTCGCGGTATAAGAACCAGATGAACGTATCTACATTTTCTTAAGTTTACAGGAGAGCAAAAATATCCCGAGAATTTACCTAGTTCCTTGTGGTTTCTTAGCTATTTTCGAATTTGTGAAGTATTGCATTTACAATTACGTCGTTTTGGCATTTCATAAAGGAGCACTTTCTGGCCCGTATTATGAAAAAAATTACGATTTTTGACTTTTTTTGTAGATACGTTCATCTGGTTCTTATACCGCGAATTGCTTCTAAAATGATCTCAGACCGTACATTTCCAAGCACAATTTTAATGCCCTTATTACTATCTGAAATAAGTATTTTACTAAAACTATTATTGCTTATAATACGCTAGTAATGTATTTAGTTTTTTGTTATATATATTAATCAATCTCTTAGATTATTATAGTACGCCTATTAGTTACTAAGACAGAAAATTTAATGTTGTTTTGATGTTATGTTGATCTAACGTTATTTTGTGTCATATGAGAAAAAACTTTGAGTTATTATATTTATTATTATAGTAGGGAGCCCAATATGGGATTTTGGGATTTACTCCAGCGTGGTAGATTAATATACGGGGGAGTATTTTGCATCCTAGTAAGTACCTTCACCATTATATAAGCCCTCTGTCTAGAGCCGGGCGTTTAAGGCAGTCAATCAGAACAGTAAAAAAAATCGATCATTTGGCATACTCCAGTGCGTCAGATAAGGTGGGTTAATTACATGCTGAAAAGTGTGTGTTTTAATAATCTGACGATTTGAGCGTCATGTAAGGGAGTGGGTGGGTTACAAACTTACAAAAAAAAACGTCACCTAGACATTCTCAAGCGCGGTCAATATTTTTTTTTTTGAAGGAAATTATTCAAGGATAGTATCAAACATATTGTTGTCGCCACAGCAAAAGGAGGATAAAACAGCTCACTATTTGATAAAAATGAGTTAATACACATTATTATGACTAGTATATATTAGTTAATATTGTTAAATAGTGAGGTTTTAAAAAGCTAGGAATGTATTATAAGTTGATAACAATCACTTGAGTGCTGATCGAGGTACGAACAACATGACAGTTACTGTTAGTTGGTTATTTTGATAGTTTATAGCAGTGTTGGTGAGACTATTCCTAACAATATAATCTGTCGATTTCCACAAGCCGAAGTTACAAACATCGTAATATGTATGTAGATAGTTAAGTGTTTTTGTATTATTTATGCTATTTTTCGTGCATTTTATTCAACACGTTTAATGATAAAAATACATTTATTTTTTTCAAATCGTCAGTTTAAGAAAATGCTTCCAAATAATCATCAGATTATTGGTCAGCTTGTCTAGGACATTAAGCTAAACCGTCTGTGTGAAATCTGACGCGCTCGAGTATTTCAAAAAACTGCTGCGAGCTTGTGTCACTTCCGAATAGTCGATCTTCTGAATGGGGGTTTATTTCGGGTGTACTTAACATCCCCACTGAATTTCTGAAGCCCTCGAATATTTTTTTTTTCCATTTTCTACCCTTCTATGCGGCCACCATGTAAATTGGCAGATTAATCTACCTCCGTTATCAGAGTGATATGGGGTGTTTACACTTTTAATATCTGACGCGCAAGGGTATCTACGTTTTACAATTTCTTTTTACATCTTTGAAAACATGTAGACGCTCCCCCCCCACCTGTGAAACGGACACATCGTATAAACTTTTTTTCTTTCTAGCATCTAATCTTCAAAATCCAATAAGCCCCAATGATGTTCGAGTAAATCCCCATTTAGCATCGTGGGCTTCTCTACTATTAAGCACAAATTATACATGTAATGAATAAATAATGTTTTTAATAATTATTTCCACAGATAAAGGAATTCTTTTTATCATGTGCTACAAATGTCATTAAATTTTCATTAGTTTTCTCAAACTAGATCTGTAAAGTTGCGGCAACTGAGATCGCGTACGACTGGTTATGTAGGTTCGGCGCAAGGGTGCGACCGCTGTAAGGTTAAATATATGTATATATTCTGATTTCATACTTGAAATTAATATCTTACAAAGTAAGGCATTCCTTTTACTACTCAGTAATGATGGAATCCGTTATTGGTAAAAGAACTTTCAAAATCGAATAAATTAATTCGGAGATTACCTTAAATCCAAACTCACAAAAAATCTGTTCTGTCTCTGTATAATATTAACATAAGTTTTCTTTTATACATATGGCTTTGAAATATAATCAGGTAGTTATTATTACATTTTGCTATAATATTAGATATTAAGGAAAATTTTGAATATAGGTCTGTTGGAACCACGCCCGGCAAATAGTAGGTAATAAGCTAGCCAGCGTGTGGGTGTTTTCCTAACCCTTCGGTGATCCACCTCGATGAGTTACGTCATAACGACTACCTATGTAATGAAAATATTGTTTACTCAAAGCCGAAGAGCGGCCGGGTACTAACATGCAAAGCTAGAAATTTGCAGGTTGAAGGTTTTTCTATTATATTTATTTTTTCTTCATTCAGGAATATTTATGAGTTTCTGTTATTCCAGATTGAATTAGGAAAATAAATGTCATGGGCGCGCCTGGTTCCGCCCTCAATCCACTTACGAAGGTGACGTGTGCTGCAATTTTCTGGTTTGTTTGTGGAACTTACGGGTACTATAAAAAGGAGGAGAGCCCTTGAAAATGCTAAACAAAAATGTGAAATTATAACGCTTTTTCTGCACCCAATAAACCATCCACCTAATACTACCACTCTTGGCTATTCAAAGTTTGCCTTCAAGAGATTGCTTTTCATATTAAGGCTGCTGATGGTGCATAAAATTTGTTGGTCCTTATCAGAATATTAGTTTCCATAACTATTTTTCTATTTGTAGGTATGTATTTATTTAGTTGTATGTAAGTATACATAGTACACCGCCAGCTACCACTAACGCCAGTCACCAAGTCAGAAGTCAATCCTAAGGTTGTCAGGTAGAGATCGCTTTTAGCGATAAGACCGCCCATTGTCCTAACACTAACATTAATATTAAGATCATTTGTAGTTTTTTTAATTTTATTTATTTAATAGATCTAATAACGATACTACTACTTTTATGCATATGGTCTACAATAAAGAATATTCTATTCAAGATATTTTTTAAGTTGCTGCACTAAGCAAAATTGGCGTGTTTGACGACACATATTTTTGTTTTCGTAGCTCAATAAAAACTTTTTAACAAAAAATTTAACCTACAAAAGAAGAAAGAAACTGAAAAGTGAAAAATAAACTCGTTAGCTTAACTAAACTTCTACAGTAATGTAAATACCTAAATAACTTTGAGTCGTTCGTCCCCTATTTTTCCACACTTATTGAGGAAATTTTTTATTAAATTTAAATGGGACCAATTTCGAAGTATGCCCATCTAATAAAAAAAAAAATTCTTGAAATCGGACTACCCTGTAAAAAGTTATGCGTAGTCTTACATAAAAATATATATAAGGGTCGACTAGTGAACCTCCTCCTTTTCGTCGGTTAAAAAATAGAACTGTTATAGGATCACCTTATTATACGTCCGTCTATATTAACTCTTCGTTCTCAACTATTTTAAGATCTCTAAATCATTTAATAAACCTAATATCGATCTGAACTAGGAAGTTGTTTAATTATAGGTACATATACATAGCTTAGGAAAAACCGCCACCATGATTAAAGTAGTTAGCCAGCGGTCAGTTCAGTATCTACAGTCGTAATCGACCTAACATAAATAAAACACCCACATTCTGTTTAAATTCCACTGATAGTTGCGTGGTCGTCAAATGAAATAGCTTTAGTCCTAATAATTTCCACTAACCCAACAACTTATACTGGTATAGTTTCTGTAAAAATCAGCAAATAATAATAATATTTTATTTATTGTACATCATCATCATCAGCCCCTCATTATCCACTGCTGGACATAGGCCTCTCCCAATGAACGCATCTGAGCTCGATCGGCAGCTCTCCTCATCCAGTTTTTCCCGGCCGTTTTGCGCAGATCGTCACTCCACCTGGCCAACTACGTTTCCCTTGACGTGGTCTCCACTCCAGAACTCGTCTACCCCAGCGGTTATCGTTACTGCGGGCAATGTGGCCAGCCCCCTGCCACTTCAGCTTCCTAATTCTTTGAGCTATGTCGGTTACCTTGGTTCTGTGTCGGATAACTTCGTTCCGAATTTTGTCCCACAGGGACACACCAAGCATAGCTCTCTCTCTCTCTCTCATTGTACGCTATAAAAAAATTAAAGAGTAAGATAAAAGCAATGCAGAATGACTTAACAATTAGCTTGAATCATTATTTAAACAAAGTAATGTTGATATCAAGAGGGATCAGAGCGGACTAGGACAAGGGTAGATATATAATTTATTAATAATATATGAAGGTACGGCATTGAGCACAATTCTCCACTTACTTAAAGCTTATTTAGAAGTTGGTTAATAGTAATGTAGCGGAATTCGGTTATAAAGAAAAATACAGTCGAATTGAGAAGCTGCTATAGATAGCAAATTCGACTAAGGTATTTCTTTTGACGTTCATTCTTACTGTCCGTTTGCAAGTGCCTTGTTTATAAGTGAAGCTGTGTCAAGGTGTCAGTATAATTCTTTTCTTAAATATCCCATGTTTAATATCTGATACACAGATGTATTACAGAGTGCGCTGATGGAACATTTTGGTATACCTAGGGTTTAAGAAGAGAAATACATTTCGATACATTTTGTTAAATTTCGCAGCCACATAATATCTAGAATTATAATTTGAAATAGGTTGATATGGACAACTTTATGATGCGAGTCTGAAACAGTTATAAAAACTTTAACATTTCGACATTGGCGGTATGTTAAAGTTTTTACAAACTTCTCCCTCCGGAGAACGAAAAGAAACAGCTCTCTTTTTATCTATAAAGTAACCTTAGAGAGCTTCCATTGTATTAGGTCTTATCTATACTGATATAATAAAGTTGAAGAGTTTATTTTTTTAGTTTAATCTCTAGAATTATCAGTCGGATTTAAATATATTTTTTCATTTTATAGCCCAGCTCTTGAAGATTGTTAGACGCTATTTAACCTCACACTATGAACCTTAGGAGCCAAATACTCACCATAAATGCACATGAAACTGCGAAAAACAGCTAGCCCAAACATAATATCCATATTACAAGATTTAGTAAGACGGCAAATTTTGGTTTTAATTATAAAGTCTTTATTTATTTAAAGTATTAAATACATTACGAGTATGTTTACAGAACTGCAAATTAAAGAATAGAACAGATGGATTACCTTAGCAAGATATTTAAATAAATTACAATTGTTGGAACAAGTTTATAAAGTGCAATACAGATTGCGCTAAGGTATCAATCTATCAATATACCTGGTGATGGCACGTGCAACCTAATATGTTCTAAATCTTACGGTTCAATAGGCGCCATCAACCAATCGATGTTATTAAAACCAAGTAAGCGAATTTAATCCGATCGATCAAACGAATAACATCGTGCACGAGTAAGTGCAAGACGCGCGTTTTTAGTACCTATTGAGTGGTTAGACCTATCTTCTCATCAATTAGAGACCTAACCACTACAGGCAATAAAATGGCTGCCACTTTTTTGCTTTGTTTGGTAACTTTCCAGGTTTTCTGGCACTTTTACGAAGGCACAGTGTTACGCCGCGTAACCCCCGACGCAGTATAAAAAAATAATGAAATAAAATCTCTGGTGTTGCAAATGTCTGCAGACCTTGATGCCCCCCTGTCCTCAGACACATTGTTTATTTGCTGTCTTAAAAGAGTAAAAATCACTAATAACAAGAATCATTGTTTAATATTCTCAGACACGACTCAAATAATTTATTATATGATAGCTTGTACTGTTACTTTTTATATTGAATGAAATATTTAAACTGACTTTTCCAGGGTCACATAATGTCATATGTGTATACTAAACACATAATACGTATGTATGGATCGTACATAAAGTTATTTTTATTTGCATATTTGGTTTAATAATTGTAAAATTCGTTCAAACGATCAGTGAAATGAGGAATACTCCAAATTTGAAATGCAAACCTACAAGCACATCAGCCCAATAGCGTGTGTGTGTTGATTCCGTGCATTAGAGCGTTACCCCTATGCATGGAATCAACACAAATGAGGCATCGCAAAACGCTCGGGGTGCGCATACGCTCGCTATTGACTTGCCCCGCCACGTCGTGACACCCGGCAAACTCAGTCAAGGTCAAGGCTCAAACAATATAAATTCTGGTGAACTGCATATAAAATAGTATACGATGTAAATAGTAATGTTAAATATAAGTTGTCGTGCAAGCTAGAAAGCACTTTATTACGTGGCTCCAAAAGTCGTTATTTATTTGTCTTCAGTGAGTGAAGCTTCCCTATTCTGTCATTAAACGTTGCTCTGTTTTTAAACCCACCTTATTAGTAAGCATTATAACCTCAAAACGTTTCACATAATAGTCTGGGGTCGGATTAGTTAATGACTATATGAGTTTACTATGGATTATATGGTCTTTAAATTACAGATGCCATTAGGGAAACTTTAAATTTTAATAGGTTTATGTAATCCTCAACACCAATTCTTACAACTGTTACGTTCTGTTGTAAAAGTTAAAAGGCCGCAATATTGTTTTTTCAGGCGGTGATGAATTGGGGTAGGGATACAGCTTGAATAGTAATGAACACAAATCGATTTACTATATTATGAGTAGTTCCGCGAAAAAAAATATGTGGGCGTTGGATGAGAAACTGGCCGATAAAATAACTGAATGGACGAATTAGTAAACCTTGAACAACAATTCAATAAAAAAGAGCGGCGTATTTCCGTCACAGATAAAAAAAAATACGGATGGAAACGACAGACATTTTTTTTGTTAAGTCTTCCACGATAAAACATAAACAAATAAAGACGGTATTTCATTTGCTCCTGACATACTTGACATTAACGGCCAGATATTAAATGCGAATAGTCATAAAAAGTCGGGAAATAATCAAGATCATCATCTACCGTGTACGGAAATAAGTAAGTATGCCTATACGAAATTTTAAATACCTTAATATGTTTATAGATAGTGCAACCTCCGTAGCGACACACACGTCACCCCTTTTACCGCAGGTGGTCCGCTGGGATTTTTAAACGCACAAAAAAAGGTGTGAGTGGTTCTAGGTAAAAATTTAAATATAAGAGTAGGCACCAGGTTACCGTTACGCTAAGCCGAATGAATAAAGATGCACTTAACGTAAACAGGCGCTTACTGCATTGGGCGTATAGTGCACCAGTACAATATTTTATATTTTACTAGGAACCCGCCGCTTCGTACGGGTAGCAGAGACATCTTCAACAATCATCAACATATTTCAATCAATTTACACAAAATATAAACAACATACATTTTCCTCAAGAATCACTCTGTCCATAAATGAAATCCGTTCAGTAGTTTTTTTTATCAGTTTTTTTCATTTTATCAATTTAATAGTAGTTCGTTAGACACGGCGGGGGACTTTGTTTTAAAATATGTAGTGATTCATGACTGCAAGATCAAAATAAGACTTGTGATTTAAACCACTTCACACTCACTTTAATCTTTATTCATTCGTATTTTTATACCTTTATTACACTGAGGTCGACAACAATCTTTTAAAGGTTTTACTTCCCTTATTCTACTTTACCCGTAAAAAAAAACATTGTTATATGTGATAAATGTGATAATTCATACTTTTATCTGCGGTTTTGCTCTCGATACTGTACATTTTGTTAATCAATTTAGGTATCCCTCAAGAACAGTACTTTTGTATTCGGCATGAAAGGTATCGTATATTTTTCTGTACCTCTGACAACGTGTTTGAAAAATTTCATGATTATCGGTTAAGTGGGTAAGGCGTGAAGTTATCCCACCGACCCTAACCACGATTACAAATGCAAAGATAACTTTTAACCATTGCCACTGCGATTTCCTTGCAGTCAAACGTAAGGCCGCAATCCCGAATGGAGTCTGTAGAGCCACAATTCGTCAGAAGATAAACTTAAATCCATGATCTCGTGCATCAATTGCAATGAATTCGTGCACGATTATAATGAACCAAATGATGACAAGTTATAGGCCATCTTGTTAGAGAGGATATAATCACTTAGTCTGTTTCTACCTGACCTGGATACTGATTGAATATGTTCTACTTTTTCTTTTTTAATCATTAATTTACATTTTGTTTCGAACTGGTAACCTTACGAAACTAAAGTTTTACTGAAGTTACTAACGATTAGCATCAAACCCATTGTAGATAAAGTTTAGTTCTTGAGACGTATTCAAATTATATTTTAACTTAAACCTGCAGGTAACTTGAATGAAAGTACTTTTTACCCAGTAAAAAAAAAAGGTTTCAAGTTGTAGGTGAAAAGGCAAATTCTTGCGAAATGTTAATAGATAAACAAATTTATATATACTTTATAATTTAATTTATTAAATTCTACTTTAAACTACGTTTAGGTTTTGTTGTATACGCACCTTATTGAACGCGAGCTTCGTTTTATTTCTGCTTTGCTTTACGGTTGACTGGTAAAAATGCCTTGGGCTGTCCGTCCCTATACAGCTTTTGTGATCAAAGCTTTAAAGGTCTTTGATGTTCAATCCTTTTAAAAGTAAGTTTTTCTTTTAACCAATTCGTTTTGAGTAATTTTGTATTATATTTTTTATTTCATTTTGATAACAATCTACAAAGAGTTTTTTAGGACTTTCATTTCATTTTCTTTGAGTGTGTTACCAAGGTGCTTATTGGTTGCAAGATTGCTTGGACTCCCGACTGTAGTATCGGATTAACACCAATGACCTCCTAAAACGAGCACGACTCTCGGCGAATCTCAGATAGGGTAAAACTGGGACGGACACCCCACTTTTTCAAAAGGCCCCCGAATTTTAAAAGTTTTTATTCATCATGAATATTTCTTATGAATATGAACATAAAAAAAACTTGTTTTAGTTGATCTAACAATAACTGATTTATGAAATATTGAGTTTTCCGAAACCTCTTTTTTTGAGGATAAATGCCCCATCATGGAAATGGTAAGAAGGATAGATGCCTGTAGTATAGGATAGATGCCTTATGGAATAAGTAAAATAAATAAAATAAAATGTTTTATTTGTAATTTTAAGGAGATAATTCTAATCACAACAACAACAACAATAAATTAACATTTAAAACGTGTTTTAATTTAAGTAGTAGTTATTTAAAATATTGAGCCACCATATTTGAGCCAAATCAAACTTCGAGAAGTGGTTCTAATTTAGCTTCCAAGATTCGTGCCGACCACACATACATACATACAAACATTGCAAGTTAAATAAAAGCTTGTAAAATCAAACCAGTGTATAGATCAATCCTACTTATTTTAAGTTGAGCTTGAAATTGCTTTCACTTTTCAACACATTTCGTGTGGAATGTGATGGCCAAATTCAAGTTCTGGATGGAATCCCAAATTGTCGGAACATTTGCTTAATTTCTTCTTTTTTTGTAGTTAAATAATAGAGTACTTTTTTTACAAACGATAGCACTATCAGGATAGAGATGTCCCATAGAACATTAAAATCTGTCAATTCGAAATGCTTAAAAGAAAAAATAATTTCAAAATAACACTGTTATATGTAGCTATCGGTGTGTGGGGATATATGTTCCAAATGTACCTATACCGCGAAAAATTGGGGCGACTATCCTTTTTGATATGGATTGAGCGAAAGCGAAAGGGCGATTATTAACACCTAGGTGTGTACTTAACTAACCAGTGTATTGATATCATAAAAAATCAAAGGAAATTTATGAATACCTATAAAAAAATGCAGCAGTAAATAATGCGGAGATAATCACACACACAAACGAGAAATTTCTGTTCTGTACAACGGTTTGCTGGGGACCGAGGTATGTGGCATTTATGCTACTTAGGTATTTAAACTATTAATTCGATGTTGCGGCTTTAGGGAGCCAGGTTTTTGGAAACGAGGTACCTACCCATCCGCAGCATCTATCCCGGTTTTACCCTAAGCTGTCTTAGAACCCGTAACCAATCAAAAGTAAATTGAAGACGTACCTAAATATTGAAAAATAGAGAGCGTGTGGCAAAACAGCAAAAATGGTAAACTACCTAAAAAGAGACCTAAGAAAAGTGTCCTGGAGTTATCAATTTTAATATATACTACTAAACTAATAAAGAAATAAAGTTTGTAAGTTCGGTTGTAGGAGTAATCCCTGAAACTCCAATCAGGAAACTATTTATGCTATAGGCTATCATGTGTAAATTGCACTAGTGAAAAGCAGGTGGCTAGTTATATTATAAAGAGTGTGAGTATTAAATTCTAATTCTAGTTTGATTCTAAAACTTGTGCTTGTTTCCAGCCCGAGAAGCAGTGCCTAGCCGAAGAGCCGTGCGCACGGCGGTCAAGCCGCACAGACCGAACAACGCGCATGCTGCTGGCCGTACTCGGCCTATTTCTCTCCACCGAGGTCCCTCAAGGCCTTCTAGGGCTAGCCAGTGCCCTTGCACCAGACTTCTTCAAAAGCTGTTACAGTATGTTTGGTAAGAACTGCTTTGAATTCTTGATGCCTATGAATGGATGAAATATTTGTTGCCATAATCACTTTAAAACTTACGCGGTTCATGATATACGATAACATTAATAATGAGTCAGATTGTGACATAGGCTAGTGTAACCTGGTTGAAACGTCAGACAATCAAAAGTATGAACACACCCAATCCATCGCGTTAATTATATTACGGTTAATGTAATCGGATATTTGTAGCCATTTAAGGTTGGTACAGTGTAAACGTCACGAAGCTTGACATTTATAACTAAACTAGCGACCCGCCCCGGCTTTGCACGGGTGCAATGATGATACTAAATTTACTACAGAATGTCTTTATATACAATAAAACAAATACAAACATGTTTTCTTCAGAGGTTGAAAGAGCGACATATAATTGGCCATGTGAAAAACACTCAACGCTCAAATCTAAGCCTGCAACATTGAAAGTTTGACCTTGCGATTTATTAATGGTCATTGCAAAAGATATCTTTACCGCAAATTGTCCGGCCCTCTAGCCGGTACCGCCGCAATCGCTGTCCCTGCATTTTAAATCTGTAATATCTTCGAAAATACTCATTGAAATTACATGCTGTAAAGAGCCATTTCGATCTATATTAAATGCACAGTGTATTTAAGGTACTTAATTGGATAAGGATTAATGCTGTGTTGCTTAAAATCACTTCGTAAATAAGCCATTATTTCTCGTAAAAAGTAAAGGGTAAAAAATGGTTATTGTGGGTTATCCCTAAGAGATAGACATATACAATTGCAAACTTTTTTGTAGACCTTTTTAAGGTGTACAATACTGTGGTACATCATTTTGATCTATCTCGTAGGGTTCAGCCAGCGTTTGCAATGTAAACGCAAAAAAAAGTGTTTATTTACGACATCACATTAGAAACCTCTTAAGTTATCAGTGTTTCTCTACTATATATTATGTATGCATGTATTATACATATAAACCTTCCTCTTGAATCACTCTATCTATTAAAAAAAAACCGCATCAAATTCCGTTGCGTAGTTTTAAAAATCTAAGCATACATATGGACAGACGGACAGCAGCGACTTTGTTTTATACTATGTAATGATATATAATAATTGTATTTAGTTTTAAATATCCAATAATTTACTGAATAATTAAAGAAAGTTACGATTAAGATTTGTCGCGGATAAGCTATTATAGTAAATACACTTTTAGTACCCTAAGAGACCTCAATACTGCATCTTTTTTATATTATAGAGGGCAAACGAGCAGACGAGTCACCTGATGGTAAGTGACTACCGTCGCCCATGGACACCTGCAACTCAAGAGTCGCAAGTGCGTTGTCGGTTTAAGGTGGGAGAAGGTAAGGGGGTTGGGGGAGAGGAGGGTAAGGGCCTCCGGTAACCTCACTCACTCAGCGAAAAGCAATGTAGGCATTGCTTCACTGCCGGTTTTCTGTGAGGCCGTAGTATCACTCCATACGTGCCGAAGTATGGCTCTCTCACGAAATTAAGTGGTTGATGTTTTATTGCTGATGGCCAGCTGGATTTTTTCAGCGATCAGATATAAATAGGTCATAATTTGTAATATACCATACCTGTATGTTACACACATATAGCTCTTATTATGTCTAGGTATTATTGAAACCCATATCTGTGTATTTTAACTTACAAATTCTTTACGAGTTAATAAATGTGTTTTACACATTTTTTTGTTAATTCAAATCTAGACATAGGCTTTTCCCAATGTGTTCCATAGCATCTGGCCCTACCGGCATTGATTAACAAAAGGCAGGACGCCATCCTGCCAGATTCCATAGACTTACTTATTCACAGCGGTGTTCTATACATTTAGATAATTTAATATAAATCCATAAATTAAAACAACTTTTGGAAAGTAAATCTCAAAAGAAATGAAATATTTTTGAACCCGAGTCTAGAAAAAAAAGATAGAAAGATAAATAATCCACGTACTCCAATAATTTCCCTAAAGATATCGCTAATCTACCGCTCGCTATAATTTACTCGTACATAATTGGCACAACGATGGCGCCATATTAAATGTTGTAACACTAAATGAACATATTAGATTTTGAAACTAGATAAAGCACGCTATTCATATTAATTAGATCGGTTGAAGTGTTTGTTTATTAGGTGTTTGCTTATAGTGCGAGGGGACGGCCAGATCATATAAATGTAGGCAAAAAATTTGTACTCTTCTAACCCAAAGCAAATACATTACTCGCAAATGTAATATTCACTATCTTGCATTTGGGCCTAATGCGTCTTCTTTACTTACCTAAACTACTAGTGAAACATTTTAGGAATGTATAATAAAAAAATATATATATTATTTATGGTTAAAATCTGTTTATTTGCCTACTAAATACCTTTTCAAGTCTTGATTATGATTGGGTTGCTCTTGAAATGAATATTTCTTTTTTTCTTTTCTTTTTTTAAAAAGACAACTCCCGCTTTAGGAATTACTCCTGTGTCGTGGGGGACTTTACAACATACAACTAACGGACACAAAGAACACCCAGACTCTGGTGGGAATCGAACCCACGACCTATGGCATAGCAGTCAGGTACACTAGGTTCACTAACCACTAGGTCAACAGGTCAGTCGTAGAAATTAATTGTAAATCATAGAAGGGTACCTACTGGTAAACTTATAATAACACGTTCTTATTATTTATTACATATATATGGCTCATAACCGTAATTTAATATAATTATGAATGTTGCATAATATATTTACTATTAATGTGTAGCATGAACCCAAAACTTCTTTAAATTAAAAAATATTTGGTAGGTATGAATATTTCCGAATTTCATCCATAATTTAGTAAATCTCTTAACTTATGTTAGTAATTTATAATGCTTTTATATTAAAGCAATGTCCCATATGTATATACATATCTTAAATTGTAACTATTTCTATTATCAATTCGATTCAAAATGTTGTTGGTTAATACAATACATTTTATACAATTTGCACGTCCCATTAGTGAGAATATGCAGTGAACTATATTTATAAGCTCACACCTGCAATACCATATTTGAGCAAATAAATAAATTCATTTCATTTCATGAATTGTATTCCAATCTCTCACTATTCGAAAATCTACTTTTTCTAAAACTTGTTTTTTTTTATCTTAATTTACTTTTTTTTTTGTCGTGTATTGTAATCAGTCCTTGATGCGTGTGCAAATTAATTGGACGTCTTGAAGTAGGTGAAAGAAAACTACGTTGAAAGATTCCGTTACGTACATAGATAGACAGATAAATAATAAACAAGTCAAGCTAATATAAAGCGTCTAATGATACGGAAGAAATGTTGTCATACTCTGCGCTGAAAGTATCTTACAGAATAAAAAAAAACGTTTTAATTCAATGGGTTAAAAGAACTCTTAAGGAGATTAAGAAAATATTAATTAAATATTAAAAGGTATTGAAAGACTTTTGAAGGCATGAAAGAAGTGAGAAAGCCTATGACAGTCATTCCGAATCTGCCAGATTATAATAGACAATTTCCGATTAAGAAATCCCTTTTGATGCCCTCAATTAATTATTGAAAGTTTTGCATTAGCCCTGTTCGCCTTTTCTCTGGAGGCCGCTGACGCCTTTTCAGGTATAGATGAAGTCTAATGACTAACCCTTAAAAAGACATTGCGATGTAATAGTACAGTATCATGACGCAAATCGTGGATAAAAACGTAATAGTGCGAACTGGATCTGCAAACAAAACGTGATTTCACAAATTATCAATATTAATACAAAAATCACATACACGCAAATATTTAATTAGGCAACCGTGCGCTGATTAAAGTATGTACCAGATAACGCTAATTAAACCTAACCAACTTGATTTAAACGTGGAGAAGAGTAGGAGCACGCTACATTCATATGTTTTTCTATCAAAGCCGAAAAAATACCGTCACAAAACCACTACCCGTTTAATATGTCAGTTTGGTGCGTATTCAGTCAGATAAGAAATTAATGAATATTTTAATTTCTATACTCTTCGCATTCCTTGGGTTTTATTTTCACAACTTGAATATAACTTACGTGACCTTTTCAACCATAAATCTTTGAACACAGACAGCTTGACCACTGACGGTATGGCAACTAGACTTACTCTCGAAACGCATATTTCCAATTCCATGATTAGCAAAGCAATAATAATTAAACTATACTGAATTTAGAAATAAAAAGTCTATCGTTATATTAACATATTTTAGTCCTTTGCCTTAAAAAGTCATAAAACAAAATACCTTCCGGATAATACAACTAAAACTTTATAAGAAATGATGACACTTTTAACAAAATTGACAATATGAAAAGGTTGATTGGCATAGAATCATTATTTTAATTATTAAGTGGTGAGAAACTGACCTAAACAACTGAAATCATAATTAGTAAGTTGCGCATATTATGCGATATATGTCACATTTCCACTGCCAGTATGATCTTTAAAGCTTGAAGGGGATCATACAAAAGACAATCTAAGTCGCTTAAGGCGAGATTATTCCAGAGGGTGGCCTTCTTCACGTCAGACACGTTCGCATCAATGGATCTAAAATTAAATGGGCAAATTATCTGTAAATGTTACGAAGCTGTTAAGGTAAATAGTCAGAAATAGCTAACAAATATTATAAAATCGAATGTGAGGTAGTTTGTTACGTTGCCGCGCCTTAACTACTCGTCCAACCACTATGAAATTTTGCATACACCTTGCGAGGGAAACAGAAAAGGACAAGGGTACCTTTTCTCTATAAAAAAGTACTGTTTATATAAAAATAAAAAATAATATAAAAATAACTGTTAGACCGGTTTGAAGAAAATATCTAGACTGACGCGAGCGAAGTCACTGTTGTTGAGATTACGGTCTAAACATTTATAAAGACAGTTTTATTATGTTCTGTTTCTATTCTACTGGACAGTAATGATAACACATCATATCGCACACCTAGATCTAAACAGGTATTAACTCAAAAAAACACTTTTTTCAGAAAAGGCGAAAAACTAATTACTGTTCTGTATAGATTTATGTTTTTTTTTATATGCAGCTAGAAGAAAGATATTGTAGAAATCTTGTGTTTTAATCATGTCTTTGGGCTGAAAATTGGATTTTTGTAGTTATTTCCTATTGCTTAACAATGTATATATATTTGTTTTATTATTTTGAGTTGAGCTCGTGTTTAGTGTCTAGCGTCGAGTAGTGTTGATATTTTTAAATCTGTTTTATTGGTCGGTAGGTAGATATTGATGTGAGGAATTCGATGGTGTGCATAACTCGTCACGTGTACTCACTCCTAACACAAGCATTTAGTTTAGCTGGTGAACAAAAATACTAGTAATGTGTGGGAATCCCACGACGGTACTAGTACCTAGTCTATAACTCGAAAATTGCGTTAGCTCCCTTTAGATCCAGGTGTGCGAATTTACAGTACAAAAGAAGATTCATGTTTTTTTTAAAACGAATTAGATAGTGTAATCGTACTACGATCAGTGTAGGTATATACACTTAGTCGTACATAATTATAGCGTATGGGATATTGAACAATCTATTTTGAGTTTCATTCTTGAGTGTGTTTGGAAAACTGTGATGGAGCGATTAAAGACGTGTTAGCCACGAGTGTTTGGCAACCGGAATAAACTTTATTTAATGTAAGATACTCGGTTTTTCGATTTTTAAGTGACTGCACATTTAAAAATAGTAAAATAGTGTTTAATAAAATCTATGGAATTATCAAATTTCCAGCAGCTTTCTAATATGATTTCAATACTAAATAGTTTTAGTTCTGTTGTAATTAGAATTTACAACAGATTTTTTTTCGGATTGCAGTTTTTTTATTTCTTTATTGATCAAATCTCTTATTGATTTTTCTGGACTTACAAAATATTGACGACGCTGATATACTTTTTATAGAGGACAAAATATATATGAGGACAATAAGTACAGTGCCCTAAAATGTAAAACACATTTATAAAATCTAAAGTAAAATTGGCCTCCCGTCTTGTCTTTTAAATGTTAAGCATAACAAAACTTAAAAAAAAGAATCTAGGAATCGACAGTGGGAATAAAAAAAACTGTTAGTCGTAGGACTGCACGTCAGAAGTGAAAACGCATATACATAAATATATACATATACACACACACATCTATATTATATGTCATCTGAGCGTGATGGTCATGCGAGTTTATTACTTTTTCGCCATACCAAAAGTGCCCATCGTGCCTAAAGAAGTTTTCACATCATAAACTACAGCTTTTAAATTATAGACCTTTACTTAAAATGCTGGATGGTAAGACATCCTTCAAAGAAAACAAAAATCATTAAAATGAAATAATGTCCAATAAACAATGAAATTATTTAAGGACGGTATTTGTTTTCCGTCGGGCTTGTAGGACAATGAAATCTCCGAAGGAAACATTTCTTAGGCATTTATTAAACTTTGTTGTCAGGTTTCGTACAACATATATATTTTGTACGAAAGCAGTGAGTTGTTACAACAATATTTTGATGTTATTACATCAAAATATTGTTGTAACAACTCACTTATTACGCAGAGACTTTCTAGACCCAAAGTAAACATAATAAGTACTAAAGGGTGGGTCAACTTAGACTTTTGAAACATGAATAGAAGTGAAACAAATTTCTAATGCAATTTATTTTAATTAGAATTTACATCGTCAAGATGTACTGTGAGGCTTAGCGGCTATCTCTGTTATCTTGTCTCTCTGTCTATATTCTGTTTTAATTCGGATTTGTCGTCTTTTAATAAACAAATACACGACTTTTCAGATATCCCCTCGGACTTTCAAGACTCCTCGGTGGCCATGGAATATCACCTCTGGGAGACATCAATTTGTACGAAAATATTTCTTTGTCTACCGGTAAAGTCACGTTTGACGTATGGCATATCGCTTCATCTTATTGCAACCAGGTCCTGTTGTTGTATCCTGCAAATTCACGTAACTGTGGCATCAAACAATCGTTACGTTATTTCCTTGATTATTTTCTTTTCTTCATTTTTTTTTATATTTTTACTGATATGGCAGCCCATATTGTATCATTTTGGGTGAATGAAGTGGCTTTTGGTATTTAAGACCAGGTATGTACGTGTTTTTCCTTGCCCCAGTAGCAATAATGGTGCTTAATGAGGTACGTTGATGAGAAAATGGACCTCATCCGTAAACAATACATTTTCAAGATTAAAGCCGCTGAGAGCCGCTAAAGCATGCAAGCAAGTTCTCCATGACTTAACTTGCATAAAATAGCGACGCATAGTTTTCCGCCATCCGCGTGCCTCTTCCTTTAACGGTATTCGAAAAACTCAGAGTTGTTGTTTGCAAAAAAAATTGGCCCACTCTTTATGACACTTTAAATTAGATTAAAAAATACAAATTACACTCATACATAAAAACACCCAGACCTAACTTAGGAACTTAACTTTAGAGATACTTGCACTTGCCGGGAATCGACCTTGTGACCGATATGTCAAACAAATGCTCTATCGCTATGCCACATAAATCATCAATAACAAATAACACAGTGAATAGTATATACCTCGGTAAATTAATTTCTTTCAAATTTGTAGTTTATATCCAAAGCTTCCTAGGTCTTAGTTCCTGAGATTAGCGCGTTCAACCATACAAACAAACTCTTCAGCTTTATAATATTAGTATAGATAAGAAGATAAACATTAGAAAATGATAAATTGGACAGTGGATACTACGTTTACCCTCTAAATCTTGTCGTCCAGTATACATACATATGTAAGTATTGTCTTTTTTTAAATTTAAAACACAACTTCAACCAAAACTACTAATGGTCATGCACGATTCATTAAGTTTTCAATGTGAGAAGTAGTGTAGTTTTCTTTTTCTATGACTAAGTTGTAGCACACAACCACTGGTTTTTAGTATAATCTCTCTCTTAGTAAGTACTGCGATGTTGATGCCTCAAAATTTCATACCTTTCTTGCATAAAATATTCGCGTAAAAAAAGAAGTTTCGATTTCTCAGTACCCTTTGATTCGTAACTACGCTTAGTACGTTCTCGAAACTAAGTTTTGTTATCAACGATGGAAGCAGTTCAGTAGATACCTATTGTCAGAGATACATTTCCCACTAGGCAAGAAACATTAAGGTTTTCATGTCACGTCCTTTCAGAATTTGTATCTTTGTATGCATAGAGTGTTCACTGAACTTGGCGTAATACACATAATAATATTCCGAGCATACATACTCGTGATACAGATACATATGTTTATAATAATAAAGTTTGATTAAGATTAGATTGAATATTACTCTGCATGGCATTGGTATATTACTCACTACTTTTAAATTTAATATCAAAAACTTAACAGTGATAAAGAATTTATGATTTCTTTTGGGCATTTTACCCGGTAAGCGGAAAGGAAATCTGTAACAGAATTATACATTCTCTGAAACAAACTGTCCTATATAAACTAAATTATACTATATACACGGATTCAAAAATATAGTATTTTGAAAATATTTTGTTCCGTTCAGGTTATTAAGTGAAGAAGCCAGTTTGGAGATTCAACCATTTATAATGCAGTGCAATGATACACTGTCGTAATTAGTACGAGGTACATTATTTATTTTATTACGTTATACACAGATTATGTAACATTAAAGATAACGAAAAGTAGGTACACATTGTTGTGTAATTATTATTCGGTGAAGTTATTTTTCAGATGTAGAATAATTCAAAGAATTTTTTTTAATAATAGGTAAAATATTTAGATTGAAATTGGAAAGGCCCGGGGTATTGACCAGGTGGGATCTGTATGCTGGAAGACATATGGCTGGAAAGATCACTCTTCCTGAGACTAACAAACCAACTTCCAACAAGTCAACATATCCAGCGAACCAACGATCTGACTTACTTACCATCAGAACATTTTATGGAAATTCGTGATTTTTCGAAATCTTATTTAGAAACTGAAAAAACTTGAAAATTGACCGATAAAGTTAATATTTCGTATGAGAGACATGGCACGGCTGACATGAATGAAACTATAGATATTTAATAACAAGGATGTTGATGGAGATTTCAGATTTTTCTGAAGATGTAGCATAAAAGACAAAATCCATTAAAATTTACAGGAAAATTCATAATTTGTTGTTTAAAAATGTGCACCTATGTAATGTGTTACGATGTTTATGAGCAAATAAATCTTGAATCATGAATTTTGAATTACCTACACTAGGAAAAGCGTTTTCGGAAGAAAAAAATACTTTCGAGTAAAAAAAAAAATTCAAAATCCATTTTTTTTCGAGCTAAACCGATTATTTATCGGCTATATATAACGCTCCTAAAATTTGTTACTACACATTTCTGTAACACACTTTATTTACACTCGGCAACGAAGTGACCATTGCCGGTCATCTTACAGTTAAGACGTGAACTTTACGGATTAGGCGGAAGGTCACCTACGTCAGACCGAATTCTGTCAGTCCATATCCGTCATAAAAGTCAAACAAAAGAGTGTTGTGTAAATATATACTCCTATCATAGTCATGCCGCTATTTACTATAATTAATTTCAAATGTTGTCATCGCGATAATATCTTTCAACGAATCAAAATACAGCCACTCATTAAACAGGAAGCTTAGGAAAATGTCACACGAGGCTATAAATATCCATGCTTCATTGTGTTTATTTAACCTAGATTAATATAATAAATATGAATACATAGCCAACCTACTATTGGTTTTTTAAATTACACATTCTACGAACGGCTTATGTTGGCATGTTTATCAGACTAAAAATGGTTGACCTATACCATAATATATTCATTTAGTAAACCAGTGAAAATACAGAGGTATTTAGAACAATACAATATAAACAATGTTTTACCAGAAATATGTGTTACTGTGTGAGCTTACCCAGTTACTTTAATTGATATGTTATTCGTTGGTAACGGTTACCGTTTCCTGTACGAAATAGAGAATTTCCTTCGTAATTTCGTAATTTTATTACTTGGTTGTTAGGGTTTTACACTGTGACGATTTATTGTAAAATAATATCTACATTTCTTTTTTTATACAAATACTATCTATATATTAATACGTGAAGCGAAAACTTTAGATCCCTTTTTACGAAAATTGGGCGGACGGAGGAGTATGAAATTTCGCACACTTATAGTTTATACAGAGAAGAAGTGACGAATGCTAAAATTTTTGAACAATATTTGCTACAAAGTTAAAAAAAATGCAAAAACGGGTACATACAGCTATGAGGGTCCAGTATATATTTTGACCTGTCATGATACAAAAGTCTATACAATGACAGGTCAAGTAATATTGGCCAATGAAATAAACCGTGGTCGAAATTCGACCACGGTTTATTTCAGATATCGGCCTTCAAGATATCTTAACAATATTCACCAAAACAGAGTTTATTGAAAGTGGGCACAGGTTTACAAAATAAATTAAGTAAGACTTCATACTAAATCACTTTTTATTTCATTTTGTAAAAAGAATTAGGGTACCGCGCAAAAACTATAAACTATTTGTAATTGTAAAACAAATAACATGTAATCATGTCCAAATTAAAAAAATGAATAATTTGTAAAATCTTGTATGTATTAATAAACTATTATTATTATATGTAGACGTGAGCGAAGCTGCGCGGGAGACAGCTAGCTCTAAATAAAACTAAAGTAGAAGCCCTGAAGACCGCATTAAAAAAATGTTTTGAATTCTAAGACGACATGAATGAAGAAATATCCACTGTAGCATATCTTATCTACGCAAAGACAAAGTCAAGATCGTTTTTAGACATACTTGATTTAATGAAGGTCTGTTGTGCTGCTTGGGGTAACAAGTACCTATCACTTAATATGTATGTAGGTATAGTTGATCTTATGTAATTCATATGTAGCCATTGCCTTGAATGCTTGAACTTTCGAACTTTTTCGATTTCCGTTACCAATGTAAATATAAACTTTGTTAAATTCAACCACTTTCTGTATTACAATTTCCAGGGTTTACATTAATCCATTAAAACTTTGTTTTCTGTAGCTGCAACACTCCTTGCTTAGAAGTTGAACGCTTTTTAATACCTTCAAAGTTCTAAATATTCTAAGCGCAGTTCGACCCGGTACATTTGTCTTTTGGTACCTAGTGACATTGGCTCGGGAATACTGTTCAATATTAATTCAAATTCAAAATCATTTATTCAATTAAGACACTAAGTGACATTTATGAACGTTAAATTGAAGCTACTGTTAAAAATCATAGATCGACGCAAATAGACGCCACAGCATGTACTGGATTGTCGAGGTAAATTAGGTGAAAACACCAAAATCTACTGCCTGCTTGTGTTGATCTATAACTTCCAGTTTCCAAAATGCGTAGAGCCTTATGAGAAGAATACTGGCAAAGAAACTCATGGCCACTCTTTTTAAAAGTCATTAGAAGTATGTCACTTCTGTACATACATATTAAGTGACCAATTATAGCTCTGTAGCCACTGAGGACCAACATGGCGCTTAAGATACCCCAGATATGTCACAGTATTTTAAGTCACTAAAATAGTCCGTTTAGTCGCTATTTAAGGGAAGAAAATGAGAATTTGGGTTGAAGGTGGGAAACTCAGGCAAAACTGAAAGTGCTTTTCTATGGGAGTGAAGATGTTTCTTATTTAATTACATTTGTAGTGAGGAATGGATTAGAATTACATTGACGACGGCATTCCCATAGGTTGTGTCTTGGATTAGCACATAGAAACACCGGCGAGATTATAAAAGTAGTTGACAAAAAATCAAATCATTGTTTCTTACAGGTGACCTGATGGACGTGCTGGCCTTATTCACGTCGTCGGTGAACTTCGTGCTGTATTGCAGCATGAGCCGCCAGTTCCGGTGTACCTTCGCACGGCTGGCTCGAAGGATGCTCTCAGCTACAGAAGAACCAGCCAAATTCGCCAATAAATTAGAGCCTACTACGCAGGTATCACAATGTTAGCAATAGTTTTTTTTAATTCTAAATGTACGTGAACCAGGAGTCTGTTGCTTCTCTGACTGTTGTGATTCGATATCCTAAATGTTTTTGATGTTTAGTAAAATACACTATAGATGGTAGAAATTACCACTTCTTCCGATATATTGGCATCCGAATGTTATGATTTTATTGTATGCATGTGATCGTTATGTGTTGTGTTGTTATCTGGTATTGTATTAAATATTATGATAATTGTACATGATTATTCTTCTTCGAGTTTGATACCCGCTGTTAGAAAGGGAGTAGGCGCACTCGATGGTGGCAAATTCACCAGCGCGCCATGCAAGACGCATTTTCAATGCGAGGTCATAGTTGTGTGGAATTAACTTAATATTTTCTTTGCTTTAGTCATTATTTGCTAAAATGTGTACGTTTTATACACATTTGAATGTTTCGGGAGAAATAATTTTCTATTGCTTTAAACGGCAAAAAAGTAAGAACGTTTTCGTTGTCTTACTACACATAAAGTGTTGGCATGAAATAATCGTAAATACGGATGGATTTGTGTAATCTGAAGTATTATGTGGATCTAAGTCCATAGGATGGATATCTTATCTCTCCTAATCTCCAAGTACTCCAGAAAATGAAAATAGTCTTATCATTCCAAGTATCGTGTTAATGTACTCCGAAAATATCTCGATTAAAAGCCACACTACTAACTATTATAAATTTATTTAGATTATTCAATTTCATTATTCATAGCCAAATATACCTGGGTAATTAAACATGTCTATCGCTTATCGTAATTTGATAGTTGATGACTGACGCAAACACATCACAACAAAACAATATGTGTAAAAATATGCAAGTCTCGTAACGTAGTTCTTGTGCTGCAAAAGTTGTGAGATCTCATTGTAACCTTATTAGTTGACCAACAATATTTCATAGTCACCGCATCAATATTAAATATCAGAATGAATTTACCATTCCACGCATCATATTGTATGTAAACCTGTGCAGTAATAAGAGTCCTCACCGGACACTGCAAACTGAACAAACCTATGTTCAACCTAAAATTGGGCGAGAAAACAATATGCAGATTATGTCAAGAGACAGAAGAAACTGAAATGCATATTTTATGCTCTTGTGGCCCACTAATGCGGCACCGAAGTATTAACCTAGGGTTGCACATCATGCAACCGCAGGAAATACAAACAATCACTGCTGATAGGATCTGGAGGTTTTTCGAAACCATGAGTCTGAGCAGTGAACTGTAAAGCAAAAGTACACTACAAAAGACCAGAAATGGTCGAGGTAGTACTAGGCACTTAAAACAATAATAATAATAAGGCGTGGAAACGAAACAATAAACTCACAATTGCATTAACAATATTAGTCAGGATAAAAGAGATAAAAAAATAGTTGTATTCGTGTTCTCGTACTCTTTTAAAACGCTTTAGACTATTATATATTTAGCGGTCTTTGAACAAAAACAAAAAACGGTCAAGTGCATATCGGGCAAAGCGCAATGTATGGTTCAGTAGTTGATAACTCTATTTTTTTACTTTTTGATATGTATTTTATAAGTTGGTTGACTACGACGACGGTTACTCGTTATTGTAAAAGTAAAGCTTAGCTTAGACTTCTTACTAGTTCCTTGTAACTTCATTAAATATACTACTGACGTGATTTTTTTCACCTATCCACAAACAATCATTTAGCTTACAGTTCCTTGTTGACTCTGGAAAGAGACAAAATCTCAAATAACTAAATTTGATCAAAATCATGTCTATTTAAATGTAGAAAAAAATTCTTTGATTAAAGAGCGAAACAACATCTTGTAATTAAGACAACAACGAGTCCTGCAAAAAAGAGGCCTTGTCGTTTCCGTTTTCAAGGGAAACGACCCCACTAGAAGGTTTTCTAGTCAAGCACCATATCATCAACGTAAATTAGTATTTTGTAATGTTTTTTGCTAGAGCTACGTCATTTAAATAATTATAAATAGCAAATTTAGTAAAGAAATATAAAATATCTCCTTAAGTATCTGAAGCCGTTTAACTAAACCCATTGTATTTACAGTTCTCTTAGAACTACGAAGATCATTAAGAGGATTGATGACACTCGGGCTTGTCACCTACACAGACCTTGCACATCTTGAATAATTCATATTCTTCGAAGGATATAGAACAACAATCAATCATGTAAATAGTCTCTGAGACCTGAGTTTCTCTATTGATATAGCTTTGCATTTTCGTCTCAAACAAGCTTTCACCTCGATCTCAATATAGTACTTGTGTATTATTAGGTTGTAGAAAAACTTACGAACGCTCTGAATTTGATATTTACGAAAGGCAGACAAAAAGCACTCAATTAATAAACCTGCATTTAAAACTTAATTTAATGATTATTTGAACTTTTTTATTTTATCATTTGACAAGCTACAGCGACCGCCACGTAAAAGTAAAATCGTAAAGTACTTGCCAATCATGATACACACACCTATATTGTTTACATGCCACCATGAATTGTATTTCAGGCTTGTTTACATTTCAAAATGAATTCGTACAAATAACTGATTGTAAAGAATGTTCTGAATGTTCATTACTGACCTTATTCATGCCATAAAATCTAAATTAGTAATAAAATTAAATAGAGCGGTACCTGCCCCTGCAACATATGATTACGAACAGACTCTAGGGCGTAGTTGACACAGTTAATCAGTTAATTACACCCAAGGACGCTATAAACGTATATATGTATACGAAGTTGGTGCTATCAATTTTGCTGTTCGTAAATGACGCATTCGCAATGTTTTTGATTTGAGTATTTATGCTGTTCTACAGTTTCATGTGGAAAAATGTTCGAACCTCTTCCTTTGTTATTGTTTTACATTTTCTCTTAATTCTTTAACCACAGGCAGTTAATGGTGATATTAATATTCTTTTATGTGAAAGGTACCTACAGGAATCGGTAACGTTTAACTATTAATATACGTAATGTATACTTCAACCAATTCTATATGTCTAATAAAAAAAAGGGTACATTGTTACTACATACAATTCTAGCTGGTACCCGCGACTTTGTCTATGTAGAATTCGTAGTACATTTTTTCTTCAATCTTTTCCATCTTTTGCGGGTTTGTTACTTGTGAGTACGCCACGTGTAGTTAGTTGCCCATGGAAAAATATTCTTTTTCCAAATGCACACTTTTTTAACGTGTGGAAACCCCCACTAGTCATTACCTCACGGGGGTAACGGCATAGTGGTATATTGGACACGAATCGATTAAAACCACACGGTGTTTCCAGTTCTGAGCTATACTCTAGAGTGGAAGATCCCGGTGTACCCCGGCAGACTTGGTCGCCTGTTGAATGACAGGTGACCGCACAACGTGGAGTGCGGGGGGTTTTGTCCCTGTGATTCAGGTGGGAAACTGCACTCGTTTCAACTGGAATGCCAAACCAGTCTGATTTTTGGAATACGGGAAATTAATACATGTTCTCCCTTTGCTGTTCCTTTCATATTTATTGCTCGACAACGTCACCTTCAACATGACATAATTTGGTCGTTAATTTGTCCCACAATTTAATTTCTTACATTTTTACATGCCAATACTTGGCAAATGATATTTCTACAATATATACTTTGATCCCTCATTTTACCACCTTCAACGTTAATTTTCGCGACAAAAAGTATATGTAAATATAGGCATATTATTTCTGTACAGCCCCTATTTTGCCACCCGTAAAGTTTATTTTCGCCGTCTCAGGTCTGCTTATGGCGACAGTTGACCCAGCTCATCGCCTGGAGATCGTTTTGCGCTCTCAAAATCAGGCGGCGGCATCCCACACAGGGGGTGTTCCCCTTCGGACTATGGATAGAACCATGATTTCCAGTGAGAGACTTCCCACGCCGATAGCCTTCGCGAAGTCTAACCACTGCTGCGCCCACAGTGAGCACTCCACTAAATTGTTTTCAATAAGTTCTTTTTTATTATCATCGCGAATACTGCTTTCAGGGGAAACTGTACACATTACAAAGTATGTCCTTCTCCAAGGTTTTGTTTATCTCTGACTAAAAAATGACTTAATAGAAGGACTACAATGATTTCGTGTAAACTATGTAAAGCCAACTTACTAACAGAATCTGGAGACATAGAGTCAAAAAATTTGTTACAAACCTTTGAAACATAATCCGAGTTCGTGTTTCCTTCAGTAAAACAATCAGGTTTGAAGGAGAAGCAGAAAACTTAGTGACAGGTATAGGGCCGAAATAAAGTTACAGCTTGCTGGTTGGTCTAAATTAGTATAAAAATGCCAAAAGGGTGCCAAACATAGGTTTTTCAGTGTCTGCTTAATTTTTTTCAAGCATTTTTTTGCGGTTGGCAATGAATTCGAATTCCACACGTTGACCAGAAAAAAATTTACTATATCGAAAACTTCAAACATAAAAGGTATTTTTTTCTTCACTTCATGGGGCTCGACTCCGCTCGTTACCACGGCCTCACAGAAAACCGGCCGTGAAGCAATGCTTGCATTGCATTTCGCCGAATGAGTGAGGTTACTGGAGGCCCTAACCCTTCCCTCTCCTATATTCTCGTCTTTCCCCCCCCCCCTCTTCCCACTCTTCCCCAACACCCCCTCTTCTCCTACTCCCACCCTTAAAGGGTGGCGGTAGTCATTTACCATCAGGTGACCCGTCTGCTCGTTTGCCCCCTACACCATAAAAAAAAAACTTTAACAAAAATATTATGCTTTATTATAAAGGCCGTTGTTAGAAGCACTGATTTATTGATGCTGTGATCCTAAAAAGGCACAATCTGTTTTGTTTCGCGTAGCTCTTTTCGACATTATGGCAATTCAATTTTAAACTCAAAACTTAATCTGATATGAATAGATCAAGTAAATAAAAGTAAAATAACCAATATATGAATGGCTTTAGTTACACAAAATACTTTTGTTACCTTCTTCATTTTCACACGGTATTATTTAACTTGGCCTTAACCTTTGAAATATAAAATTACGTACGGATAGTGAAAGTAACAAAAAATTAAAATAAATCCTTATCTTTTACATATTATATGATGTTACAATAAAAAATAGAAACTGGTCGGGCATCCCCGAAATACAAACGTGAGTAAAACCGTATAGTCTTTAATAAACATATTATATGTCCTATAAATAGCTCGATTTGATGATGTTTTCTAAATTTTAACCGGCAGTGGAGGGCCATACATAGGTTTCGATATTTGTTTTTACTTACATTTAAGAGAGGAAAAAAACGTTATAATTGAAAAAAAACTGACGCTCCATCTTAATATACATACGAGTACCTATGTACATATTATATGTGTTTATGTCGCTTTCATCCAATCCCAGATTTTCAGTACCTTGACCTTTAGCTGCTGTATTATTATTTTTTAGTCAAAGGAACTGAATTCGAATACACTCTTAAGTGTTATTTTATAAGTATTAAAATATGTATCAAATGCTATTCTTTTACTTATGCAAACGGTATACAGATAAAAATTAATACTACATTTTTGGTACACAGGTCACCGGGCCGCTATAGCGCCAAATCCCCGCCCTGATAAGGGTGGTAGAAGAGAGTATTATTTGAATGATTCAGGTATGTATTTATTATCATATAAAACTAGGTATTATAAAAACTAAATAGTAATTGTCGAAAAAATATATATCGCATCGCCAAACGGGGTACTATAATTATCCGCTAGTTCGTCCCGTTGATCGGCCATTATGGGCGTATGTAATTGCCATAAAAAGGCATACGAATATACGATATTTAATAATAAGACTATTTTATTGAGTTAAATGTAATATTGAAATACACAACTAAATATTAGATAAGTGATTACAAAGAAACAAACAGATTTGGAGCCGAAGGGTACCTATGTCTCTTGTCAGTTGTCCAACCACCAGAGAGCCCGACCTCAAGATGGCATCATTTTACAACTCCATCCGATGCGATTTTAACCGCTTCAAAATAAAACTATCTTTACAATACATTCATAACATAAAATTTTGCAATGCTAATTCAACTATACACAAAATATTCGAAAACATGTCAGATTCAACCGGTTTATGTAGCACGCGCCGTCATATGTATTTTTTTATATGACATATTTCAATGAACTAAGTATACCCCGATGTCATCCATGTAAAATTGTTATAGTTGCTATACTGGCCTGCTCCTATAGGTTTTAGCACGATAAAAGCCTAAATCCTTTACGAAAGAACGCATTATCAAACGGTCCTAGATTCTGAAGTTAGCACTTTAATATTATATTAATGTTAAACACAAACAGTATATTTTTTGCGATGATTTATGCATAAATATTTTATAAGTTTTAAATACGGAAATATGCAAAATACAGACAATTACAAAACACTTTTTCCAACTAATAAATATGATAAGTGCTTTCTCGATGTGCGAGTGTTTGTCTATTATGATAAAGATTATAGTTGTGCGTTTTAACCACGCATTATCTTATAATAGGAATCGTATTGTAAAATTACTATATTATGATTTAAGCGAGGTAACTTACAGACAAACCTTCGAGTTAATCGTTGTAACCAAGAATCGCTTTGAAGGCAATTACCTTTACAATTACCTTGTATAAATTATTCAGATCTTAATGTTTTTGCATTAACTACTAATATGTTTCACGATATACAAAAAAAAATTACAAGGTATTATAAATTTGATTTTGGAATGTAATTTTATAAGGATGTTGCATGTTATTAATCACATGTTGTTTTTTGGTGTTAATCACTCAATATTTCTGTAATGTAAAAAAATATTGGAAAATTACCAACTGTAACAACATCAATAATTTCACTAGGTATGCATTAATTAATAAATAACAATTAATTTAAAGGCGGACTATACCCAAGGGTGAACATTGCTCAATATTTAATTAGCGAAACATACATATTTATAAACCGTGTAAATTAGTTTACATTAGTATTTTATATGTACCAGCTATGCTTTATATATAATATAGCAGCTACGCACATACGTGTGTGTGTGTACTACAATATACTACAAAACATAACTTCGGATCACACATAACTGTTTAAGTCCCATTTGTAATACATAAAACCCAATAACCCTCAGGATCACTGAACTAACGAGGTAACATACTACCCATCCAGATTTATATTAAACTTAATTACACTTCAGCTTGAGTGCCCGCTAGCGTGTTCGTTATATAAGTATGTGTCTTTAACCCAATTTTACTATTCGAGAATAAATCTGTCTTTGAATTCGGTATTTTAGGTTGATATTATTCTGGAGAAAACAGGGTTCATGGTATAATTTGTGGAATGTAACAGTAACTAAGAACTTAGTACGTCTTGTTCGTCTTCGAGGTACATAGAAGTATATATTTTTAACTAATTCAGGACAATCAAGTCGATTTTAAGTCGTATAGAAAACATACATCTAGCATTCGCCGGCGCTCTTCTAATCTCAAAAGCTTATGTTCGCGACAACAGACTGTCCAGGTAAGAGGAGTGGCTTTGTTGAGTTTTGAAATTAAGATGCATAGTGTTTTTTTTTTATATTGATTCTATACTAGATATTAATGTATATATGAGGAGTAACGTAAAGATCAAAGCGTATTGATTCCGTCAATATAACTTTTGAGATAAAGGCATAATCCATAATATTAATTATAATTTTTATTGTACCCGTACTTGGATTTATTATTGTTTGAAACGTTATGTACTTTTTGGTTCTTTTGGATAATAAAAAGTAATACGTTTTGATGCGTCATAATTTGAAATGAATTAGGGTTAAAAAAGGTTGAAAATCCGTTTCATACTATCTTATTTCGGTGGTAGGAGTTAATACTAATAATTTGATCTGTTACTCCTCATATTATAACAAGGATTCGTCATGGGACACGCATATTCTAGTATGCTACGTACATATGCAAAGTAAACAACTTTTAAACTTAGTGAGCATTTAAACGGTTTGCATGTCCTTAAGACAAAGCCTAAATTACGGCAAGCCCCTTGTACTACCTTTTCAACATGGTGAGGTAAAAGCATCTGGGAATCGAAGAATACCCCAAGGTCGCGCACTAGATTAATCCGCATACATATCATACTCCATTACAATATTGTTAAAATTGTATGCAAAATTAATGGGTTGCCTTTTACGAGTGAAAAGAACTGACATTTTTACATTTAGTTACTGATTAAAAGAAATTCTGTTACGTGTGTAATATTCTTGAAGTGAGTTTAAATCCTGCTGAAGTCTTACGCAGTCATCAACTTTGTGTATGGGTGCATAGATTTTTTATCATCATATCATTTTGTGTTTAGCGAATTTAAAACAATCAGAGATATCAAATATATAGACGTTATAATCTTTTATAGGAGGTCAAGATGCGAGCGCTGGGGCACACCGGAAGGGATTGAAGTATAATCTGATCTATAACCACTCATCATGACAGCCTGTGAGCGTGTGATTTATAAATGAATGTATATTTCTTACAATGTGTTGGTCTGTACTCTGTTACTATACCTATGTAATAAAATAAAATAATAAGATCACCATCAGAGAATCACCACACAAAACCACCATAAATTCTCCCACCGGTCGACCATATTGTCATAAGGGGTTCAGTTGATTATCCTTTAACACTGCTACAATTTTATTTGGAAATATTTTCAGTGCACCTACAGAAACTTAACCTCTAATGATTTATCATACAATATTATGTATATTGTATTATTTTCTATTTAAGTATGATGAATATTGCACGAACAATATTTACCTGTAGGTATTATGTAATGTGTTTATATTAAAATTTATTACTCCTCAGTGAAGTATTCTGTGAAAATAAAAATATTATTTTAAAAACCACGACGGCCAAGTGCGAGTCGGACTCGCGCGTGAAGGGTTCCGCACCATCGTATAAGATTTAATACTTTGTAGGTACACATTTAGTAGTAGGGGAGCCCCCTTTCATTTTTTGTTGTTATAGCGGTAACAGAAATACATATTCTGTGAAAATTACAACTGTGTACCTATTACGGATCATGAGATACAGCCCGCTGACAGACAGACGGACAGACAGCGGAGGCTTAGTAATAGGGTCCAATCGTTGGTTACCCTTCGGGTACGGAACCCGTTGTTTACCCTTCGGGTATTGAACCCTAAAAATAAATGACCATTTAACGTCTGGTATTGTATAGTTAGTATTACTTACGGCCCAACAGATACCGAAGCGTGTTGTCGTAATGATACATTTTTCTAGAAAATTTATAATTATTTTTCTATAGATAGAGAGCGATTGCGATAAATCAAACACTAAATGTTACACCGAATTACGCATAATACTTGTGCATAAAACGTTTCTACGATTATTTTGTGATTCAAAATATCTTCAGTGTTCTATACACTGTTACAGTTTTATTATAAGAATAGATTATACCATGAGTTAATAAATTATGAATACACGAATGTATTTATAGTTCATTTGAATTCCCAATTTTTACGAAATATTATTATCATGCTCTATTTGATTAACAGTCTAATACAATAAAAATATTTAGTATTTTTTCGTACAAACGAGTATCACTAGATATTCAGAACACGAAGTACATAAAATAAATATACACAGCTAAAATAGAAATTGACCAATCACCTTGCTGAATGCCAAATGCTGTCTAGGCCAGTGTAATTGTCAGGGAAAATTATAACGTAATGGTCGGGGGTTCTGAATTCGTTTGAATGACAACTTGAACGTAAAATATTTGATATTTTATAACGGACATAGTCCCTGTCAAAGTACTACTGTCATAACGCGCTTCTACCAATTTATTTGTCAGGATTGTGGATCTAATTCTTCAAATACACAGCCTATTATGCACACTTAATAAACTCAATTGGTTTTCCTTACAAGTAAAGAAATTGACATGGCATATGCGTAGGTTTCTATAAAAAGACATTATAAAATACCTCACGAAACAGGAAAATCTGGTGTGCGCACGTGAAATTCTTGTGAATATTACCGAAAAATTGTATACCGGGATTTTACTTGCCTTGGTATACGCCAATAAATATACACATATCCCACTAATATTATAAATGTGAAAGGATTAATCGATGGATGGATGTTTGTTACTCTTTCACGCAAAAACCACTTAACCGATTGCGCTGAAACTTGGTATGTAGATAGCTGGAGACCTGGATTGACGCTACTACTACTTTATATCCCGATATTCCCACGGCACCGGGACTTACGCAGGTAAAACCGCGGAGCGCAGCTAGTTCATTCATAAACTCGTTAACTGCCAGCATTGCGTCTCACAAAATGAATACCAAATATTGAAAATTTTCCTATATCTTCGTGATCGACTGGTAGAAAAATAACTAGGAATCTACTGCGACTATTTAATGACGCAATAATATATAATTATCCACTGCTGGACGTAGGCCTCTCCCAATGTGTGTGTAGCACCCGGTTCATCCCAGCTACCTCCTTTAGCTCGTCAGTTCATCTGGCTGGGAGACGGTAGGAACCTTCCATTTACCGATTCACGGTCTCCACTGTAGGACCCTTTTGCTCCAACGGCCATCGGTCCTTCAGTAGACGTGGCCTGCCCATTGCCCGTTGCTTACCTAGTAATAAGCAAATTAATATGTACAATGCACATCCATTGTTTTGTTTGCTGGTGATTCCTCCATGGTGCTTTTTTGGACACCCAGAGCCGACTCTTTTTAAGTGGACTGTTTACATTCGTCACACTATATGCTTCATGTGCGAAAATATCTATAAAAATTAATATGGATATAAAATATATATGAACATTTTAGTGTTTCAGCCCCACGCCACACGTGGCAATATTATGTTAAACAAATGACGTATGATTGATGAAGCCTCAACGTATTTTCATAATATGACTGTTTACACATATAGAGTATCTTATGTTTCCAAAACAATCTATTGCTTAGATGATTCAGTAGTTTATAGATATATATTATTATAGAGAACATAAAAAAATATTATGTATGGGACACAGGCAGTTTATACTTTATTTTAAAAATAAGATGTCAGGAAAAGTGCAGAAAGTTTTTGATCACTAGTTTTTTTTAATAATAACAGGATGTCTGGTGAAAATACCTCTACGGGATCGTAGTAAAATTAATGCCGATTGGTATACTACTAAATGCCGAGTCATCTTGCTTACAGCCTTGATTTGGCAGTGTGTAACTTTTTTTATTCCCTAAAATAAAAATTCAACTCAAAACGATACCGTATAGAAAAATGCTAGCTGCATTTGAGCAGGCCGTGGAGGAAGCATCTGAGACACATTAGAAAAAGACTGTGTGGTGTCGTGGGACACCAGATAGGAACGAAGTTCATTATTATAAAAAATTAATTTCAAGTTCTATTCGAGGTATAAAGAAAATAATTATTCGGGTATACATTTTTTATTATGATTCTTTTATCGATAAAAATCAAAAAACTACTTTACAAAATTATCTTAACACCTTTATTTTATTTACAATGATTTATAAAAATATATAATAATAATAATAACAGTCATCACGTAGACTATATATTAGACACCGTATAGCCATCATACATAGACTATACATAAAAATCTTACATTACGGACGTTTTTTGCCGGCTAGGGTACCCCTCCGCTACGCCCCATAAGAAATTTCGTTCCAAAAATGTGCTGAAAATTGTTTTAGTTGGTTGAAACTTTGCACAAATAGTAATGGAGAGTTATTTGAAAAGACTCAATAAAAAAATTGGTTCTATAGGTTTTTTGTACATTTGCAAAACTTACTGAGTGTCTTGCGTATTAATGATGTTTTTGTTGGTTTAGATTACTTAATAGCTATAAGTACATAAAACATTTTTATGTAAACGCTACAAGCAAAGTAAGTAAAGATATTATTATTAATTGAAGACTAAATTAGATTTAGGCAGACAAGTTATTGCTAAAAACAGAAAAAAGTATAAACTGAAGTGAAGAACTTAGTTTAAACAGACTACAGAAAAAGTTATAAACAAAAATAAAACAGTGATTAATATACTTTTTTCACTGTTTGATATTTATTCTTTCGTTGTTCGTTTGAAGGTGACATCGTTAAAATAAATATCAAAGTTTAATGAACTTTATTCTCGTACTGATATTTTCATTTTTTATTTTCATAAACTTGAAAATATTAATTAATGTTACGTGGCAACAAAGATTTCGGTTTGATTTTTTTTTTCAAGAGATTTGTAATACAAATCAAGACATTCATGTAATACTAGCTGCGCCCCGCGAATTCACCCGCGTAAGACCATAGGAATAGCGGGATAAAAAGTAGCCTATGTGTTAATCCAGGTCTCCAGCTATCTACTTACTAAGTTTCATCGCAATCGGTTTTTGTGTGAAAGAGTAACAAACATCCATACATGAGGATGTATGGATGTTTGTTACTCTGTGCAAACTTTCACGTTTATAATATTAGTAGGATTATAGCCTCGTATCGAACATGCACAAACGGAGCCTCCGTTTGTGCATGTTCGACCGTGGATTGCCTCGAGAAGCAGGTCGCACATATCCTTCGGTCGAACATGCAGCAAGTTGTTTTGCCTCTGTTTTCCTTTATAAGGTTGGGTTAACCACACCTTACATGATATTTTATTACTTACTTTACGTTAAAAGAAAGAATAATATTAGAATCAAACAAACACAATAAGTTTAAATATCTAAAAGGTATGTTTTTGGAAGCTACTCTATTTTATTGCGTAATAAATAATTAATTACGTTACTTTTTGCTGTTACCTTGTAGCCAGATGTTGTGTTTATTATCATGAGTATGTCTGTAGAATGTCTCATGGTTTTTCGAGTATATGTAGCCTAAGGCAGTAAAACTTTATTTATATATATACACATGTGGTGGTTATATATTACAGTATAAACTATAACATTAAACATTCGACGACCAACATATAGTCTGGCGGTATAGCATTAGACTGCTACCGTGGAGGTCGTAGGTTAGCTCAATGCAAATATTTGTATGCATAAATACATATAGTTATTTGTAGTATACCATGTAACTACTTAATATATATATATATATCATTAAGCAGTTCTATGAGGACAAGCTGAACATATCTATCGATATAATTTGGCTCTTACGCGTAGTGACATCATAAGATTCATTACTTTTTCTTTGCCAGTGAGCCTATCAATGTTACCTACGAGTAGTTCATAACATTGATAGGCTCACTGGCAAAGAAAAAGTAATGAAAGTTATGATTTCACTCCACCTAAGAGCCAAATTATATAGGTAATGGTCTCTCGGGCTCGTTGGGCACTTACCATCAGGTGACCCGCCTGCTCGTTTGTGCGTTGCGTTACGTTTGCTCGTTTTTACTTATTTTAACTTTTAACAGACACTTTGAAAATGTACAGAATCTCTACTAAAAATGTAGGTTACGTAGGAAGGTACGTACTAAGGAAGGATTTGGATCAATGAATGGGCAATGCGCTTTAATATTTCTAATGTACAAAATAGCACAAAAAAAGAAAACTTTTGAATGATGAATAATAATTATTTCTTTACAAAAAGTAATGATATCCCATCAAAAACATAAATGTGAAAAGAGAGCCAAGTTCAATGTTAAGAAATACGTGGTTATCGACTACACCGACAAAAGAATTGAGATCTAAATGATTGCCAAGTTCTGTAGATAATCCTGAAAATATATCTACAACAAAAATACAGTCTGCAGATTGTAACATTATTTTTATAGTTAATTAGAAGTATATTTCACATATGACAAATAAATATGCCATAATATTTATCAGCGATAATAAATTATGAGAGCCCGTCTCTGACGTCTAATAAAGTAATAACAGTAGTGGAATTTCTTACCACTAATTGATTAGACAGATAAAATAAATTTCCAAAAAAAAAGTTGAAAAATTTAAGGCTTGTAAATATCTAGATAAAATGCTTTAAGAAGCGACGATGTTCTATTACTGATATATCAATCAGTAATATAATGTTATATTACTGATTGGCCCAATTTCAACGGCTTTTTTTTCCTCGGAATTTTTGTATATATTTTAAAAGAAATATACAATAGGCGTAAGCCTTGCGGGGTACTTATTTCGATATTACCTTTTATGATAACATTGACTTCATTACTGTTTTAAGAATCGTATATATAGGTTTTTACAACCCGCTTGCCAAGTCAAGATAAACGGCGAACTCTTGTTTAGCGCGCGTCCTTCTTGAGAACAGTACTATCTCTTCCGAATAAGCAGTCGCTAAAATCCAAAATGGTTGTCAGGTAAATGAATACCACTCGCAGTTTAGGCTCTCCAAAAGTTAAAGTATGTAACATTTTTTCAGAGTAGGTATTCTTACATTCGGTAAACCCTTTACTAATAAGTTATTTAATTTACTTTTATATTTAAAATGTAGTGTATTAATGGGTATTATTATATTTCATTTCAATATTATTACCCATTAATACACAAATCAAAAAAAATAATTATATCGTAAATGATTGTTTCATTTTCTATGAGATATAATGTAGAAAGTCAAATAAAACATTCCTATCACGTCACAATTTTATGATATATCAATATTTGTTTATTGCGCTTTTATAACAATTTTTAAACTTATATTAATTTACTTCACTAAAAAAAATCAGTGTCTGGAACGAACGAAGTCCAGACTTCCTATTCAATATCATTTAGGCTTGAAGTGGATGCTGGATCTTTTATTAACTTTCTGATCTGCACTTATTTTGGCTTAATAGCTTGCTGTAGAGTCACTTGAAATCGGTCCAGTTTTAGGTGGCTTAAGTATTGGAAGCTCATTCGAATCTGGTAGTGTATTCGTGACAGATGATACATCTTGATATTTTGTGTGCTTAGATTTCGTTTAAAAATCCTGTTACATTAGTGAGGCAAAAGTAGCAGTCACTTACATAATCCTTAGGTTAGATATTTTGTTTAGGCCATATTACAGGTATAAACCAAAATATCGCAAAAACTATCAGGACAACTTGTACAAACGCGAGATGTTGATAGATATTTCGTCAAATAATTTTTTTTACAGCTTTAGTGCAATAATAAATGCTTAAAATTTACATCTACCCTTAAAATAAGTTCAAAAACATGTTTTTTTCACAATTCAAATATTCTGCTAGTTTTAGACGTAATATAAGGAAACTAATATATTTCTGGAAATAAGTGTTAGAAACAGTCTCACAACCACTGATATAAAATATGAAAATCACTAAATAACAGTAACTGCCAAGTTGTTCGTACCACTATTCGCACTCAAGACAATCTTCTGAACTTATTACTACCCTTTTTATAATCCCACTATTCATTAATATTTATCAATCGACCAATACCATTGCGTTACCGGTATAACCAGTCAAAATAATGTCTATTAACTTATTATTATTAAATAGTGAACTGTGTTATCATCTATTATAGTTTGTCCCTAATTTTAATAAAATAATTATGAGTTTTTGATGTAACGACGACATAAGAGTGAGTATGTCTACAAAATTTGCTACATACATTTTACGATATTTTTGTGTTGACTAGTGTTATTATTATTGATAATGAATAATTAATTCTACTTCCAATGTTTAGATAAATGAGCGATGTTCTTAAATAATATTAAATTAAATGTAATTATATGTAAATATTCAAGCTTACATCAATAGATGTAAGCTTGAATATTTCTGTGTAATGTGTTTTTGTAAGTTTTGTTATTGTCAAACATATGATTGTAAGTTCTACCATATAATTTACATTGTGGAATTGACAAATGCCAAATAAAGAATACTGCATACAAAAATAATGTATAAAATATATATTTTTAGAGAATAGTTTGTGTTTAAAAGGCTATAAGGAAAGGTGTAGAATCAAATATTTGACCAACTGTGTTCATTGCACTTACACTCTATGAGCGCCGGAGATAATTTTATATATCGATAAATCAAGATGACGTTACAAATTCGATCATAAATAGGTAATCGTGAGTTATATTTCGACAGAATTTGTTCCTGGTCCAGTTAGATTGGTCACGTCTCTTAAAACGCCGCAGATTTCAAAGTGACTGTTGATAAAGAACGCGATACATATTACTTCTATAATATTAATATTCATGAACTCCTGTAGGTTAATTAACTAAATTAATTTATGTGTACCAATGAAACCTTAAAAAGTAACAGATTCCATTTTAATAAATTTATAAAAATATGCCGCGCAACCTTTTACCTAAAAAAAAACACCTTTTACTGTTATTAGCTCCAGTAATTGTGAGAATACACGACCCACTGAGATTTTTTTAAGAAAAAAACAGGACAAAGAAGGTTGTTAATGGAGTTTTCTAACCGCTAGGTACCCATTAAAATAATTTTCTTTAACATAATAATTTTTCAGGACTGGTGAGGTACTCATCTATCTTAGAGTTTACTCTGTTGCAAATAAGTTGTTTAACAAGTTTCTGATACCGCGAATTTATGACATTAGATTTGTAGGTTAATTAAATAAATGTATTGTTACAAATTTTAAAGTTAATATTCGTACATTACGTTGGTTTAAGTACGGGATAATGAAAGCTACGTGTTTTTGGTGGTAACCCGGCTTCAGAAATGTGTAAATAACAGTTAAATCTATACCACTAAACCCTGCTTTACTGAAAGGCATACAAAATAATAATTAAACAACTGTGTTCTACTATAAGTTTAATCTAAACTAATATTATAAAGCTGAAGAGTTTGTTTGTTTGTTTGGTTAAACGCGCTAATCTCAGGAACAACTGGTTTGAATTAAAAAAAAAATGTGTTGGATAGCCCATTTATCAAGCAAGGCTATAGACTATACATCATTATAGTCTAGAAAGCTGAAGCTATAAAGCTGAAGAGTTTGTTTGTTTGGGTGAACGCGCTAATCTCAGAAACTACTAGTTCGAATTGATAAATTATTTTAGTGTTGGATAGCCCGTTTATCTAGAAAGGCTATAGGCTATATATAACATCACGCTTCGACCAATAGTAGCGGAGCAGTGACCATAAACGCAGGTGAAACTACGGGGACGGCTAGTTTATCATAAGGTTAGAAATACATACAATAAGTGGTAGTAAACAATGAGACAAAGGTAACTTAAACTCTACAGGGTCGTGTAAATTGATATGGGGTTGAGGTTCCATTTGTTTCTTAAAAGCTCAGTTACTATAATGATATAATAAAAAAATACAATGGATACCAGAAGGCTCACTATCTCTTTACATCCTGAATATCGAAGTCTACCAGTCTGCATCCGAGGTTTAAAGGTGATGGAATCTGCGGTACGTGTTTGGTGGTCTGAACCTTGATGAACTCCTCTCTGAGCCTCTGGTACTGCCAGGCTTACGCCTCCGTATACAGTTTGAATTTCAGATCATATTGGTAAAGAGATTCATCAATAAACGCTACTGATCACAGTGACTTTAAGGAATATTAAGAGATTTGACAAAAGGTCAAAAACACAATGTCCCATATGAAAAAAACCATAACCCTTCCCACTCCACGGGTAGGGTGTATACAATTTCAGGGGATTTTACTCCTTCCTGACAACATCATTGCTTGTGGTACTGTGGCCCATGGCCATTAGTGGAAGAATATGGTGCTTCTATTTCTGAATGTCTAAACTTCCAGTCCGGAACCAAATTAAAAAAGGTAAAACCTCACAGACCCGACTCTTAAAGTCCCAACTACCCGTTTGCAATTAGGGGTTTTTCAACGACCCTATAACAATCGTAGATGTAGGAAGACAAAAATTTGCTACGTAACAAGAACCTAAAACATAAATTTATATACTCGTAGAGACTCGTAGCTCAATTGCTACATTATTGAATTTTGTTTTGTATTGGATATATTTGTACAGGATGTTACAAAAAGGTTTCGTCAAATTTTAGGAGTGTTATCTGGAGCCGACAAATAGTTGATTTATATTGGAAAATTTAGATATATTTTTTGGAAATGCTGGGACCATTGGTCTAATGGCATGTTTTTCACGTGCTGGTGACTATCACGGCCTCTTCCAGCCCCGTAAATGTCATACCTCTCATCAAATCTTTAATTTTTAGGAAAATATTGGGACGCGTCACGGAGTAAAAAAATGCAATCATTTTTTTGCCTACTTTTCTCGCCTGCCACAATTTTGTTAGTTTGCTGTCACCTTCGCACACCCATACAGAAGACGAAGTGATTCCCATTTCCTCAGTGATCGCAGATGAGGGCTGACCTTCACGAATTTCATTTCAATTTCAAAACACGGCCAAGATCAAATTCCGCGTACCAACGCATTACGGTGCTTAAATGAGGTACTTCCCAAAATCATTTTGAAGACCACCAGTGAGGTCTTACGGAGTCAGTAAACTTTTAAAATTATAAAAAATTATCGCCCTAATATCTTTTCCCGTTAATTCCACTTTTGCTACGGCTGATATCCGTCCGTACTTCAACTTGCCATAAAAAACAATCGACACGCGATTTCCCGCCGATTTTTTTTGTTAATGAGTTTCTTATGTTTAATAAATATAACATTCGAAATTCAAACATTTATGTTCATTAATGTGCCTCGCCCATTTGCACCCATTTTAAGTGATTGTTATCAACTTATAATGCATGCCTTTTGTGTCACCCCACTATTGCCAAGCCGACCAATGGCGTAGGGCTACCGTTGTAACTAGTAATAATAATGTCTATTAACTAATTTAGTTTTATTAAATAGTAAACCGTTTTATCATCTATTATACTTTGACCCTATTTTTAATGAAATAAATACGAGTTTTTGATGTGGTGACCACACAAATAACTTTTAACGCGCATTTATGATAATATAGTTAGGAGATACATAATTTTATGTAGAAAATAGCAATATGATATTTTTTTTTATATTACAATGATATTAATATAATGTTCATAATTTATACTATAAATATAAAAGTAGTATGTCTCTAATCATCATCCCTTAAACGTGAAACCTTTGAAATATTTTAAAGTAGTACATAGTCCGAACTGGACAGGTAATTTTTTAACGTCGATAATTACCGACATTTACGTCTACGTATACGTTTTGGTTGTGATTACAAACAAAACTCATACGTATTATTATCCCACTTAATTTTATAAATGTGAAAGTTTGGATGGATGGATGGATGGATGGATGGATGTTTGTTACTCTTTCACGCAAAAACCACTGAACCGATTGCGATGAATCTTGGTATGTAGATAGTTGGAAACCTGGATTAACGCATAGGCTACTTTTTATTCCGATATTCCCACTGGATCGGGACTTAGCGGGTGAAACCGCGGGGCGCTGCTAGTATAATATAGTTGTTCTCAGCTCTTAACTTATGAATGACTTGACTGTTTAATGCCAGTAGCAAAGTGGAAACTTTCATGCAGGTAAAATACCACCCACAACTAATTAGTAACTGCCCATTCGTTACTTTATTACATTATGTTAATTTGTAGAGGTTGGTCTACGGGCACATAACGTTATTTAACGTTAGTCTGTAGATGACTGGACGTCCATACTACAATTACCTTCAGCGTTTCTACGACTAACGTGCACCAATTTGTGATCGTCTGTCATTATCCTGTCAGCTTTCAGTCTAACTACGAAATGGCCGCACTTCGATGTTATACGTGAAGGGACGTCAGACCTCCATAACCCAAGTACAGTGTGGGTGTGTGCAATTCACACACGGCAAAAGAGAAACTTCAGAAAAGTAGCCTACGAGAGAATGAGAAATAAAATATAAAAACAACACAAATAATTTACTAATGTTAATAAGCGATATCGAAGTTCTGTAGTTAGACCAGGTTGTCGGATTTTTTATTTTAGAGCTCCAACTACCCGTAACGAATGCCACGGATGGCAGCCGGGACCGACTACTTAACGTTTCTTAACACATTAAGGGTATCAATGTGTTAAGAATGGTCACCGATCCTAAAACAGATCTGGCTAATATTACCTAACCTTGCAATCTGCTAAACTAGTCGGTTACCACTTAGCCACGAGCCCCAATTTTGTGATCGTCTGACATGTACAATTAGAGATTCACTTTACTAGTGCGATTGCGATCAAACTTCACTATCCCTACAAATACTTGAATCGAAACCACAGTCACAGTATCCTCCCTTTATTTAAGCACATTACATTACACATAAGTATGGCAATTGGTACATGGCGGTGGTTTGTTTTAATTCGACTTATTAACATACCTATTCATTTAACTCTAATACATTTATTTCTGTTACAGGTACTATTGCTCTCTACGACTTAGCAGGCCTAGTTCATAGGGATATGTAGCAAATAATGTATTATCATCTATTCATTATATTCTATTCATAAATTGTAATCTCGTTATTAGTTGTGTAAATATTGTAAGCCAAAGTTAACTTTAAGGATAATAACTTAAGTACTAAAAGCGCATTTTATACTCAGTATTTGCGTCTAATGAGCCGTGATGCAAAAACTGAACTATAAAATATTAAATACTGTAAATATTATAGCTAGTTATTTGATGTAGTATGACTAGTAAGAGTAATGTCATGTAGATTTACTTAGGGTCCAATAAGATGAATGATTGTAAATGTAAATATTTTATTACTTATATGAACACTTGCATTTATATAGTCTTTCTCTATTTAATATGGTCTTATGCATATTATAACGAATTTATATCGATGTCGAGGTACATTTTGTATCATTTTATAATATAAAATAATATTTGTATCTAAAAGCGGAATTATTCATGTGAATTCGTCTAGTGTACCTAATAACTTATAACCTGAGCGATACCAAAGTTTCATGTACCTACGTGTTCATTGTTTGCACCATTGCATTGTCGTTACATTATAGTCAGGTTCATTTATATTAATAAATAATTTTACAATTTTTAATTTCTTTCCTTTAAATAAATCCTTTACATCTCGGAGAGCCATGCTTCGGCACGTATGAGCCGGCTCGACCGGAGTGATACCACGGCTTCACAGAAAACCGAGTGAGTGAGGTTACCGGAGGCCCTAACCCTTCCCTACCCTGCCTCCCGCTCTTCCACCCTCCCTTCCCCTACTCTCACCTTAAAGGCCGGTAACGCACTTGTGACTCTTGAGTTGCCTATGGGCGGTGGTAGTCATTTACCATCAGGTGACCCGTCTGCTCGTTTGCCCCCTAAACCATAAAAAAAATCTCGTCGACCGTCTTCTGTGAAAACCATATTGGTTGGCACTGAGGAGTTCGTTGGTTTCTAGGTATGCCAGGAGGCGGTTGTTCAAAACACACTAACACATAAATGCACACGCATAATCTTACATATTATGGCACCAATAATTAGGAAGCTGAAACGGTTCTCGAACGCAGCGCAAGTACCCAGACCTATCCACCTCCAAGATTATTATCTGTGATTTACACTAGCAATAATAATTGGCTCGTTAAGAAAGTTGAATGAATTGAATTTAGTTAAAAAGGAATATTTTATATAAGGAATACGTTATATTATATGTTATACATGGTGTATATGACAATGGATCACTTACTTAAATCACTGAAAGGGTTATTTTTCATTCTCTTACTAAGAAAATAAGTAAAAATTTACTTCGAAAACTTTTTAATTTAGTTTCTATGAATTTTTTCAATAACTGAGTGATTCAATCAATTAATCAAAATCAAAACCATTTATTTAAATTAAACCAATAATAGGTTTTTTGATTTGCCAGAAGTAGGAGTTAGTCAGACTAAGTCAGTCGTGAAGTTAGCTCCCTGTTCTGTATTTTTTTAAGAAGAGTGATAGACTGGGCTGGGGAGGAATCCAGAGTTTCAGTTTAGTAGTATATTAGTAGATTAATTCCAAAATAAAAAAAAAATGTACGATTTGAAATCTTTAGCTTTACACATGCCAGCTGTTTTTATGAGAAACGTAGGTAAAAATACCTAGAAAATTAAACGGTCATAACTTGTAAACAGATAGTTTTTTTTCAAAAAATCATTTGTAACTGCATGTTAAAGTAGTGCCCTTTCAGTGATTAAGCTAAGTGTTCCATTGCCAGATACACCCTGTATTATATATAGGCAGTTTAATATATTCATTACTCTAAACATTGGAACTCTTTGCCAGTCTGTTTTTCGCATAAACTGTGTAACTGTGTATTTCGATATTATACCAAGTTTTTGGTTTTTCGACACTTACTGAACAAATCGAGTAAGTAAGGACGATCCATCGTCAATCGCAACATACTTAAATGACAAGCAAAAATTATTTCATTTTGACAAATTCAATATTCAGAGAATGAAACTAATAATAATAGACTGGGTATATAAGAGAAAAAATAATTTATTCTTTTTATTCTCGAAATCGAATCGAATTCGTCCACTTCAAATAATCTTGGAATCTTCAGATACAGCTCTGTTGACCGAAGAGCCCTTAGGCTTATAAATGACGATGTGATCACCTTGAGCATCGTCGTAAAGTCACCTGCTTTTCGGTTTTCCATAGGGTTCACTTTGGTGAGTGTGTGAAAGCACTCTTCGAACCAATTGAACCCTCACGATTCCTTTATCGGACTACTAGGCGTAGACAGAGGTTCCATCCTTTCGTTGTCGAAACACCAAAAAGTGGAACTAAACGCTTTGACAGCCCCTTTTTGCTTCGAGTCGTCAAGGTGTGGAATGAACTGCCTGCGTCTATGTTTTCAACCAATTATAATCCTGGAGCGTTCAAGTGTATTTTAGAGTGCGGTAGGCGTGTACCATCTTCACTTCTCTCATCTTCATAGTCACTTTCAATCAGGTGAGTTGGAAGACAAGCCATTTCTAAAAAAAAACATATCAATCAAGCTTGTTCTGTTTACGAGTAACATAACTAAAATATTTGCCAACCTTTTAACCATAGTACAATTACCAGGTACTAGTAAATCTTATTTCATGACTCAAAGTCTTCACAAAAACACAAGATCCATATTTTATCGAGATTAACGCCCATTTTGTGAAACCTCAAAACTTCGACTCGACTCAAGTGCGCTCAAGGATATTTGTTAGTCGTAACAAATCTTCTCCACTGAATCCCACTTCAATTTTTTCTCAGTCATGGTGAGGACACAATTGTCAAACTCAAGATACATTGAAACCAAGGCACACTCGAGAAAAAATGTTGAAGTGAAATTAATTATTTCGTTTTCAAGTCAAGTTAAGTCCTCGTGGATGGTCGCATACGACCAGAGTACCAAAAAGTGTGATAAGATCTGACAAGTGTCATTTCACGTGATATAGAACCAAGGTAATCGTCCAAACGCCTACCAAATCAATAATGGCAACGTTTCATAAAACGAGTGTTGATAGCTCTTCATAGTCTTATAATGTAAAACTGCATATCATTTTTATTATGTATACGTTGACTCTTGCCGTTAAAAAACGTTGAGTGGTTTTATTTTTCGAAATCATCCTAAATCTTCTTCATAATATGATCCGTTATCGAGATGGATGTTGAATAACTCGTTATTATTGAAGAATTTCAAAGTAGAAGGGAAATCAATTTGCCGGTTTTAACCTATGCAGTAAATTCCGTATTTTAAATTAGCTTAGTGTTGTGTGTTATCAACGTCATTAGTCAATCACATGCGGACTTTTGCGCCCTCTTTATAGATAGACAGATAGATAGGTACTCTTTATTGCACACCTTGATTGGGAAACAATCACGAAAAAATACATTCAAAAACAATAGTACAATGAGCAGCTTTGTCGCAATCTCCGATATCTTACATGCAACCTTTGGATGGACAGTACAGGACAGGATAGGTACAGGTAATTTGTGGTGCACATTTTTCTTATCAGCACTTGAATGTATGATCAAAGAAAAGAAAAATTAGAAAAATAATGACAATATACATTTGAATATCACATCGCAAAAATCTATTTAAGTAAAACAAACATAATATATGCAAAGAAATATATGCACATACACATACATATATAACACATAGTTATTATAAACAAGTAGTGATCCTTGAGGAGACTTTGAAAAGTAGTTACTGACTGTGCTCATCTTATAGCTTCCGGCGCTGAATACCATAGGCGTACAGCTTGTACTGTGAAAGATGCACTCAAAAACTTTGTAGAGTGTGCTGGAATTTCTAACGTTAGATTTTTCGATTGTCTCAAGTATTATTATTCACTCACGTATACGTACGTATACATACTCATTATGTATTTACGTACGACACACATACGCGTGGCGTACGTGAATAAATGGCAAACGGTTCTTGTGGTAGACAGAAGTAGGAGGATTAAACAAGGTATTAAATAGTAAAGAGTATGCGAGTATTCCGGTGAATGCGAATAGGAAGCCACTTCAGTTTGGTACGATTTTCGGAGATATGATCATATTTGCGTAAGCCAACAATGAATATTATATCTACCGATATTGTATATATTATCTACTGATATCTTTATGTTTAGTTAAGTGTAATAGTTAATAGCTATTCAGCATTGAATAAAATTATACTGTGAAATATATAAGTGATACAGTATAAGTGAAAAGGCATTAATTAAAATGAAAGGCAGTTTCAAAGGCCGCTTGACTGCATTTATAAATTATCTCGGCCAGAAGCCATGTTAATGTCACCGAACTGCAATTGCATATGGGGTAGATGGAGTCGAGTAAGATACGTTTGGAATGTGTCACAGATGACGTCAAAGTACAGTTTACCGAACGTTCCGAGTTTGAGTCCTTATATTATAAGTAACTGTCTAGGGCACAAACTTTGTTAAGTAGTTTTAGCAAAGATTACAAATCTATCTGCAGTGGTAAAACTAATCGTAACAATACACATAAGCCTATTAAGTTACCTACTAAATCTACCTCAAATTTAGTGGTTCCTATACCAACTGGTTAGAATTTCAAAACACGTTTACTAGCCTCATTCATTGGAATGATGACATTGACGTAGTAAATCAATTTCACTATTTGCGAGCATCTCTTGAGGGAACTACTGCCGTGCTTATTCAATCTATAAAATTGTGAGTACACTGGCGTGGAAGACGTTATTCGACTGATTAAAAAATAAAAGATTATTGCTGCAAAATCACATTTAGAATCTAAAGTAAATACTGCCAATTTATTTTATCCTAAACCCTATTCCTAGAATACGTCAAATAAACATCGTTAATTTAAAGAACTTAATAGGTCAGCTAAATAAAAATTTAAAAGCGCTTGAATAATTAAGTGAGCCAGTGGGACATTCTTTTAAGTTAGGTATATAATCAACCACCAGTTAGATGAGAAAACATCTCATCGGAGGAGCATAAACATTCAGAACAAGACAACTTCATTCAGTTCTAGAGACTCTTCCCCATAATAGTAATGGAATGCGTATAGTCACGTACTGTCTCTGTACACAATATAACGATACACACTATAATATGATATAAAAACTATTTACTAGATGATGTATTTTACCAGATGGTAAGATACATCATCTAGTAAATAGTTTTCGGCTTAATATTATATGCTCACTTATATTATCCCACTAATATTATAAATGTGAAAGTTTGGATGGATGGATGGATGTATGGATGGAATGATGTTTGTTACTCTTTCACGCAAAAACCATTGAACCGATTGCGATGAAACATGGTATGTAGATAGCTGGAGATCTGGATTAACGCATAAGCTACTTTTATCCCGATATTCCTACAGGATCGGGACTTACGCGGGTGAAACCGCGGGGCGCTGCTAGTATGTAGATAAAGTGGCAAAGGCATTCTACTCTCAAACATTCTGCGTTACATTAGTGAAATATTCTATTTCAGGAGATTTAATCTGGACAACGAATACGAAGATCTTTAACAAGAATATGAAAACCGGCCAAGTGTGAGTCGGACTCGCGCATGAAGGGTTCCGCACCATTGTACAAGATTTAATATTACAAGCCAAAAAAAAAATACGTTTCTAGTAGGGGAGACCCCTTTAATTTTTAATTTATTTTTATTATTTGCTGTTATAGCGGCAACAGATAATAAAGTTGTTAAACTTCCTTTTGAATGTACATACATAGACTGTTGCAGTCTTATTGCCGAACGAACTTGTGTTAAAAATTAAAATGCCATTCTGTCTTACTACGATTCTCTCTCGTATATCTCAGAATAGGAACAGAACAGAACAGGAACTTCGATAGGAAATAAAAAACAGACGGAAACAAAACCACTGAATAGCTGAAAAACATTTTGCATTCCCTCCAAATCAATGCAGTTTTAAAATAAAATTAAGGTATAATTGCAGGACTTCTCAAGGCTATCACTGTTTCCTTTACCGTCATCATCATTAGTCTTGTATCTTCACAAAGTAATTGTAAGATAGTAAAGTCACGATAGGCTATCTTCGTTTAGAGTATTTGATTTTGATTTGATTTGATAAAGTTTGATAATGTTATACTAAATCAGCAAAAACAATGTAAGTTCTAAAAACGCATATTGTTTTGTTTTCGCACTTAGTTCCTCTATGAAAAACCTCAACGCAATGTATTTTTTTTTTGTTACTATTAATTTTCCTGATACGACATTATGTAGTAAAACGTAGTTCATTTGCTATGAGCATATGCCATAGTATGAGTGTATTCTTGTTTCCTTCGTTCACGGAATTGTAAAAAAATACATAAATGGATGCATTGCGTGATGCCGTTATCATAACCGATGATTCAACATACTCAAAGTAAAAAAGTAATAAACAAGTATGCCTTATACTTGCATTGTTACTTATTATTGTCGAGTATTAATCAATGTATGAAAAAGTTGGTTACAGTAAGTATTACTATCTTGAATAGCTTGAGTAGTAATAATCTCCAAAAGGCACAGTGGCACTAAACAGCCGAAATTTTCAATTTTGTGCCGCCGGTGGTGGAGTTCTTTGGCCCGCTCTATAGTTTAAATCATTTGATAAATTTCCACGTATAAGATGGCATTAGAATTTTGTCAGTTGTGGGAGTGACATAAGGTATTTTAGTAAGTATTTTGAACGCAGTCGGGTTTTGTTTCCTACTAGGTAGGCTGCAGATAAAGTCGTACGACAACAAACGAATAAGATTGCATAGTAATATTGGCTTGTATTATCCAATAGGCGGTGAATTGTGTGAATTGAGTGATTCGTCTTGATCACAATTCCGCTTCACTGTCGCAGATGATTGTTCTGTCAATCCTAATACACGAAATCTACTGACGTATTCTACGATTTTCTTTAGGAGTGTTGGGTCGTCATATTTTCTTGATAATATAAGATCTACACACAAATGAACATTTCATATTTTCCATGGCATGTAGTAGTTTAAATGTTCACCTAGCCAGCTGTATCCGTAAATTGTGTGTGTATATCGACGCCACTTATGAATTGTAAAGCGGTCGTTTAGAAATAAAAAATCCGACTGTCTGCGTTAAAAATGCCAAGAGAAAAATAATGATACTGTATCAATCCTGCATCTGTGGCGAATTTAATAACATTTTATATGTGAAAATCCATAAACGGTTTAGGCTATCGAGCGTGCCAAATTATTTAAAAATATAGATTATTATTACACAAATAGACACATAAGCTCGAAAAAAATGGGGATTCTAAACAACCATTCTTAACCCTAAACACCTTTCGCCTTCCCCCTGTATACTCTAACCATTCGTCGATTCAACGTTATTTTTTGGGGTGTTATATTCACTATGACCACATTTCTGAACTTCGTATTAAGCTCAAGTGGCTCCCTATACGGCTTTACCGGAATGTTCATATCCTCGCACTATTTTACAATATTTTGTTTAATCCTTCTACTCAGACCTTCTTTTTTATGGTATTGGGGGCAAACGAGCAGGCGGGTCGCCTGGTGGTAAATGACTACCGCCGCCCATGGGCCCCTTCAACTCAAGAGTCAGTGAGTGCGTTGACGGCCTTTGGGTGGGAGTCGGGAAAGGGGGGAAGAGGAAGAGAAGGAAGGGTTAGGACATTGCTTCACTGTCGGTTTTCTGTGAGGCCGTGGTATCACTCCGATCGAGCCGGCCCATTCGTGCCGAATAATCACTCCCACCTATCGCCAAGAACGTTTCGAGTTCTTAAATGAAACACATGCGAGGTCCTGAGGTCATCGGAAAACCAGCGCCTGAAAATACCACAGCACTCCACAAATTTTCTTTACAAATCTTTTAAATTTCATGCAGCTCACCTATGGAATGCGTTGCCTGAAACTTTGGGATGTGCTCAATCGCTAAACATTAAAAAAAATTATTAACTGATCACTATTTGTCCTCATAGTTAATCACTGACAATATTAGATATATGTTTATACATATTTATTTAATATTAGTATATATATGTATGTGTTTATAGCTATTTTATATATATTTGTGTTTGAACCTATAAAATGTATTTAAGGTATACATGATTATTATTATTTATCTATTTATCTCTTACATTTATGTAGTTTAATGAGCTACTGAGCTGAGTTTGTACACATGCAAACTGTCCTATGCACTAATCCATCGCATTTGTCCATCTTAAGGTTGTCTGGAAGAAATCGCAACTAGCGATAAGACCGCCGATTGCACCAGTATTCAATGTTTCTCTTTTATGTTGTAACTTTTTCTATGGTGAACAATAAAGAATATTGTATTGTCCGAACATATGTTACAAAATTATGCAGCCCCCGATTAATACAATAGAAAATTAATAAATAGTGATCAAAAAACTACTTAAAACTGTCAAATGGCTGTGGTGGCCTCCTAAGGCTGTGGTATCCTAATACTTTATATTGAACTTTCTTCTCAAATAATAATAAGTGGATTACAAATCCACTAATTATTATTATTATTTCTCTAGGTTCAATCACTAGCAATTCATAGATGGATAGAACAATAATCATAGCAATTCCGATTGAATTATAGAACATTCAAAAGGTTTTACGAAATATTACACCTTTAAAAAGATAAAACGTCCTAAAAATTCATTCCAAGCAATTTAAGATGATCCTCTCTAAGGTGACAAAGTGCCTGTAATTAACTAAAAGGTTCACGATATTTAATTAAATGCCTTACGCAAGAGCGTGGCTATGTACTTCGTCATTCTTTAACGTTAGAAATACAGCTAAGTACATAAAATCTTTTATCAGGGAAAGTGTAAATATTTGGCGAGTAGATCACATCTTGAAGGTATCGCAAAAATCAACAGAGGTTAGTCATGTCTCGGTTGAAGAGTTTAGGTAACAGTCACACTTGAATAAGTTCGAAGTATTCATTTTTAAACAACGTAAGTAAAAAGGATGAAGTTCTCCGTTACACGACTTTTTTTGTATGAGTTGGTATTTTTTACCGAGTTGTTGTACATTCATTTTACAATGGATAGGGTACTATACGCCGAAGTTGGTCCTATTTTCAATTTGATAAAAAAAATTACAATAAGCCACGAATAACAACAAAAAATATTTTTAATACGCTATTTGTCTTTTTTTATTACTTTGTGTATATCTGCCTAATTATGTGCATCCACACATTACACACGTAGACAAACTCAACATAATGTAAAATACTTTGGATTACACTTACTTATTAGTTTGATTAGAATCTTATTTAGATTAACATGCACGTATAAAGAAAATAGAAAAAAATATGTTGAGTACTTGCTACAACAGTCGTTGACCCACACATACCTTCATTCATATATTTTTAAATTCTAGTACCTAAGCTTTCAATTTCCGTTATGTGGTACTCAGTTTAAAAGAGGATGTATTTTTCTCACAGACTTGGTATGTTTTCAGTTCCCCTTTTATATTCCTTTTTAGATAGTCTGACCTTTCTCATTATTCAGTTAAGCTTCGGGAAAGCCGCAACTTTGCTGAGAGTAACCACGATTTTTTTGCTTGTTGACTAGACACTTTTGTAAACAAATTTTACATAGCAAGTATGAACGTTTATATGTAAATCTCTTTTATATACAATAGTTGTTACTGATATGTTAATGTTATGTGAAAAAGTGTTTATTAAGAGAGCTAATCCCACAACTCGTTTCATTTTCCAAAGCATGAAACCTCACTGTACAATCGAGAACTTTTCTCAGTTATTCTACTTTCTCCGCAAAGTTAGATTACTAATACATACAATTGTAATTAAATCAATTGTAGTAGCATCCTCTTGATAAGCACGACGCTTGTAATGTTGCCGAAATATTGTAAAATTGAAGCGACGATAGAATTCAAATTAAAATGGTATGTAATTTAATTTTTTCCAATTAATTAATGCAGTTTAAAATGGTAACACATTTTTTATTGAATACAACATTTTGGAATTTTACCTACTGAACGATTAGGAAGTTCGACTCAATTTGTGGGTTTTCAAGATCAGTTTTGTTCAAAAATATAATTGCAAATGGTTCTACATGGTATTTTTTGTTTGCAAAATAGTAATAAAAATATCTGCAGGTATACAATATAGAGACTATTGTTTTTCATTTAGGGTCACCATTAAATAAACAAAAAACCTGACAAAAAGCTCTTTTTAAGTATTAATGAGAGTACAAAAGAAGTTGTAAGAAAAGTAAGTCTTTATTGAAATATAATACATTATATTATTTTAATTTTACAAAAAAGTACATACTTATATTCTAAAGAATAATTTATAATTTGCATGTATTGCCTCTTGATCAAATATGTGTTGTACAAGTAACGTGCCTACTAAAAATAAATTTATTTACGTAAATCAGTTCATCATTAGGAAATTAACGTGACAAGTTTAACACAGTTTCTACATTGTAACGCTTAATTGATCACATAACACTAAAACTATTGATCACCATGATTAAACTCTATAATTGAATATTTTGGCAAGACTGTAGAATTGCTTCCATGTCACTTAGACATTTTTATCTTTCCAGCATCAATTTGAAGGGTTCTTAGTTAGTAAATATCCTGAGGGTGCCCTCTGTTCAACGGAAGTGTTCCTGCTAATTTTATGCTGAGGCGGGTTTGCCCTATATTTTAAGCTGCTCTGTTTTTTCGCAGAAGGTATTTTGGATAAACTAGAAGTGGTAAACGGTGTAGCCGTCTCTGGAAGCTTCTAATGGAGTCAGCATAGTATGACACAAACCTCCGTTTTGCTTAATATTATTAGGAAACTTCTACAAACTCTACAACGTAGTAATAAAGGCGAGTCTACGGAAGCACATTTTTTTCTGATGTGGTAGAACAGACCTTGATAAGTTACACAACAAATTTACAAACAAAAACAAAAAAAATATTGACGTTAATTTCCTAGAGTAAGTCACGTCATCAATTAGCTGATTGCTGGTTGTATAATTCTGTTAAGGTACGTCTATTATTTGTGACCAATAATTGCAGTCATGCTCAACGGGCAGTAAAATTTAATCACTGTTTCATAAATGCTTGTAATAGTGTGAAGCGCTCGATTTTATCTTCGCTCTAAATAGGTTGTCTATTAATAACTCCTATTCTTTAATTAATTAAAGTTGTTTGAATTGCTTTCAGAAAATGAATATATGACTAAAGAAGCAAACGCTGACAATAGGCGTCTTCGAAGGGCTAGGAGTCTAAGGGTTAATAATAACGATTCCAACTCTAAATTACGAAGTTAAATTAGTAGTTAGTTTAAGCAAGGTAATCAAGTGCTCGACTCCGTTTGGACTAATAACATTGTTAGTTACATTGATGCAACTAGTTGGACTAATTTATTTCATTTAGTCAGAAGATCAAAATCAAAATAACATTCTTAATGAGTTTTCGTTACTTAGTTCTGAATTCAGATTGCCTGATTTCTTAATAAAGACTTTTTAAAAGTCAATATAATTATTTGGCAATCGTACACGGTAATATAATTTCTATGCAATAAAATCTACCTAATATTAGCGCTCGGAGCGCTTTATTTATTTTTGTGTATGCATAAGTTTGGTCCGCTAGCGATATGTCAAATGAGGACTATTTAAATCAGTAAATTATTTTTATGCGATTATGTTGCCATGCGATGGCCAAGTTATTTTATAGATTAAAGAAATAAAGATGTCTTACTTTGATACGGTCCGTTTAGAATGTTTTTAGTTAATTAATTAGGTAACAATTAGATCTTACAATTGTGTACTTATACGGGAATTAACGCGATCACGAAAAGGTATTACATACCTCTGAATTGCCTGACGTTTCGACCAGGTTGCACTGGCCGTGGTCACAGGCTGACTGGCTCAGCGGTGCACGCCCTCCGTCGTCGAGATCGTGAGGTAGAAGGTTCTTCATCCACCCGCACATTTTCGATATTTTTAATATTTTGATTTCGCCATGTATCGTCACATACTATACTAACAGTGTCCCTATTCTCTAAGCAAACCGATGTGCCCCTATTCTGGTGTTCACCCGACTGCGCATAAAAGCGAGGTGGTATGTATTTTATCACTGGATTCCACGCTGTTGATAATTTGAAACCATCTTCCCGATTGAAAGTTTTGTGTTTTTTAATTTCAATCGCTTCACGTACAACTCTTGAGTAAAAGTGACGTTCCGTGGAGAGGACTTGCGTACGTTGAAACTCAATCCAGTGATTGGTGCCCGCTTCGAGTGCATGTTCTGCAATCGCTGATTTGCTAATCTGTCGGTTCTTCACAGCAGCGATATGTAATACCTAGCGGTATGTAATACCTTTTCGTGATCGCGTTAATTCCCGTATAAGTACACAATTATATCATGGAACGCGAAAGTTTAAAAGTTAGTAAATCTTACAACTTTTTGCTGTAGAAAATCTGCGTTGCGGGACTTGAATTTTTTTTAATGTTATGTTTTTCAGGGGATTTACTTTTAATCTTCGAAATGTGACCTATCCTGCTAATGGTTTTTAATAGAAATCCAACTTTTTACCAACATCAAACATTTTATTTCATGTTTCAGTGATATTTTAACCTAGAGGAACTGATCTAAAACTTTCCTAGAGAACATGAAAGTTGTATACATATCTCCTTAGATGCTGTAGTTAACTGTCAAGTGAGTTTAACAGTGAGTTTTGTGGAATTTATATGATTATATACCTGGTGAGAGAAGAGTAGCATTTTCGAAATAGCAATAAACGTAAAATACTGCAAAGTCCCGCAGTAAATCATAATTCATACTACAAAGATGTAAATCACTATACTAACTAAATGTTAAAACTCTGTTGTATACAAAACTGTAAAAATATGCTGAAGGCACAGATTCCTGATTATAAAATACGATGTTCATTTTGTAGCAGCAGTCGGTGAAAAGTTAAAAAACATGCACGCCGACTGAGACAAAAAATACTGATTGCTTCGTTTCATTTTGTTCCTGTTATATACATATGTAATACGTCTCACTCTGTTGTTGATGACGTATTATGGATCTCTGTTGTAACTTTTAGTTTAAATGAAATAAAAGAACATGCAAATAGATCGCAAACTGTTGCCAAAGCATGTCATTTTCAAGCTTAATGATTATATAATGAAAAAAGTCTCATTAATATCAATTTTAATAAGTTTAGTATTTCTTATTTACTGAATTCTGCCTTACCATTTTTATAACATAGAAAATCTTATACAATCTTTGCAACTCTAAAGATTGAATTATAAAATGTAATAAAGAAATTTGTCTACTTAGCAAAAACCAATACGGAGAACGGAATAAGAAATGTATACTCCATTTAACAGATTACAAAGTGGAATTATGTAACATCTGTGTAGTCTCGTAACTCATGTTAATGGATATTATGAAGGAAGCGACTAACATTTAACTTTACATAAATGATTTCTTACCTGTGTGCGTGTTCCTTGATGTTTTAAATTGATTCTCTGAAATACGTTCTTATCTTTTCTAGGTCACGTCATTGATTACGGGAAACCAATAAATATAGATCAAGAGCATTGTGAACACAATTTTAGTAAAGACTCTCACCCCTAATATAAATACAAGGCTTCAATAAAAATAAATAAAATTCATACTATTTAAATTTCGCTTTAACTAAAAGCCAAATTGTTCCAGGTATTTCTCCCACCTGAGATTATTTGCTCAGCATGCCAACCATTTTGCTACGATCGATCAAACTGTCGAGGTTCCATGGCAAAGCAATCTGTCACTTGGAGCCAATAGACGGAAACAATTAAACTATTGGAAATCACTTTATTGGAGGAGGGAAAGGACGTGAGAATGATTTGCTTTCCTACAGGCAAACTTTTTCAGAGTAAAAATATGTCCATTCTGTTGGAAACCCTTTTACGTGACGTTCGATTAGCAAGTCATTGCCTTACATTAGTGGTATGTTTAGTATATAGTATACTAGCAACCCGCCCCGGTTTCGCACGGGTAGTAGAGACATCTTCAACAATCATCATCATATGTCAACCAATTTACACAAAACGTTAACAAATTGTACACCTAAACCTTCCTCATAAATCACTCTATCTATTGGTGAAAACCGCATGAAAATCCTTTGTGTTTTGTGTAAATTGGTTGACATATGATGATGATTGTTGCAAATGTCTCTACTGGGTAGTAGAGACATCATATCGAGAGACATAGTGCGAAGCCGGAGCGGGTTGCTAGTATTTTATACAACAAAGTCGCCGCGACTGTCTGTGTGTCTGTTCGCGATAAACTCAATAACTACTGCACGGATTTTCTTACGGTTTTCACCAATAGACGGAGTGATTCATGAGGAAGATTTAGGTGTATAATTCATTTAGGTTTTGTGTAAAATGGCTGGAATATGACGATGATTGTTGAAGTTGTTGTGTGTATAAAGTTTGTAGATAGATATTTTCTTTCTACCTTAAATAAGTCAGTACCTGTATTGTTTAATTAGTACCTAGTATAATGTTAACCCTTTCGGTATAGTATATATTTGTAAGGGAAGCCGGTGCCGATGAACAAATAAATATTTTTTTGAAATCATCGAATCGAATATATGTTTTCGATATAAACGAATTACATATTTACGTTAAAAAAATCAATTAATTATGAAAATAACGATCGCAATTCATGATGCAATTGATGCAAACTTTTCGTACAATAACATTTTCATCATTTCAGTTAAACCAACTTTCCATCGTCAATACATTGCAGTCACAATACACTAGAGAACAATCAATAAACATGATAGCGACTTAATACCCAAAATGTAACACTAACGGAACTTGGAGTCTATTATGATCTTATTTGAATGCTGTTTCTCATAAATAGAGATGTGCGTATTGTGCATGGTACAGATTGGTTCTTGTTACGTGCCATTTGTTTGTGTTAATGGAGATTCAGTTTGAAATCAAACTTTACATAACGGTAACATTATTTATAAAAGTATTTAAATGTCTTTTTATTGAAAGGAAATTTACGAAAGGAATACTTTTAAAAATAAGTGAACAACAAGTTATTTTTTTTTCACATAGGAAGTCCCCTTCGATAGGTCTCTACCTAAATTTTGGTGTTCTTCTTCAGAAAAAATATCATTTAGTTTGTAAAAACTGATATAAAATTAGTACAGTACATAAAAAGAACATAAAAAGAAATTTGTTTCTTGTTACTTAGACACCGAGAACAGAATAAAACATTGGCTTATCTAAATCAATATCAGTTTAATAATGACAAATGCGGCATGATTTAGGTAATTGTCATACTGTGTAACACGGACCGTTATACGATCTAAACGCTTCCTCTAACAAAATAGGCCCTCCATTTAAATTACGCACAATTACCTTCTTATGTAACATATGTATATAATCTGGGCTATATTCCCTTAGCAGAAGTTCAGAACAGTTCAGAAACCAAGCCAAGTCGTTAACGAGTTGTAAAGTTGCCATTGAGGCAGATGAAACTGCTTGTCTGTTTATCTTCGTGTTTCTATGTACCTACTCATCCTGTTACTAACTTATGACGTATCTTCACAGTGTTGAAGTCTTAGTGTTGTTGAAGTGTTGCAGCGACCTAGAAATGAGGAATTAAACACAGAGTATGTAAATAATTTAAGTATTGTTTTATAATTTAAAAAAGTAACCGCGTAGAATCTTGAAATAATATATGAACAGTATATTATTGGCAGTAACTACGTATGACTTTTGAACGGAAATTTATTAGCTTCCTAGACGTCACAATAAATAAAGCTCTACCGCTGTCACAAGTTCAACAGTTATTTTGGATGAAAAGATAGTCTAAAGTAAAGGCAGTGTATATTTTTAAGCTCTTATTTAAATTTTAATCCTGACTCTCTACAAAAAAGACAAAAAAATAGATTAAGTTATATTTGATAGATTTATAATTAATTAATCATTAACTACTTTTGTTTGCTTTTGACTACATTCATTTCATTCTATAGTTATTTTGTTACACTCTTACCTGCATAAGTCTTTAACTTACATGTTATTGAATTGTAAATAATTTCAGTGGGGTAATTCATTAACTTAAGACACTCAGTGTCTATAAAAGGACTTAAGTATGAAACTGTCTACACTCATATTAAATATATATGTACATATACTGCAACGCACACATCGCTTCACAGTCAATTTTAAAGTTTTCTATTTACAAAAAGGAAATCATATCGAAATCCATGCCATCGCATCAATTTTTAATAATAATAATATGTATATAATAAATTAAAATATAAGACAATATATTTTCAAATCATATTCCTAGTTTCGATAAATTTATTATTATTATTGGTAAGTTTTTTCTCTTCACCTTTATGAATTACTCTATTTTCACAGTTCAACCAAATTCTACAACACATTCAAACTTAAAAACGTTAAAAGCAGAGGCCTAAGTAAACTCACTTAATCTTCTTCACAGGTAAAGCTTACTTTACATTATGAATCTGGCAGCAATTTACTATGTAAATTAACTTAATGCTGGTACAAAATCACTCCTCAAACTAATTATTATATTACGTTGTATCTACCCTAGATCATTATAATTTTGATGAAATTATACCAACGTTTAAGCCATATCAAACAGGTTAGTGATAAAATGTAATGCGGAGGTACTATACATATATATATATATATATATATATATATATATATATATATATATATGAAAACAGCGTACCTATATTTTGAGACAAATTAATGTACAGTGTATTATTATACAGTGTCACATTAAGTTCAAATAAAGGGCTTCATTTATAATAATACACCAATTCACAAAATATAACGTTTTAGTTATATTCAATAACAATATCGGCGCCGCGGCGTCGAGAATTGAAATCAATAACCAAATTGGTTGTAATCTACTGACAACAATTTCCTACAAACTTAGATCGGCAACTTTAATTTGTTATGAAATCCTTAGCAAGTTAGTACAACTGACAACTGGTTGTGTGGTTCTGGTTTACAAAAGCAATAAACATAATTATATACTCCCAGATTTTATTCTCTAAAGAAGCGCAATATTCTTGGATATAATTTTCTTACCAGAAAATCCCTAGAGAAGCATTTCCACATTTTACATTTTAGGGTAGTCGCGAGCGTAACTACAGCATGGAGTAAAAGATGGCAGAACAGCTTGCACAGAAATTAACGGGGTGGGAATGTTTATTATCAGCGCTTTATTTGCCTTTGTGTATTACAGTTTTTTGATAAAATCTCTTCTCTCATCTCTTTTCTCTCTCTCTTAATCGAGAGAGTCTTTTGATATTTCATTTTGAATCAAATATTGTACTTTATAACACAGTATTTTGTTTCCTTACGTAAATACACACATCAAAAGTGCCCAGGGATCAAGTACATTTTTAACTATAAAAAATTATCCAATTAATATTTACCAAATCTAGTCTTCCAGACTGGCTTCTTACTTTAATTCCTTATGTTTAAGTTAACAACTTATCCATATATTTTGTAAAAATTAAGAAAAATTGCAAATTTTGATAATTGTGGGAAATTAACCTAAGTTAATGACGTGAATTAAAAGGCAAAAATGAGGATTTTTTAATTTTTTTTTTGTAAAGATAAAAACATTTAATAATCTGTATTTCCACCATTGACACGATTCACACAATCACAGCGATTTGGCAAAATCAGTTCATCAAAATCAGTTTGAGGAATGGCCGTCCACGTTCTTTCTAACAAGTCAAAAAGTTTATGTGCGGTATCCACGGCATCCATATTCGGCAGTGCTCTTCTTTGGACCACATTCCATGCGTACTCAATTGGGTCGAGGTCTGGCGATAGAGCAGGCCACGGCAGAACGTTGATGCGAACATCGGCAAGAGTGCGTGTTACGAATCTAGCCGTGTGTGGACGTGCATTGTCATGCATTAGTCGAAACAAATCACCCAACCTGCTTCGCAAAGGGATGATCACGTCTGAAACAATCCTCTCCGCTTCAATCTGAGCATTGAGGTTGCTACTGATCTAAATGAGATCGGTTCTTCAACCGATCCAAAAACCGGCCCAAACCGTTATTGCTCCCCCTCCACATGAATGAACTTCCTGACAAAATTTCAAACGTTCTTTACGTCCAGTAGTCTTCCAAACTCGAGTACGTCTTGTGTCCGGCCTCATACCGAAACGAGATTTATCGGACAAACAAACACAACGCCAGTCTTCTTCCTCCCAATTTCTGTGTTTGCGAGCCTATTGTAAACGGGCCCTACTATTGCGGGGTGCTATCAGCGGCCTTCGGGAACGCAAACTCACTTCACGTAAACGATTTCGGACGGTTTGGTCGCTTATCAGCAAGTCTGAAGAGCTGTAGAGCCTCGTAACCAACATCATGCCGGTCATGGTACGATTCCGTCAAGCACTATTGGCAGGATATACCGGTCTTGTCTAAGAGTGGTAATGCAAGATCGTCCTCCATGTCGCGCGGCCACGCTGCCCGTGATACTATAGTGTGTCCAGAGGCGGCTTATGACGCTCTGTGTAGTGCCAAGAGTGACAGCCACAGTACATTGCCTGGAACCAGCTTACAACATTCCAACGGCTCTCATCATCTCTTCCCGTGTCAAATGATGTCATCGCGCCATATTGATGCAATTTTTTTCAGTTTCGATGCAGAAATTTATGTGGGAGAGCCATGCTTCGGCACGTATGGGCCGGCTTGACTCCGCTCGTTACCACGGCCTCACAGAAAACCGGCCCTGAAGCAATGATTGCATTGCATTTCGCCGCGTGAGTGAGGTTACCGGAAGCCCTAACTTTTGCCTCTCCCTTATTCCCGTCCTTCCCCTCTCCCCCCTCTTCCCCCTCTCCCTCTTCTTATACTCCCACCTTAAAGGGCGGCAACGCACTTGTGACTCTCGAGTTGCAGGTGCCCATGGGCGGCGGTAGTCATTTACCATCAGGTGACCCGTCTGCTCGTTTGCCCCCTATACCATAAAAAAAAAAAATCTAGTGATTTGATGAAATCAATATATTTTGTTCAGAAAGTAAGTAGTATTTCCAAGGTTTGGTTTAATAACCATGATTTGGACAGGAACTAGTAAATAGAGATCGGATAACCGAAATCTTAGTTACCTGAAGCTCAGGTGCTGATTAAAGTCGAGTGCACACGAAACAATCAGTGACCAAATTTCTACTATAGACCCTTATGTTAGAGGGCTCAGACTTCAGGATAACAGCCGGTTCGAGTTACAGGTATGCGACCCCACAACTGCTCGACCTATTGTTTACATTCCCCAATCCATCCGCATACGCAATATCCTTTTTCTATCATTGGCGCTCCTTCTTAGACGTTTACTTTTTAATGTAATCCTGATTTTCCTTTCTGTAATTATCAAAGAGCCTAGTTAATCGCAATATGCTTGCCTCTTATTACGTAAATGTAGTTGACAAAATGTGATGTTTAATACGCCCCTGCCGGCCCCTTCGGTGATATAGGTGTGAATATATGTATGTATAGGTAAAATTAATTTTCATATTTTCTAGGAAAGCATGAAATAGTGTAAGTATTCAGTATTTATTTATTGGTCTACAAATTATTAGAATTAAATAGAATTATAAGAAGCGTATCGGAAGACGCAGCGCGGGTAGGCCTCCCATAAGGTGGACTGATGACCTTGTATAGGTCGCGGAAAACCACTGAATGCGGGCAGCGCAGGACCGAACGTTGTTGCGATCTTTGGGGGAGGCCTATGCCCAGCAGTGGGCGTCAACTGGCTGAAATGATGATGATGATGATAACAAGGAACTTATAGCCAATTTCTGCTCGAATTGCAGCCATCGGGTAGCTTTCATTATCGTGAAAACCATCAGTGTTTATAAGCATCAATAGCCGCTTTCCATAAACCGGGCCGTATATTACCATCCAAATTGTATCAAAAGAGTTAGGCAATGTTCTGATGACGGGCGATGAACGCGCGTTTTGCTCACGCGCGTTGGCACGCCTCAACAAGAACACGCATTTTTAAGCACCTAGTTTTGAGCCGGCGACGTGCGGTTGACGCGTCGCAACGCTTCCAGCGCGACGCAGCGTTGACGTGCGCTTGAAGATCTTTGTTTTTAGTTTGCCGTACATTCGTTTACATGAACGTGTGTTTTCAATGCGGCAACACGAGAACTTTGGTAAAAGGATTCGGCCACTTAAATAAAAGTCCGTATCCCATTTTTCACATAGCATTAGTTTCACTTCATTTCATACATTTCACGCAGTTTATTTTTGTATAAAATAAAAATCTGTTTTAATTTGCTATCTTACGTCCATTTTCAAACAATACAGAACTCGAACTGAAGTGCGACAATGCATGTTCAACGCACGAGAAACGCCATGTGAACACTATACAAAAATCCAATGCGCGTTCGGCTAACGCCCAATATAATATTAAGATCTGTGCTAATAAATTATTCGTACAAATATTTATAAGTTGACGGCACAACGTTTAATACATACACGCTATATTAAGAAGAATTCATATGATGATAGGATTTTCCATCAGATGCTTACTTTACCATTTGCTAAAGACTTTTCTTAAAACTCACCAACATTATAAAAAAACTTCTGTACACAATTTCATGCTGCAGGATCCGTCTCTTAGAATAAGATGTGTTTCAGTAGTTCATATGTAAATAAATGAAGTAACATTTGTAAAACATCAATATTGAATGATTTGTAATTCGGAAAATAAAAGCACGATAATTTAAGACTCTATTTATACGCAATTCTTGTTTAAAATAATGTTAGTGTAGTACTTAAAAGATATACTAGCAACAGTGCCGTCTAGCTACCTTTAAGTAGGTAGATAATTGACAGTAACTGTCAATGTTGTTGATAGATAAATCGTAAAGTTTATCATTTATTCAAATTCGTTGAGTAGGTATTATTGATCTTTAACGTAAGATAATTTGGCTCACTGATTTCGTCTTTCAAAACCTTATTGACTTGCGTTCAACCGATATAACTTTCTTATTTATAGGTTGTAGTATTAAGTACATATAATATTTAGATAGTTTCTGTCATACCTATGATAATAATATCGGTAATATAACAGAATCCGACCGCTTACTTGATTTAATATACTGTGGTCTATATTTTTCCTAGGAAAATTTGTTTAAGAAACGTTTTCCCTTGCATATGAAATATTTTACTATTACGTAGTTTTATAAGTTGCAGAAACTACTTGATTAGTAATAAATATGTATGTGTACATGGTAACAAATCATACAAACCTGTCGACAGACTTATGTAACATATTTTAATAAGACGAACATTCTTATGAAGTAGAACTCGGTACTCTGCATAACTCTACCCGTACCGGTACCGACAATTAGTCGACATTAAATTATCAAATATGTTTTATATTAAATGTTCCTTCTTCGAGATGTCAAAGAAATAGTTTATTTGAATGTGAATGTTACATGATAAATAAGTAACAAGACGTATTTTCTGCGGTGTTCCTCAAATTTCTCAATGGTGTTTCATTAAAAATGTTATTTGATTTTACATTCCTCGTACTAAAATGCATGCATTTGTATTTTTTTCACTCTGAGGATGTCAGACAATTAGACATATCTTTAGACTTGTAGTATTGCTAAATATAACTTGGTTTAATTAAAAATATCTTGCATGGTTTTTAAAGTGTTTACTTGTAGTTTAACTACTTGTTTCCATGTACTTTAAGTTAAAAACTATTTCTAAAGATTTTTGACATTAGAAATTGGCTACTCTTTTTAAAATATTCTTTGTACTACTCTGATAAATCGACAAAACAACAAATTTACGTCTTGATCTTTGAGAAACATTTACCAGCTGTCACTAATCCCAATATGAATTTATAGCAAAATTCCACATTTAGAAAATGTCTGGTTTGATAAAAAAAATATTATATTTCCGTCTTAATCATAATATATATCTTCATTACGCGGTATTATAAATATCTGGCTAATAGGTATATCAAGTAATTGAAATTAAGTTATGCTCAGTGATACGTGACTAATGACAGTTTAGCGTAGTTTCTGGGCCAACTAATATCTAATTTGAAACGTGCTCCATCTCAACATCTATGTGGAATATCCATTTATTAACATTCATGAAACATTAACATTAAGTGGTGGTATAAAACTGTGTACATGTTTCTGTGTGTACAATGTTACATTCTTTATTTGAACTTAATGAAATAAATCAATTTTTTTTTCTAGAGAAGAAATTAAGAAGAAAGCAAAATACAGATTGCACGATTACACAAAACTGCGCATATTTTTGAAATATTTTTGTTACGCACGTCATGCGATTGATGTGCGTAACAAAAATATGTCTAGGTAAACTGCAAAGAACATACATTATTTTTATTTTTAAACAATTAATTAATTAATTAATAGAGCCTGGCCCAAAATTAGTTGAGCATCCCCGATATACACACGAGAGTAAACCCTATATCTTTAATAAATATGAATCCCAATCTCGCCTTGAACACGTAACACGAACACACAAAATAGTAAAACACATGGTTTATAATTATTATGGATTTGCATTCACTCCGTATTAGGAAATTATGTTTCCATTCTATCAATTTCAATCAATTTATATAGTATGTAAATTTACAATACATGCTCTGCAAATTTTTATTCAGAATAGTTAAATATAAATATAAGCGTTTGGTGTATGCTGAATCTAGCGGACTCATAAATAAGACTTTTAGTAATACATTATACACACATACATCATACTAGCCTCTGAATTAATTCTAAGAAGGATTGACAAAAACATTTGTGCTGCTGGTTTCACAAGACAAACGTTAGTCCTTCTCAGGTCTGTCACTCAGGCAAAAGTAAATCATCAGTGATGTTTTTGCAAATTTCATGCAATAAAATTCTTTTGGGTGGTGATGCAATTTATAGAAAACCAGGCATCAGATGTGCTGACTTGTTGAAATTGTAGTTTCCATTAATTAAAATAGTTATTGTTTAAAAACTGTTATTAAATATAAAAGAAAGGCGGTGTTTTGAAAAGTTATATTAAAATCATTTCACAAATATGACAAGCAATGAAACCTGTGATTAAATCGATTCAAAATTATGTGATGCCGCGTCGCCTCAAATATAGCTTGTCGGATACTTCAGAGTCATTAATTTTCATTATTCACTAGTTAATGCCTTGCTGGGTGGTACAGGTCTTCTTTCAATTTGAGATAACCAAGGATATTAGCAAACTTCACAAAATTCACTAAGTGAAATACTTTGGAAATTTTCTGAAGTTCACATTATAACTTTTTGGAATGCATCAGAACTGACAAGGAACGGTGGAAAAAATATGATTTAGAAAGTTATCAAAGAAACTCTAAAATGATTTAGGACTTAAGAAACGCAAAGTGTGTGGCACTGGATAGACTTCTAGCCTACTGGATTGCCTGGATTACTTCATCTCTATGAAGACATTTAATGTGTACAACCGAGTTCCCATTTTTAATGCTACATATTTATTAAATAAAATTATATTATTAATGAAACACATGGAAGTTTTTGACAAAATATTATTTATTCGTAATTTTATTACACGACAGCTTTTACCAAAATAAAGAAAAATATTAAAGCAAATAAACAGGATATTGTGGGCGGCTTTCTTTGTATTCAAAGAAATAAAAGTAAAATAACCGGTTCTTGATATTAAGCGTGCTTACGTACGTGGCAGCGTGTCAAACCAAGTTCAAGAAAAATAAACAGGCGACGCAGCAGCCGTGTCTTATATTACACGAACCATTTGGAGCTTAATAATTCATAATCTATTTAATATAAATACTTGAATTTTTGTTTATTTATTGAAACCATTTATATTAACTAGAATGCCAAATTTCATAACACAGCTTAAACAGTAATTGAGATCTTATCGTTTAAAAATCGGCATTTTTATCACTTACATATAGATCGAAAACCTAACCCACTTCCCGATGACCTAGAAAGTTGAAATTTGGCATCCTGCTGGGTAATTGTTTATGCAAAGGAAAAAATTAGAAAACAGTGAATTTTTACTTATTTTAACTTTTAACAGACACTTTGAAAATGTACAGAATCGCTACCAAAAATGTAGGTTACGTAAGGAAGGATTTTTCAATGAATGGGCAATGCGCTCTCATATTTCTAATGTTCAAGAAAATGTACAAAATAGCACAAAAAATAAAACCATACAACGTAAACGCAAGAAAAATGTTAATTTTACAGATCACTTTTGAATGATGAATAATAATAATTTCTTTATACCAAGTAATGATATCCCATCAACAACATAAATGTGAAAATTCAGAGCCAAGTTTAAAACAAAAGAGATAAGTTGTTTAGCCAAATATAAGAAAACTTGGATGTGAAAACTACCTAAGTCAAGTTCAGTAGATAATCCTGAAGGATTATCTACTGAACTTGATAATCATTTAGATCTCAATTCTTTTGTCAGCGTAGTCGATAACCACGTATATTCTTAATATTCAACTTGGGTCCCATTTTCACATTTATGTTTTTGATGGTATAAATTATAATTACGTACAAATAGAAACGGTCTACAATTCCTCGTTAATATCGAATAACGTCTTTGGTCTTCATTAGGAACCAATTAATCACGTAAATTGACTGCTATTCTAAACGTAAGTAATGTTGTTTTAAGCATATTAAGGAACGAAAATGTTGTTAAGTAAAATTTTACATAAGAAGTTCGCAAAGCATCCACACCTGCGTCACTTTAGTTAAGCTGTAATTTTGAGTATAAATAGGGTAATATAATACATATGCGTGGTTGCAAGTGACGTATAAAAGTTTTACCGTGCTGAAAACGGGTACCTACCGGTTAAGGGCACGACGAAATGATTATGTCGGAATCAAAGTGACCAAAACTACACGTTGTCCGCTGGCCATGGTCACAGGCTGACTCTGGCTGTTTTGGTCCACCCAACGTTCGCAATCTTTATCTTTATTCATTCATAAAATATAAGCATCACAGTGTATACCGCACATATATATTTAGTGTTAATCGATTTCTCAAACGCGTTTAACAACGTTAACCACGATATTCTGCTTTCTATCCTCACTCATCACATGATCTCCTCCGAAGCTCTGGAATGGTTCTCATCTTATCTTCGGGGACGTCAGCAGTCGGTTCGTATCGAAGATTCATCATCAACTTGGTGTGATATTGATACAGGCGTTCCCCAAGGTGGCATTCTATCTCCTCTATTATTTTCGATGTTTATCAATCTCATTACTCTTGATCTTCAGTGTGCGTATCATTTGTATGCAGACGACCTTCAAATTTATTCACAGGCAACACTGGATAATTTGGCAGAAGCAATACATAATGTTAACAGAGATTTGGAGGCCATTAAGAGCTGGTCTGATCGTTTTGGTGTGTCTGTTAACCCCTCAAAATGCCAGGCCATAGTGATAGGGAGTAACCGCATGAGAAGTAGAATGGATGCCTCTGTACTGCCGGCTGTGATCTACAACGGGTCTGTGTTACCAATAAATCTTTCAGTCAAAGACCTTGGTTTACAAATTGACGCTAGTCTCACCTGGAAACCACAAGTTGCGTACGTCAGTCAGAAAGTTACTGGGACCTTGCGATCACTTTATCGACTCAAGAATTTTCTCCCAGCCAGCACAAAGTTGATGCTTGTACAGACATTGATATTCCCGATCATTGATTATGGTGATGTATGCTATCTCGACCTGAATGCAGATCTGCTCAACAAACTTGACCGACTTCTCAATAATTGCATTCGATTCATTTTCAATCTTCGCAAGTACGACCATGTGTCTGCATATCGATCCCAACTGTCATGGCTACCCATACGTCAGCGACGTAGCCTACGGGCTTTAACTACTCTCTACACTCTTCTTAATACCCCTACTGCTCCCACTTATCTCACTTCACAGTTTCAACTACTATGTTCAAACCATGACAGAGATCTTCGCTCTTCAAATAATCTCTTACTCCTTGCCCTACACATAGTACTTCTCTTATTCACTCTTCATTTGCTGTCCAGTCTATCTTGTATTGGAATGCGCTTCCCCCTGAAATTAGGATGTCCACTAGCCGTCACACTTTTAAAACTAAAGTTCGCGAGTTTTATAGAAAACAAATATCTTCATAATATCATGTCAATAGGTATATTTTGAATTATTTATTATATTTTCGTATTTATTTGCATGTGTCTATATAGTAGTAGTAGTATAGTTATGTATTATGGTACATGATATTTATTTATTTATTTATTTATGTATATTATGTGTTTGTTTATATGTACTTATTATTGTACTTATTAATGTGTAAGGTATATGAGGTATAAGATTGAGCCTTTAATAATAATTAGTCACTTCTCCATATATATATATATATATATATGCACCTGCCACGTCCTCTCTGCACCACCCAAAGGTTGACTGGTAGATAATGCCACTTGGCATTAAGTCCGCCTCATGTAATTTGAAATGCAGGAAGTATTAAATAAAAAATAAAAAAATATACCAAATCGCTTATATCTATGTTAATTTTACTAAAATAAATTATTAACAAAACTTAGACTAACAATACCAGGCCACTCAGAAAGTTTTGCGAAAAAGACTTTTCATGAATGGAAACACTGGCTCATTATACTTTATTTTAAAGAAGATTTTATTTAAATTTTAAGATTATTTACGATAAAAATATAAAAGTTACAACTTCAAACTTTCCTCTACAATTTATTACGAACTAAATGTAATTAATAATAATAATTATCGTGTCTCACTGAATAATGGATCTATCTCGTGAAAATTTTAAATCTCAGATGCGGCCTAAAATCGGAAGAATCGTTTTATAGACTTCCAATTACATTTTCAGATGAAGGCCCTTCTAAGTCTGTGTACACATTTTTGTCTCGGCGCGTTTATGACATCAGGTGACGAATATTGAATTAATCAATTCGATCCAGAAACTAAGCGCCAGTCAACAGTTGTTTTAAAATGACCCAAGACCTACATCAAAGTGGAGAGATTGAAAAGCGCAGATAAGATTTTGACCGTTAATTTTATTTTACTATGACACGATATATGGTGACAATACGATATTAAAGTAGCATTAATGCTGATTGTTATACTACCAAATTGTTATGCTTGGCAGAAGTTTTCACTTCTGTCAGCAGCAAGCGACTGAATACAGTACTCAACGGGCTGGTATTTCACCACAAGAAAGCGCACTCGACGGTCAAAACGAAGGACTTCTTGAACAGAACACCGGTGCTGTACTTCTATGTACCTAATCCTTTTTATGATATTATCACAACCAAAGCAAAAAGTGTTCTAAGTAGTAAAGCATAAAATCAACAAAAGTACTTTATAAAAATCTTTTACATAATAAATAACTGTCTAGTCAAGTAGTACAATACTTTAATCTTTCTTAAGTCTATCGCTTTTGTTATGAAATTATAACAACCAAAACAAACAACGTTAAAAATGTGAATCAATGAAATAAAAATCAATTTTCAATAACAATCAATTTAACAATCATTTCACTAGATTAGACTAGTAAAATGATTATATTACTAGATCGTTATCGTATTATAGTTTAATCTTAGTAAGATAGTTATGAACTACTTTTATATAACAAATTTACGGTATGTAATTATATTCCTAGGGATATCACCTACTATATCACGGCTATAACTATCTTTCTGCGACATAAACATTAAATAAAAATATGCGAACAAGTTACGACAGCTTAATATTTTTTTAATGCGTGATAAGTCGTATGAAAATTAATTTAGTAGAAATGCATTCAATACAACCTGATGGAAAGTTAGTAAAAATAGCACCCGTTCATATGTGAGATAAAAAAATAATAGACAGTAGATCAGCTTTCGCCTCCTGTTACTTTAGAGGGAACATATTAAAGACTCTCAGTCTTCTCCCAATTCTTATAACTTCTCATAGGATATTCAGTTGGGGACAAACAAAAGTCTGACATGATTTTAATGATTTTTCCATCCCACAAGTCTTCTTAGCATGTCAAGATATAGCAGAATGTCAAGAAACTGTTATATTTTTTACATACTATGTCATTATAGAAATTAAGTTGTCATAGAATCCTATTCATTCGCAAAAGACAATCTTATCGAAATGACTACTGGATTTGCATTTCAACTCAACAACTAACTTCTATTTGATATTTGAAGAAATATAAACCAAATATTTCTTTTGTTCTAATTTTGAGACAAAAAAATATTTTGCACAGGTCATATATTACTTTAATATATCAATTAAAAAAAAATTATTTACATACATATTTTTGTGTTTGAATTTAGTCACAACTATCAATTGCTCCCAAACCTTCAATTTCAAAGTGATTGAGGTTCTCTAACTCTCCATAAATGTTAACTTTTACTTTCACGTGCCATGATATGTTATTATGTATACGGAAATTAATACGATCGGTAGTAATACAGTAAGTACCTTTGAATTGACCAATATACCCACAAATGTGGCGAACTCACATTGTATAATTTGCTGAAACCTTTCTTTTTTTACATGGAAAAACTTTTGGTGATGTCGAGTCCGTCTTTTATACTTTACTAGCTAACCCGACAGAAGTCCTGTCACATTAAAAAAAATATATGGATAAAGCACTTCCAGTTTACTCCAAAGTTCCCCATTTTACGGGTTACTTCTCCAATTTTATTGTGCTTAAAAATATTATTCAGAAGATTATTAACATAATAAAAAGGAGGAATTAATCAAATCGTGATTAATTCCTCCTTATATAGTCGTTCCCAAGTGATGCGCTTACCAACGAACATCATTTCATTATTATTTTTATAGATAGATTAAACTGCTTACTCAGTGAGGCTGACACAGTACAAATAGTTAGGTAGTATGAGTCTTCATTGTCTATACGAGCAAATGTCTTAAATTATGAGCGGTACAATTTACATAACTAATACAGTTAAGCGGGTATCATAAATGTCCACATTATTCTCTATTATTATTGTAAAACTTCAAAATTCACCATATATGTTCTATCACTTAAGCCTATGGCTGGTAGCCCTGATAAGCTTTACAAGGGAAAGACTTGAATAACTTACAGGTACACATAATTGATGCCAAAGGTATTTAAGCACAGTTCGGCTTATAAGTACGAGTAAGTAACCATTGAGTAAGTTAATTGTTACGTACTGCTTAACCTAAAAATACCTTACGAAATTGCGTTATTAAGTTAACCTTAATTGAATTGTATAAACCCCCAACAAACTCCGAGTCAGTGTCTCTTAATAAATAAATAGAGTACCTTGAATTTTACCTTTTTTATACAAAAATATAATTATATCTCCTTAAATGTATAACAAAATTCAGTAAAATTCTTACCAAAGTCTCGAAACTAGTTACTCAACCCAATTTGAAGTTTAACTTTTAAATTAAGTAATTGTTTCAAATAATGTTTGTTTTTAGCTTTTGGGCTAAAGGGTCGTATTAACCGTCGGGTACATAAAAGCTAATATTCCTGTAAGTATTTAGCAAGTTAACATTAGTATGCGTACGCCTAAAGCCGACCGCAGACGGTTAGCTTTTGTCAATGATTAACTTTAATCCAGCATCTACATACTAGAGTAAAAAAAAAACTTTATTGAAATATTGAAACATTGAAATGTTGCTTACAGTGAGTTTTCAAAATTGATATGTAATAAAATAAGTATTTTTTTTTAACTGAAAACTTCTTTAGCGGCGCTGGGAACTTTTTAAGATGGGTAAAAAATGTTAAACTCGCGTCAGATTTCAGTGTCACGTGGACCCTGATCGAAAATGTATGGAAAATGTGCCCGGGTGTAATATATTTAAAAAAAAAAATTATGACGAGATCGAGATCGAAAATTCTTAAGACGGAGGTGAGTTTCTTATATTTACAAGTACAGCGTCAGAGCGACATGGAGAGGGAGGGAGGGAGTTCGGAAAGGGTGGAGGGAGAGTGGGGAGAGTGGGCTGAGTGGGGCGAAAGGGGCGAGTGGGGCGAGTGGAGTGAATGGGGCGAGTGGGAGTAGAGAATCAAGGGAGGGAGAGTGGAAGAGTGGGGCGAGTGGGGAGAGTGGTGAGTGGGGGGGAGAGTGGGGTGACTGAGTGAGTGAGTTAAAAGTTCAGTCAGTCGGTCAGTCAGTCAGTCAGAGAGAGAGAGAGAGAGACGCTAATAATACATATATAGATCTACTAGAGGGCGCTAATCTAAATATTAAGTTGTGTCAATTTATTAATTTATGTCACCAACCTGCTCATGTGATGTTTTAAGTTCGTCGTATCGTTTAAGTTTACACTTCTGTCGGCAGTCCCATGACTGCCTCTTTTTTTTAACTTTAACGTTTAGCTTTTATTGAAAATAAAGATAATTATGATGTAGATAATGTACTAAAAGCTTAAAAAATAACTCGGTAGGCCTTAGGTACCAATCATCATACCACTCTCCTCATCAATTGATCACACAAAAAATAAAATCGTGAGGCGCTTGAGATTTTTATCAATCACTTTCGTCACATTTCATATTTTCATCTTCTGAACTATCTTCGCTCATATAATCAGAGCTATCAAAATCATCATTTAGTGATATAACCTATCACATATCCAGTCATCTTTATAGTAGTTATTTTCATTTTTTATTACGTGATCATCACATTTTCTCCATTTTTCAGCACTGTAATTAGCAAACAAGTTTGCAAGAGTATCCTTTTTCTGATCTAAATTGGAATTGATATAATTCCTCGCTAAGTCTCCTTTGATATCACGCTATACTATCTCGATTGGATTGAAGTTGGGATGATATGGAGGCAAACGAAGCACTGAATATCCTGCCTGATTTATTATTTCATCAACTTTGTACTGTTTTGGCAGCTTTTGACTGTCAGTTAATAGTATCAAATCACATTTTCACAAAGCTTCCTCAAACGGAACATTATGTTTCGTTAGCCACTCTTGCATTATCCTTATTGTAGAACTCATTGTGGGTTTTTTTTTCAATTTGTTCTCAGTGGTACGCAGCGTGATCCATGACTATGACGGCATTATTTGGAATATTAGGGAGTAATTGTTCTATAATCCATTTCCCAAAATTGTCTGAGTTCACGTCTCCATGATAGTCACCACTTTTAGAATGAGATTTAAATATCAACAAGCCGTTGTTAACGAATCCAGTTCGACCAGCAGCATGCACAGTAATTCATCTAGCCACTATTTGTCATAACCCTACGTTCATTGGCTGATTGCCAGCAGATTGCAACAGTACGCGACTGATTAACATAGGTCTCGTCAAGGTAAAATATTGGTCTACCTTCATTTCGAAACTTTTTAATCGCTAGAAGATAGTGTCATATTAAAGAAGTAATATCAGTGCGCTCAATAAGCAGTTTTCGCTTAGATTGTCATTTTTTATATTTAAAACCCAACCATTTGGAAACGGGTGGTTATAGATCGACACAAGTAGAAATAATATTATGTTCTTTTTTTATAATTTTACATTTGACAAAGCAAACTATTGTGGCGGTGACTCTATGTGTGTGTTGATCCATAATTTTAAATTATAATAACTATTTTTTAAATTGACGATTTCGAATGATGATCAATTTTATGAAATAAAGATATTGAATTTGAAACCTCTGCAAAGTATTTCGTAAGTACTCCCGGGAGCAGTATAATACTCCATCTTGCTTCCATTTGGCATTTATTTTTCTTAATGTTGGGATTTCTTTCTTAACGGTATAATATAGAAAGAAAGAATAGAAACGAAATCCTTTTATTTTACACAAACAAAGAAAAAAGCAAACGACAAATAAAAAAATAGGCAGTCATGGGACTGCCGACAGAAGTAAAAACTTAAACGAAACGACGAACTTAAAATATCACATTAGCTGAAAGTTGGTGACATTAATTAATCAGGAGCTGACAGAACCTGGCCTGCGAACCATTGGCGGTGTCAGGTACGTACGAATTTGCGAAGCTATTGTCAAGCCCTTTTGTTTGATACCCATATTGAGAGGGTAGTACAAAAATATGTAATCCGCCATTTTGTAGAGGCGGCCATCTTGGATTTACAATGATATTGAAATTATTAAATTATATTTTCATCAGAACCAAAGATGTGGACCAAATATCAGATCAATCTGTCAACAGGAAGAGGGTAAAATTTGAACTACTAAATTTGACAAAAAGAAAAAACGAACAGGTTAAGCTAAATAAAACCGTTTAAAAATGGCGGTCTTATCGCTAAATGCAATTTCTTCCATTATTGGTTTTAGGCATTGTGATTGGATTCTAAACTATAGGTAAGTGACCCAGTTAGACAAAGAGGCATTGATAGCGATCGTAACCAGGACGTTTGATATGTTTAGCGTAATTTAACCAACTCCATACTTAAAGCCAGTTTTGATTCACCACTTTCTATTAGTAGTATTATACTGCATCAGACTATCCAGTGTTCGCTTGCATTTTTATAATAAGTACTTTTAATCCTAATTGAAGTATGGGTATATATTACTAATATTCTCATTAATTTACCTAACGAGCTAAACGATTGTATTACAAGTTCGTCGCTTTTGAATACACTGTCTATTGGTATTCGGTTCAAACATATCACGTTGCGAAATCAGTGTGAAAATTACACTAAAGGGATAGTGCTAACTGCTACTGGGAAACATAATAATTATGTTTCATTCAGATCGGACTCTGTGGGTAAGGGCTCTTGGTTGTGTGATATGTACGCTGTATTTGTTTTCCACTTGTAGGGGAAACTCTGTAGAGTTTTACAAATATTGAGTTTAGTGTTGAAAGTGAAATAGTTTAAACATGTTTGAGGTTCATAATTAACGTCTGTTTATACAAATTTGCTTTGTTTCCAATACCCCTAAGTTACGATCTCAAATTTTCACTTTATGCTTACATTTACAGTAGAATGTTGAGCTAAGGTACGAAAATTATACAACTGAATTATTTATTATATTCACACATTTATAACAATCACGAGGCGCTTTAATCCATTAAATATTTTTGCTTCCCTTTGTCACCAATATTTTAAAATGCTACTTTTTAAAGATATAGGGCTTGACACTTACGCTATACAACCCAAACGGTAGCCTACTCTATGGTTTGAAGCCACAGGTGGAGATATACATAATGCCACTGCACGTACTTTTCGTACAGCATGCAAGTTTATATAGTTTCACCAAATACCGCTACCGTCAAGCTCCGCTCGAAAAATATCGAAAACTCTAAAATGCTTGTTTGCGATTTAATAAAATGTAAAAAGTAGACTTTTTATGCCTAAATGTTGAATCATTCATTTCACAAACACAAACATTTCTAAATAATAATAATAATCGTTTATTTCAGGCTCTACTCCCCTATTTTTTTTTAGTAAACAATAACTTAATCTAATGTTAGCATTTACAACACTATTTCTAGAAATAAAAATAGTTACATTCTTTTGTTTTCAGTCGTCAAGTAAACATTCCATATCATGTCAATTTTATTAAATACATTATCATATTATTATAATTGTTTTATTATTAAATTATTACTTATACTTAGTCGTGCCCTAAATGAACAAATTCGTTTTCTCATGATAGCGTAAAAATCATCGACCCTGGCATCAGCAAACATACCCGAAGCACTGCAAAATTTAGGAAGACGCATGAGACTTCTGAAGGCGTTATTATACTGTACTCTATAAGTGTTAAGGGAACGCTTTGTATACTGAAGCCATAGGTATAAAAAGATTGACAGTAACTATTAAATAGTGTTTTCTTGACCTGTGCCGTACACTTGCCAAATCCACGACTGAGCATGTTTGCCTTTTTTTCCAGAGACCGTCGCGTCGTTCTCTTTCTATATCCTGATCATCACTCATTTTACTGGTACATGGTGAACCAGATAAATGAATTTGTCTACTAACTTGAGTGGTACTTTGTCTAAGTAGACAGGTGGAACAACCTCAGGGCCCTTTCCTGCTCTAAAGACTAACAGCTCACTTTACTAAACTAAACTAAACAATAGGAGACATTGATAAATATACCATTTTTCATAATACACTGCTTATTAGTTATACTTCCAATGTCGATGCAATTTATTTAATATACTGTGTCCAAAGGTAATGAATATCAAAACAAACGAATGTACATAATTATGTTTACAGGAATAACCCCGATCACGTAATAGGTATTAGATACCTTTGAATTGCCTGACGTTTCGACCAGGTTACACTTGTCATGGTCAAAGTTCAACCAGCCAGTGTAACTACAAATTCCCGAAAATATAATTATATATTAATTATAGAACGCGAAAGTTAAAATTAAACACAACGAAAGCGTACGTCTTTCGAAAATAACAGTCGCTAGTTTAGTTTCTCCAATTTCGCAGACGTCCGTAGATTACTGTGATGGCTTTCCATCTGGCAAATGGTATCTTTGTTGCCACCTTTTTTATTATTGAGAGTACAACATGCTCAAAAAGTACAAAAAATTGCCATTAACATTAAGTTGACCATCTAACCAGCACTAATTTGAGGTACCATGAGCATTATTTGAGGATAATAAAATCTAAATTAAATTTCTCTCTGAGATACTATGAATAATTATGATCCATTTTCGTTACAAGAATCTCTACATGCAAACAAAAACCAAGTTGAGTTCAATAAAATCATAATCTTTTTTACTGTAGGTACTTATTGTTAAACTTAGTTTTTTTTGACATTCAGTGTTCAATATTATTTATTTGCTAAATTTTTGAGTAATCAGTATTCTTTATTTGCGTTTTGCACGTTTCTGGTGTCATCATAAAATTAATATATAATATACCAGCAACCCAACCAAGCTTCGCACGGGTAGCAGAGACATCTTCAACAATCATCAACATATTCCAATCAATTTACACAAAATCTTAACAAATTATACACCTAAACCTTCCTCATGAATCACTCTGTCTATTAGTGAAAACCGCATGAAAATTCGTTCAGTAGATTTTCAGTTTATCGCGAACAGACAGACAGACACGGCGGGGGACTTTGTTCTATAATATGTAGTGATATATTAAGTACAAAAAAATATTTTTTTTAAGAAAAACCATTCCAATGTCAACTTCAAAATAAAAAGGGCAGCTTATCCAGTAGATAAGCTGCCACAATGTAAAAACATAATTTTGTGATGTTTATTTCTGCAAACTTAATAATATTACATTAAATTAGACTTCATTATGCTTAATTGAGTCTGTGTCGTTTCTTTCTATCATATTTATTTTATACAAACCAAATTATTGACATGAAATTAATTTTCCTTCCAACAAAATATTAATTGGCACACGTGTAATTTGTTCCGTTGGATTGGAGCTTTGTTTGTAAATGTGTATGACTGTCAGTAATTGGTAAATATTTTGCTAACATTACAGATAATACTTATAGCGGCTGGTTAATATTGTTACAAAAAGCGAAAAATTTTGCATATTTTGGCATGATATTAAATTTGTAAATCGGGATTTGATCGCTATATATTTATTTATTTAAAATGTATGATACTTTTTTGGTTACTGGAAGATCGATTCAAAATCTACCAAAAAGGTATCTCTTAAATATTATTGCGATAAAGTAGAGATTTAAAGTTTAAAAACAATTTCTGCATGATACTATAAGTTAATAAAGAACCCATAGATTAAAGAATCTTACATTTAAAGATTTAATTGTGTGTGTGTGTGAAATTTAATTTAATTGATTTAAGATGTGGTTTCAAATTAAATGTTCTGCTATTTGGCAGAAGTGTTAATGACGTATAAAGATTAGTACCGGGAGACCGAGCTTTGCTCGGTAGCTGTTTGTAAAATCGTATTTTTATTTTGTAAAATTGCATTTTTACAGGAAATACAACTATGCAGTTGAACTTAAAATGCAAAACTGTATCTGTTTACATAATTTCATCAATATCGTTGGAGCCGTTTCCGAGATTCAGATTATATACATACATATATACAAGAATTGCTCGTTTAAATCTAGTAGATAACTTATACCGTTAAGAATATTTAGTATTGCTGTTACGTACACCTTACTATCGAAGTTCTGTGAGAAAACATTTTCAATAATTGGCTAACTTACAAAGTAGAAAGGGTTTTCGAGTAAAACATTTTAGACTGTTATAATTTGCTTTTGACACTGGCGTCTTCTCGTTACATAATGTATTTAATTTAAATCCAGTTGTAAATTCAAAAGAAGTTATTTCTTTTACATTTAAAATATTTTAGAAGCGGCGGTAGCGTAATGGCTAAGGCGTCGGACTTGCGATCAAGTGGTTGCGGGTTCGAACCAGCGCACTATCGACGAGAACCCACTCTAACGCAAGCATTTAGCTTAGCTGGAGGGGTTAACAAGAATACTAGTAATGTGTGGACCGACGTTACTAGTACTCTTTCAAAATAAAAACTATCATAATAAAAAAAAAACAAAATCTATCATAATATAAAAAAAAAAATATTTTTAAGATTAACCTAAGAGGCAATGACATAACATTTATGGCCACTTGAGAATCTTTTGTACTTAACAAACTCTAAAATCTGTAAAATTCTAGTGACAGTGCAGGGTTTAAAATCTGTTGCCTTTATCATTTTAGAAAGAAAGAAAGAAGAAAGAAAAACATTTATTCTGACATTCACAGGACAGCACACAATCAATACAATAAGGATAAAAATAAATAAAACTAGAGAACCATTGCCCTGTGCAGTGCCAGAAAAGGTACCTATCTCAGCATATTGCTACAGTCTGAGAGATTTAGTGAAATATATCTAAATATAATAGGTGAGCATCCAACGTTTCAAATCTCTTGCCCTAGGCTCAGATATGACGGTACCAAGTGCAAATCTGGCTCTGAAAATCACAGACATCCTGCTTTATGTCAAATGAAACATCGGGTAATTAAGATAAATCAGAGTAATTTATCTTGTACTTCCTACGTAGACAAGAAACGATAATTGTTCAATGCAATACTTGTTTATAATATAGGTGAATATAATAATTCTAGACTTTATAACACTGTTATAAAAAAAAACAGTTTTTGTTCAATTTAGAATAAACTAGTGAATTTATCAGTTAAACCCGTGACGAGAAGTTCAAACTTTTAATGTTAATATAAATTATATCAAGGAAGGAAAGAATATATAAAATTATTAAGGAATTATGTTAACAAATTACCAAGGAAGATGTAGCAATCGATGGCAACTTCGATTCATTGAAACCACATACTGAACCATTAATTAATTAAGAGAGTAAACTCAAGTGTGTATGATCCGATTCAATTTTGGGACTATTATTAATATCGATGTTCTTCTAACGGCATACCGGAACATGGTAGGCTCAGTGCTGGGAATTGTAATTTTATGATAATTTATTATATAAAACACTAGTAACCCTTCGCACGGGTAGCAGAGACATCTTCAACAATCATCGACATATTTCAATCAATTTACACAAAATCTTAACAAATTTCACACCTAAACCTTCCTCATGAATTACTCTGTCTATTAGTGAAGTGAACCGCATGAAAATCCGTTCAGTAGTTTTTCAGTTTATCGCGAACAGGCAGACAGACAGACGCGGCAGTGGACTTTGTTTTATAATATGTAGTGATTAGGTTTGAAGGCGTTTAAGTTTGTATAATTGAATTATCAGAGAGGTCTGTTACACCAGTTAAAGCTGGGACACGCACACTACAAACCTTCACCAAACAACTTCAACACAGAGCGGTCATGCAAGTTTTATTTAGATATATGCATAAATATAATAATTAAATTGATAAATACATAATAAAAGAAAACTTAAATAACTCCAGTATTGTTCGAATAAAAAATCTAAGATTGAAAAAGTATTTTACATGAGTTTATTTCAAAGAAAGTGCTCCATCCTAACCGACTCTCATCTATTTAAATACTGCTGAATAAATACCCTGAATAGACGTCAGTTACAATTCATAGGATGTAAATCTACTTCCTCGGAAACACGAAAAGTCCTCGCTCGTCTCGCTTTTATTCAAACTCGATGGTACGTAGGTATGCCTATTACCGCCTTACAATTTCTATTCATATTGCTATTAAACAAATGTGTTGTGTTCCCTTTTAGCTGAGGTAATATAATATATCAGGACCGCATTTCCCAAATTGTGTTTAGAAATTTCGCAATGCTATAACTACTGTAGTACACAATAAGATAGAGTAGTTCCCTATCATTAAAATACACAATTTTAAAGCAATCATAAAATTAACTGTTAAATAAAACTTTGAAAAATTAAATATAACTTCTCTATTTTTAGAGTTCCGTTCCTCGATGGGAAAAAAAGGAACCCTTATAGGATCACTTTGTTGTCAGTCTGTATGTCAAGACCCTTTTTCTCAGGAACCCGTGGACGCATCCAGTTGAAATTAATACCAAATACTTATGTTGCCACCTTAGAGGTGTAAAAAAATCAAGATTTATAGTCAACGTAGCTTAGATTTTAACAAATTTGAACATTTCGCAGGTAAATCAAAACTTGTAGGGTACTTCCCATTGTCCTAAAATCATGAAATTTGGTAAGAAGCAAGGTCGTTAATTTATAGCTATATCAAAGTGGACTTTGTCGTAAATCAGTGTATGAGAGAGTATTTCTATAACTGCCGAGTTAAGTATGTTTTTCGGAAACAACGAGCAAAAATCTTTGAGAATCGATGCCCGAGATGAATGTACTATCTACATACAAGTTTGTTTGCTAACGGAACCCTCTGTGCGCGAGTCAAAGTCGCAATTGTCCGATTTTTTTATTTAAGGTATAATTTTTAATTTGACGATAGTAAAGTATCACGTAAAAAGTTGTAATTTCATACAAATTTAGAACCTACTAGGTTCTAAATTTGTATAAAATTATTTTGACGTTTATTATAAGGCAACTGACATGAATGACAAAACAAAATGTGTAAATATAATCTGCTTTTGCCGTCAATGTAACATTTTAATTACATTTTAGTTGGCTATCAGTAGGAGAGTGGAGAGTGGTAACCTGAATATTTAAGATGTCCTAATTTAAGTGCCTGTCATAATTGAATACTGCCTGTTGGCCATTTGGCGAGTCAACCATTCGTTAACTGCTAAAACTATCCGTGTGTTCTAGGTTTCAATTCATTATAGCATTGAACTGAAATACTGAAGGTAATAAATTTCACGACTACATACCGAAAACAACTTAATATATTTTGAATAACTTTCTTATTATTCATGAATACGAATAATTCACTCATTATTCACAAATATAAATACGAGTCGAAACTAAATTACGAATAAGATTGCGATGTGTAGCTCTTATGTTGTATTTAGTTGTACGAACAACCTGAAATCAATACCGTGAATCTAGGAGATGATGAAACAATACACGCTCGGAATACACAATGCATATTCGTTACATATTGTAAAACCTCACTTTCGTCACTCTGCCTTTGCCAGATTCACCATTATTTACACCCCACTTTTTCAACCGTCACTCACTTTTGCATTTCAAATACTAGCGAATCAGCTTTTCTTAAATCATCTTCTATGCATCACTTTTTTACTAAAATGTATCCACACACTTGAGCGCCCGCTTGTAAAGGTTAAGGTTGTATTAAGGCTATTGGCTATTGTTAAAGCGTGTAGAGGTTAATTACTCTCCAAAAGATCGTCGCTCTATAGTAATTCATAATGCGATAACGAATTTTCACAATCAACAATTAACTATAAATGGCACTTAGTTCAGTTACCTTAGAGCGAATGACAAATAGGTATACCTTTTTGCGACGCGATAAGTTTATTAAGTTAGACAAGTTATACTGTCAGTCTACAGTTATTGATTCCTATAAAAACCATGAATGTTCTAGAACAATATCGTAAAACATACCAGAATAGCCCTTAAGCAATCTATTGGTATAACGATAATGTCTCATATATTCTCGTAAATGAATATTGGAGAAAGTTTTTCTAATAATATGGTTAGGAATATTAATGACTTTTCTTATACGACACTCCGTTTCTGAATAGCTTTCTACTTTGTGGGTTTGAAAGCCTTCGCGTGTAAACATTGATGTTCCAGTACTTAGCTTGTGAAAAGAGCGCTCCCATGGCTGTCATTTATTGGGACAAACCTTCAGACCTTTTCTACACGCGGTCGGACCCAAAATACTTTAAGATTAACATGACATACATATTATAAAAGAATTATCTGGTACGTTTCAACTACGTAAAATGTGGCATTAAAGCATATCTGGTTCGATACATCCTCCTTTTTAGATAGGTGAAGGTCCTGCTAAAGTTTATTTTAGTGTTGTATAAATGTGTTTGCTTTTAATTGTATTTTTTTATATATGAGTAAGAGGTTACCGTAACCGATAGGTATCTTAGATGCTTGCAATATTAGTGAACTCCTTGCTAATATAATAAAAGCAAAAGACTGTCTTTCCTTCACGCAGCAATAGAAAAATGTTCGGTTCCTCACGTAGCTATTTTTTTTTCTGGCGAAACCGCAGATGAGGCATATAAGTCTATAAACTTGACAGAATATGTTTGAACAGTAGTTGAGTATAAGAAGAAAAGGGTTGTACAAACGCCATTTTAGTAGCAATCGGAAAAAGTTCCGTAATCTAGGTGAAGATTCCAATGATGCTAAAAGTATTCATTAATATTCTGAAAGTTCATAAACTGAAATGAAAGTACGAGCTACTCTTGTGGTATTATTTCAGTTTTGAAGATAATTTATTTGGATATTGAAAAATTGCACAAAAATTTGGCTCCAGGAAACCCACAAAATAGACCCACGTGCTAACGTTGGTCTTAATGGCTGGTAACTTAAATATTGTATTTCAGTGTGTTCGTTAACGAAGCCACCTCTTTTGTATAAATATTCTTTTGAATCACAGGTCTGAGTAAACAGTTACGAGCATGAATTCTTTCAAATTTTACTTATCCTTTGCCTATAATGGAATCTCATCGATTGAGACTCGGAATATTAATGAAAAAAAAAATAGCTCAACAACGCTTTATCCAAAAAGGTATTACAATAACATTTGTGGAAATGGACTAAACAGGCAGGATCCAATTTAATTTTTTTCTGTTATGGATTTTAAATTTTTATCTGATTGTATTTGGTATTTGTAGTGTAGGTGTAGTCATAATTTGAGATCGTAACATAGATCCCTTAAATAACTTAAAGCGCTAAAAACCTATTTTGAACCCAATAATATGAATTTTACCTTCCTTTTTAAGACAGACATGAATGAAACTACAGGGAATAAATAATGGCTGTCGATTGAATAAACAAATTTGTCCGGATATGTCAGTATAAAAAGATCCTTATAGAAGAGTTTACGGTGGAAACAAAATTATTGAATACTAGCAACCCGCCCAGGCTTTGCACGAGTACAAATTATACATCTAAACCTTCCTCTTGAATCTCTCTGTCCATTGGTAAAAACCCCATGAAAATCCGTTCAGTAGTTTTTCCGTTTATCGCGAACAGACAGACAGATAGACGCGGCGGGGGACTTTATTTTATAATATGTAGTGATTCATTAAAAATATTCCTTTATATACCTCAAATACTAAGAAAATAACAAAATAAATTATATTGATAGAGCATTCTTTAGAAAAGTTCGTCGGCACGGCTCATTCCCAAAGCTCCAAATTACTATTGTACTCAAAAATTTAAGGTTCACAAATAGATTCCCAAAGGCTCCAAGCTTTTTTAAAAATAATTATTATTTTCTTTCCCTACGGCTCCATGTGCTCCAAGATTATATTGTTCTTTTATTACCACCGGCTCTAAAAATATTTATATTAATAAAAATGTAAATAACTAAATATATTTATAAGGTTTATACATGAATTCCTGGAGCCGCCAAGAGATTTATTAAAAGTACAGTCAGTGAAAATTACAACATTATATACAGCTTATCTTATATTAATTGTAATTGTATGTGTAGAGTAGATAACCGTTAAAGACACGACACGTGATGTTTAAAGGCTTAAGTTTATATAAGTGTAAGGTGCCTTGAAAGTATATAAAATATTCAATGTATATAAATTTCTCAGAGCTGCTGGGAACTCATGTATTGAAATTTAAAAACATTTAATTATTTAGAATTTCATTTATTTATATATAATTTTTTGAAGCTGGTGGGAATTTACGAACAATAGAATCTTGGAGCTTTGGGAATGAGTCGTCGGCACGAGACATCGTTACATCTTTGTTCATGCTAAGTAGATTGCAACACACTGCCCATTCGATGATCAATGGTTATCGGTGCCTAAAATGATCTCACACCTAAGATTTCAGTCACATGTTGGGGAACTCACTTCCCTCCACAAGCAGCTTTTGGAGAAGTTTTGGCGTGACCATTATCTGTCTGTTTTCTCAGTCTTTTGGGGTTACCTTGCTGGGAGTAGGGCGAGGCATTTAAAACAATCTGAAAACACATGAAACACGTGACGTGCAACACGTGAAACATCTCATAGTGCCCTGTTTCCTACACTTGTACTAAAAGAACTTGCCTACTGTCAAAGTGTTCGTCTTCGTTAGTTCCTTTTAAACTATTATAGTAGTCTAAGTAAAGTATAAATGTTGTGTAGTCTATAAAATATACGGAGTTTAATGTCGGTGTTCGGTCGTTTTACTTGTGTCCCGAACACCAGACATCACATGGCAACCCTGCCTTATATGGACACAACACGCATTCCTTCGCCGTAAGTTCTTGAACTTTTTTCTGACATGTGATATTCAGTTCAATATAGAATGGACTACAGTAATATTCAGTTTATTTTAAGGGCTCAAGAATCGACATGGGATCCTCGCCGTCGTCAAAAAGTCGTCAATGTCCAAAACACAATAACTGGTGATGGGAAAAATAATGCGAAAGCATAACTGGGTTATGGGGCCATGAGTACAATAAACATATTGCTCATAAAGAAAATAAAAAATTAAGTGAAAAAGAGGACCGAGGACCAACTTAATAAGCTGGAGCAACTTCAAAATTTCTGCATCAAGTTCATCTTTGGACTACCAAAATATGACCACGTCTCTGAATATCGGATAAAGCTCAGCAGGACAAATATTTATGTGATGAGCACGATTATCTGTTCTGTGTCTGGGAGTAATTTACCTACAATATGCATGTATTTAGAAATATATAAGTATGTTTATCAGCAGTCTGGTTACCATTGTACAGGCTCTGTCTTGTTTGGGATCAGGCGGTCGTGTTTGAGATGTGTCCAGTTATTATTATTATTACCACTGGCCAACTAATGAAATAACCACCCAAAACCTTTTGCTACGTTACACATTACGGCGACCCTAATAAACATTGGGAAAAGGGCAAGAAGATGATACTTTCTTACATAGCTTACTTATATTGTACAGACTGCAACCCTTCCTTTCGCCTATGTTTCTCTATACATCCAATGGTTGTCTGGAAGAGACCGCAAATTGCGAAAAGGATTTTCTGTACATCTATCTATCTTTCAGTCTATCTTTTTTCATCTTTTTAGTGCATTTAAATAAAAACTTATTTTTAAAAATCTTTTTTTTTATAATCTTTTATTTAGCACCAAAAGTTGGGGTATTGGGACCTCAGGTGGAGATAGTTGACTGAATTATGAGAGACGGATAAATACAGGTTGTACAATGTATCCACCTTTCTTTCAGCATCACATTAATACACTGGCATCAATTTAACTAAATAATATATTATAATTATAATATAAATAATATATTCTCGCTGTTCATCCATGACGGAAGCATCTTGAAATATGTATTGGTGGTACTAGATATGAGCGTCGACGGTAATTTATTGGTGGATCGGTGGCTGCGGTGTTTTCAACGCTCACAACGGGCGATTAATGTCAGCGTAATAAAAGGGTAACGCACGATCTCTTTTGATACGGCGAGTCTTTTAGCTGAAAATTCGCCGATGGTTCTGAAACCGAAATCCCTTGTCCTCGTATCAATAGCGCAAGGAGACTGAGAGGATACTGTACTCCTCAGCCTAGTGGAGTGTTAAGCGTGGGTTTCATAGCGCCAGGACCTTATGATAGCTGTAGATGGTAGGTATAGGAAGGAAGCCTCTTGCTGGAGACCAAGGTACTATAGCTAGATGATACGGAAAGTGCGTGGGGTTCCGCGGCATTTTTTACGAGGAAGCGATATACGCTAAAGAAGCGGGGAAAAGGGAACGAGAAAAGACTAGCACTCTTCCGTTCCGCAGCGGACGCGCGAGGCGCCGTAGACCTACCTCCTAATGACCTGCGGCCTCCATAAGCGCTGGTCTTAAGACTCCAACAGAAATAAATAAGCCCAAGACAGTGGAGTAACATATTCAGCGCGCTTTTTAAACTGAAGGGGGATACGGCTCCCTCACGACTCAAGTCAAGTCCCTCGGGGGTCCCGAGAAGTTCCTTTTTAGGTTATACTTGATTCCGCCACACATATTCCGCCGCCGTTCAATAATTGTGGCTACTGAGAATTTTATGAACGTCCACATTGTGTTCGTACTCGGATGCTAAGCAAACACACGTTTGGTACACCGTGTACCTAATACGATCACGTAGGACATAATATCAATGAGCTCGATTGTATTTCGTACTGATTCATAATATTGCGCTTCTTCGTTCTATTTCGATATCTCACCTCTCGCTCGGCGCGCTGATATCATTTTCTAATTGGTACCTTAACATATGCTATTGTTTAGCTAATAGAACTGAATTTCACTTGCCTTCTCTCATCTCTCTTCATCGAGTAGCTAATATTTCTGTTCGTAAGCAGCAAAATTAGCTTACTGTTAATTAAACCACGTTGCGACCCTGCATAAAAAAGAATCACAATTTGAAAATATTAATCACTAATCACTGCTGTAAATTATAATCATGTACAGCGAAGCTGGAACTTCTACATAAAGCTACAGCCACATATTTTCGTTGCGATATTGTGCAAAAAGCAAAGTGTAATTAACAAAGATACGTTTTAAGGTTCCTTGTACTTTCCTTGTAAGTAAGTAAGTACAAGGAAAATCGAAAACAGAAACAATTTAGTCTTAAAACGAATAGTTTCCTTTTAAAACCAAATTGTTTATACCTAAAAGTAGAACTAAAAGATAAACATTTGTTTCATCAATATCTTAAATGTAAAAGTTCCGAATACTCTGAAACTTTTACACATCTTTGCATTCAAATATTCATATGTCTATAATTATTATGAAATAGCAAAATGGCTCACGACGGCCATGATTAAATAAATAAGGGATTTATTTATGTAATAAGTCTCATATCAGCACCAGCTGCACAATACTACAAAGATTACTGCACGAAAAATAAGAGCTTTAGTTCTTATTCAACATTGCCAATGTTATCTTTTAACTTTCGTAATTTCATGACTAATAATCGTGGACTAAGGCGGAGTACTATTATAAATAACTTTAATATGTTTTGGTCTCTGAGGAAATCTCTCTTCACTTAACTTTGTTTGTGTGATAGAGAGGGTCTCTATAGGGAAAACCGCGACGCGTCCGTCTCTCTCGGTGCAATCCGATGCTGATTATATAGTTTGATTAAAATTGCTTCAATACTTTTATACCAGCTTCTTGATTCCGCAACAATTTCAGTTACATTATTTGAGAACAACCGCATGTTTGCTCGGTTAATATCAAAAAGGAAAGTAAAATATCAAAAAGGAAGATGATCACGTAATCTTCTTTCTTCTAAATCTATATATATAATAAATCTGTAGACGTGTTTAAAAGCACGAACTAATCGTGAAAACGCTTTATTCAAAGTATTGTGTATATTTTGGTGTAACATCAAGTATTTGATTTATCGCAATCGGTTCTCTCTATCCATAGAAAAATGCTTTAAAATTTTCAAGAAAAACGTATATTTATGTATTATACAACACGGAACGACATCTGTTGGCCCCAAGTAATACTATGATTGATCATTTATTTTTTAAGATATTTATTATGAGCATAGAATACTTGAATGAGGAGTTATAAATTTTAATATAAACATTACATATTACCTATAGGTAAATATTTGTAGTGCAATATTCATCATAATTCAATAGAAAATAGTACAATCTACGTATACGAATTATATATGGAGTGTTATACTTATATAACTGCACTTAACACGTAAAAAGTACAGAACAAACGTGGAAACCTTTTCTGCAAAAATATTGTACATACGGCCGATATGAGCACAGCCAGCCCGGCGCGGTCAATATTTACTCTATTTACAGAGGTACCAAGGGCGAATATTTATGGACATATCATTAATATTCGAACCTTTCAGGTATCATGAAGAACTTCAGGTGACTTATGTAAACATACATAATGTAAACACTTAGAATGTAAAAAAATACGAAAAGTCGGCAATATTTCATAAACGAGTTCTAAAACGATTATAATGATCAGTTTTTGGAATAAAACTATTGTCATATAACTAACTACTTAATTAATAAATAAATAAAAATAATACCCCTGACTCGAAAATACCTTCAACGATTAGAAAAGAGCAGATTTTCTTCAATTGTAGCAAAGAACACCCAAGTAAGCTTTTAAAAAAAAACTAAATCCAAATCGGTCCTTCTGTTAAGGGGTTAGATCACAGACAGATACACAGTACACAATATATATAAGTACACAGTAAACAATAATAAGTAATACAGTTTAACGTGTTAAACTTACAACACTCTGGTTTTTTGCATCGGTAGTTGAAAGTAGGAATCTCGTGGTTTTTCCTGACTTCCCCATCTTGGTAAGTGTAAAAAGGTCTTGGAAAAAAGGTGATTTTGAATAAGAAACGATGTCAACTGATCTGGATGTAGTAACATAAGACAGTAAATATAAAGTTACATGTACTGATACTAACACCGTCAGTAAACACGTTATCGATATAGAATTTTCGTCTTTAACTGTTATATCAAATAGAGGTGAATCAGAACTTTGATTCAGCGAATAAATTTTAATTAACTTTCTATAATTACCATCGAAAGATAGAAGAAAAAGTTTTACTTCCACTGCTTCAGAATAATGATGTAATCGTTTCTCCACTTTAGAAAGTTCATTAAAAGTTATTCTTTGTAGAAATTCATAAGGATTCTTTGTGTTTCTGGAAAGTGAAAAGTAAGTAATTTTCATAGTCCTCACGAAAAGTCACCTCCTTTCACAGTTGACAAGAACAGTATCGTGAAACTATTGCAAATGGTTAAGAAGAAGGAATAATTTTGCGTTTAGATATACCTACCTACTACTAAACTACGTTACATTTAGAAGTATTTTACCCTTCGTAATTAAGACGTGGATAAGTCAAGTAGGCCCTTTTGTTTAACAAAAAAAAATACATAGTTTACTTTAAACTTTGACTTTTAGTCGCTGATTTTACGACACTAGTTGCTTTTTTACAACATTTTAGTTTCAGTCAAGTTCTATCATTATGTATGTACATGGGAATTAACGCGATCACGAAAAGGTATTACACACCTCTAAATTGCCTGACGTTTCGACCAGGTTGTGTAACAGTGCAACCTGGTTGAAACGTCTGGCAATTCAGAGGTATGTAACACCTTTTCATGATCTCGTTTATTCCCGTGAAAATACATAATTATATTATGCAACGCGAAAGTTTAAAAGTTAGTATAACTTCTATCATTAAAGCCTTCTATTGGTATACAGTTGTTTTTGCCAGTTTGTCATGAGTTAGCAACTTGCAAGTAACACCACTGCTGTGTGTCTTGTGTTTATAGGCACAGATGAACGCTTAGGAGGTGTCAACATCATATTTTTACCCCTTAAATCTGATGTTGTTCTTATTATTTAAGTTGTTTGTTATATATATATTATAATGTTACATTTTAAGAACACAAGCACAGTCAATTCAACATAACCATACTCGTTAGGTGAATCGTAAAATTGAGTCAACATTGCTAGTATAAAATACATTGTATGATCGAGTATGTACAATTTTCAAGTTTATGTTTAACGAATTCTGTTTGAACAAGTGATTGTTCATTTCAGTATTCAGTTTTGTTACGCTAGTGATTCATATTAAATATTTGATACTTTTTATCGATGATACACGTGATTATTTGAGTAAATAATGCACTTTTTAATATAGTAATGCTACTACAATCAATTATGTAGTTTTTAATTATCAGATGAATGTTTAATTAAATTATGATAAACGTAACTTTTTGCTGAGATCACAAATTTAAAATACTTTGACGTTTAAAGCTTGGACGGTTTAGTATTCTTGTTGTGTGTTGTTAGTTCCTTAGTATTCCTTAGTATAAATTCAAGACAAAAGGAAACTTTTTAATTCTTCGTATAGTCGTAATTCTAGTCTTAAGACTCAATTTATTACAAGACAAGATAATTTTTTTCCTAAGCCTTTGGTTAGAATAAGAAAGGGAACACGATTGAATAGAATATGTTCTATTAAGTCAGGCCTTACATTAAATCGGGTTGCACAAAATATTTTCCGTTAATTTACCCCACTTTCTTTTTAAATGAAATTCCATTATCCTAAGGACCATCGCGTAACCCTGTTATTCCGATATAACAAAAAAAAATTCTTGCTTGATAGCAGAGAGAGAGAGATGCGTCATGTTATTTATTTCTTTGAATATAGTATAATAATAGCGAAATACCCCTGTTCGCATATCACCATAGATATCGAGACGGTCCCAATAAATTTCAAAATATTTCTTTTAGTTGCTATTTCTTTTATATTTAAGATTTTATTTGTTTTTAATTTTCTTAATTATATTATTTGTTGCTCCCCTAGTCCTTCTTATCGCAGCTTTTCTTTGAAAAGCGACAGTAGCGCATCTCGTTAACAGACGCTAACTTTTCAGTTGTTAAGCTAATGGCTACATAACTGATAATAATATAATTAATTAAATGTAAATTAAGGTAATCAATAGATATTACATAGGTACCTATAATAACTATTGATCTATGATTGATATTATCAAGGAACGAAAAAGTTTAAAGTTAGTATAGAGCCTAATAATATTCCAAAATTACATACTTAAAAATGTTCTTAATAGTATGTGCATTAAAACTACATTCACAAATAACTAGTAAATCCAACGTTAATCTACAGAATAGATTTTTAATATAATAATAATAAATATTAATTATTTAAGTAACAAGTAAGTATTTCAATATTATCTTGATTATGTTTTCCTTATAACAAGTTAGTTTGTTCCCAAACTTTCAGCAAAGAAGTAAGATTGAATTTCGGTGAAAATCATCATTTTATAATATTTTGGTAGTCAAAGTTCGACGATAATTCATTAAGTTTTGAATGCTTTTTTTTTTATTTCATTGACCTATATAGCTTGAACTGTCATTGTATAGAGTTTCAGTACCATCACAGTTCGACATATATACTTTATTCTTGTAGCTTTTCGTGGCCGTTTCCGTATAATTTATTTAAATTTATAACAAAACTTTAATTAATCCAAATTTCACATTCCTCCGTGGGTGAAATTTGCTTAAAAAGAAGAATTATTTGTACCCCGCAAAGAATTCTCTTGACGTATTAATATAAAATAAAAGAAACACGTGCGCTCTTTATTTATCATTAGAATATGGTTATTTATTTTAATGGAATTAAACAATTTAAATTTAGTTATAACTGAAGAAGGTTGAAAAGCAACCCTAAATAAAGTTTTAACAACATTGGTTTTGCGGACAAAAGTTAACATTTATAGGCCTGTCTGAAATGATTTCATAAATAGAACAGCCACATCAAGAGGCGCAACAAGCTTACCAACTTTTGTGAAGGACGTGCGAAATATAGTATGGAATTAAGGAAGGAAATAAAGGTGTATCCAGTTACATGTAATTAAATTTATTGAGATAAAATCTAATTAAGTAAGGAAGGGAATGTTCTAGCTATTGTCACACATTATATTAATAGATAACTTAAACGACGTTAAGGAATTTTCATACTGTGTTAAGTTTTGTTCGAACTGTCAATCAACTGATTGAAATTGACCGGCCTGATTGTCTAGTGGTTAGTGATCCTGACTGCTGAGCCAAGGGCCCTGGGTTCGATTCCTACCCAGGACAAATAATTGTGTGATGAGCTTGATGATTTGTTCTGTATCTGGGTGAAATTTATCTAAAATATGTATGTATTTAAAAATATATAAGTATGTTTATTAGCAGTCTGGTTACTATAGTCCAGGCTCTACCTTGTTTGGGATCAGACGGCCATGGTTTAGATCTGCCAAGTTATTATTATTATTATTTAGTACAGATAACTACTCGATTACTACATCTAGCAGTATCTGTATGGTTTGCAGCGTCATCTAATGGCTATATACATTGTAAATAATGTAACTAATAGTATTTTATTGTTAAACTATTTATATATGTAAAGGATATCACGATCTACGCTAGTGGCATTCCTTTTCTATTGTTTATGCAGTGAATATATAATCAATGGAACTATTAGCTGTCAGTGTGACGTGAGTGACACCGACGATAAATTTTAGAATTTAAAAGATGTTATGTGATCTTTAGGAAAACGTGGAAAATATTATAAAAACAAGTACCTATAATATTATTTAAACTAGAAGTAAAGGCTTTAAATGTTGTTTTTGTTATTTCAGGTAAGCTATTCTGTTTAAAATATGTTAATTGTATTAAAACTTGTTTATAAGTGTGATGTGAATAAAAGAAATTGTTATTTCAGAAAACGCAATTACGTCTTTATTTCGCCTGAGCATATACCATTATATATATTTAAGAAACTTTTGAAAACATTAATTCTATTATTATACAAATGTTAGAAGGAGCCTTTATTTTCTTTATTTTCAAAACTCATGCACAAGTAAGTTTGTTAATATTTTTAACTGTTTTTGGAATGTTCAAAATAGTATTTTTTATCAGTTATAAACCTACCTAGTACGAAAGCAGTTCATGTTTTTTGTCAGTGTCATGTGTCCTTATGTTTTTTACGCCTCAGCACTGTTCACATGAAAAGTTCTGAATATTTAGCCTATATTCGAAAATCTTTGAGTTCAGCATTTTTATAAATTTTGTTAATTTTAATTAAAATCTAACAACTTGAAGTTAGCTAATGTTGTCTTTGTCGTCAAGTCGAGATTTATCACTTAAGCCAAAGGAAGATAAAGGCTCGCATCCACTGTGCAGTCAAAGCAAGTAAACAAGATCTTGAAAATTTAGAACAAAAAATTTCGACTTTTTTCAAATTTGATCAAATTCTTTTCATATTAATATCGTGTACCCAGTATTTTGGAGCACGCTGTTTTTTTCTCCTATTCTCCTCTTCTTCATCAACAATTATTTGAAATAAAAACAATTCTTCATCCCAACTCATCACGCATCCATGTCTATCGTGAGTGCGTTCACGACCTACTTCGATGAAGAGTTGCGATGAATAAACTCGATTCGGCTGAGATGGACGCACAAGGAATAAATGCGACTCGTCTCGGCTCGCTTCGATTCGACGTGGTTCGGCTGTAGTGGACGCTAAGCTTAACATGCAATGCTAATCTCAGTGTAAATATAATTTTCTTTTAAAGATGCGGTACGTGTAAGAATTTTTTTCTACATAATTATTACAACATCATAACATATTGATAAATTATCGAATAGAATCAGCTCTGCAGCATATGCCGTTAGGAAAATTCGTAAACTGACTGATATTGAGACAGCCAGATTAGTATATTTTAGTTATTTTCATAGTATAATGTCGTATGGCATTATACTGTGGGGGAACGCCGCCGATATTCAATTTGTCTTAGTGCTGCAGAAGAGGCCAGCAATTTATTACTTAGGCAATCGTGACTCATTGAGGCAGAAATTTAAAGAAATACACATAATGAGGGTGCATGTTAGTACATCTATGAAAACTTGATTTATGTTCATAAAAATATTGACCACTTTTTAAAAAAAACATTATGTACCTACACTCTTTTAACACACGCCACAAACATCAACTTCTTATGACTGCCTCAAAGTTGGTTTCTGGTTTCAAAGAAAATGTGTATTTTCTGGTTTTATATAAATATTATTTACTTACAATTTCAGAGCGCCTTTAGGCTGTCCCGACATCAATTAGTCTTTGTCCCAAAATTCTGCGGTTCTTTTTATAAACGTGTAACAATACATTATTTTCTACCTAATGGCTCTTTTGTTAATTTTCCTACTAAAAGTTGTTAAGCGATCTGCAAAAATTTTTGACAAAAAGCCATGTTTTTTAAACTTCGATTAAATGTGATATACGTAATAACTTAAATCTGAAGTTACCTTAAAGAATCGAGTTCAAAATTCATGTTTTTGAAAATTGTGTTATTTAAACTACAAAAAACTATTCTTTAAAGAAGCCTGCGCAAGGATTTTATATATTTATCTACTAGCAGCGCCCCGTGGTTTTACCCGCGTAAGTCCCGATCCCATAGGAACATCGGGATAAAAAGTAGAATATGCGTTAATCCAGGTCTGCAGCTATCTATATACCAAGTTTCATCGCAATAGGTTCTGTGGATTTTGCGTGAAAGAGTAATAAACATCCATCCATCCATCCAAACTTTCACATTTATAATATTAGTGGGATAACATACATATATATGTACCTATTTATATATGTTATTTTACATACGTTACTCGACATACGTTATTTTAAATATATGTAGGTCAGGATGCTCGTTACCGCCGAAGTCATCCTGTATGTGTGTTGAAACTCTTGTTGTATGTATAAGGGCTCTTAGAGCCGCTTGTTAAAACTTATTCTGCTTTACATGTTGTGACTATTACATAGGTACTCACACCGGTATATTCCAGAAGGGGTAAGGAGTACTGTATCAAACAATATGTACATCTACCAACGTCTACCAACGTTTCTAGACCCCCAACTGTCACTGACAACTCTAAAACCCAATAATAATTTGCTCAAACTGGAAATTGGACCCAGAGCTAAGTGTTGAACGGAAATATAATAGCAAAATTATACCATGCCGTAAAGTATGTACCTATATATAAATGACATGATAAGAAACTACATGCTATCGCAAATAGTAAACTTCTGTCGAGCCGAGTGTGAGTGTCTGATTTTACAAGGTGTATTTGAAAAAGGAACACTTAAATCACTGAAAGGTCATGACTCTAGTATGCAGTTAAAACAAAAATTTTTGAAAATCCGTTTACAAGTTATGACCGTTTGAATTTCCAGGTATTTTTGCCTCCGTTTTTCATAAAAGCCATTCGGCGGTGTAAAGTTAAAGATTTTAAATTGTATATACTTTTTTATTTTGAAATTATTCATTCTGTTAATAAGAAAATCCATAAAAACTAACTTCGAAATTTTTCATAATTAGTTTTTATGGATTTTCTGTCTGCGCTTGGGGTAGCGTGTGCAAAACCCATCTTATTGCAGTAGAAAGAGACATTTCTGAGATACGAGTAAAATATAGTCCTTTTATCCCAGACAAGTAAGTGCGTTGACCACTGCCCTGTGACGCATGTTAAATACCTCGCTTGATGTTTTAGTAGCGTGTTGGGGCATAATAAATATTAAACTTTGTCTACTTGCTTTTGTTTCTTAACTTCACCGACTGTCATGACGTCAAGCATTATTTGTTCTGTCCACAGATGGGAAAGTTGTATACATATTTGATGTACTATTCCATGAAAATAAGCGTAAATTACGCGCTGCCTTCAAAATAAGGATAGGTAAGCATTTTCAAAAAATAACTGTATCTATTATATGTATATATATATTTACATGAATTCTTTACTTCCTAGTATAAGTTCAACTTGATTTTTTTAAGTCGGCCCTTTAAGAGGAATTTTAATTTTGTTTATTTACATCCTACCTGCGCTTCTTCGTTCGCGTGGATGTCGGAACGTTTTTTTTACTAATCCCAGAGAAATATTTTTTCTGGAATTAACAGTATCATATGTGTTATTCCAGATAATAAGCTTTACTATACAAGTACAGTATAGAGATAATAGAATAACAAACATCCAAACAGCTAAACATACAAACTTTCACATTTATAATATTATAGTACGATTCGTATTTCCCAGTGAGGAAATTTAAAAAAAAAAATTCTAACCCTAAAAATATTAAAGGGTAATAACAGTTTTCAGTGTTATTTACGCTGTTGAAACCAATTGTTAAAAAAGCCTATCAGTTAAAAGTTCAAACACGAAAATACAGTTTGTATTTATAATATTTTATGTATTTTGTCAGAAACAATACACTTTAGTCTAGAATAGTCATTACAAGTTTTTCGTAACAAAATTTCAACATTAAACAATAACATTGTCACGATAATATTATCTATACAATATTCTATCTTCATACAAACGGTCGGAAAGCGAGTCATACCTACACGTCTTAAGTTCGGTATACACTCGCAGTGACGAACGAACGGTGTGATGTGTAGCGACAGTACGTCGTACATAATTGCTTTTGTAAGCAGTAAGCTTGCGATTTGTGTATTTAATTGAAATAAGTACAAGTACTTAATTAATATGGCAATGGATTTTTTATACTATTAAATTTAACAATAAAGCTTTTCATACGTCTCAGTCAATATTTTTCAATCTTAAAATAAGGGTGGCTTTTTTATTAAATCTACTAATCAAAAAACACAACATGTATTTTTACTGAACATTTCATTTTTTATATAAAAATATATTATAATATTTACAAAGGGTTTATAAAGGGTTGCCCGCATACATACAGTATGCGGGCAACCCTTTCGCGTGCTAACGTACTGTAGGCTGTATTATTTCAAGGACAGCGCCGAGTCACAATACTGGATAGATAATATTACGACATTGTGATATTTTATACTGTTATAAACTCCTAATGATGTTGAAAATTGTCTTAATCGATATTGTATCCATCTTTTATACCATATTTCTTGCTAATAAACAAAATACAATAAAATTCTTTTCACCGAATTAAAAAAATCGACAGTAAAAGTCCACAAAAGGCCATTCAAAAAATACCATTACCAAATTTATCTTAGCTTGTGGAACTGCATCGTAGTAGGTAACACTTAAAGTCATATGAGGCCAGGTGCGCTCCATAGTGTAGGTATAAAGCTGCAAGTACACGGCAGGGACGACTAAACACGTCAAAATTCAGTGGGCTGCCGCGCGCCGGCCAGGCCGCATGTTTGTTCAATGGTCACTCAGCGATTCGTCGTATCATTCGTTCGTATCTAGACTATCGAGTTATTAGTACCTAGCCTAGGTTTATTTGTTTACAAAAATAGAGTAATGTGCACATAACTTACTGGTAATTAAATGTTTAAATTAATTACTTCTTCAAAAAAAGACATTAACGTCGCGTCGCTGTCAGAACGGGTAAAAGTTACGCGATAAAAAGAGAGGCAACTTCCAAGTGAATATAACCGTAGGTAATAATTAGCGCTCTTTGCGACTTTATTGTGTCGGAACAAGAGTCGCTATTTATTTAAATGATTTTTCGGAGTGGGACTTCTGTACCTGTACCTATGTATTCTGTCATCATATTAACAAAAAATATTTGGTCAATAAACGATTTGGTCTAAAAACCAGTACCTGCGATATGCACGAAAAAAAAATAGACGAGAAAAAATAAAATACATATAGAACAGTTACGTTACTTTCATTGGGATGACTTATTTTCAAAATCCTCAATCAAATATTTAAGTAGGAGGAGGACTTACTTAGTTTACTGAATGCCCTTTTATTATTTTGAACACGACTCAAACTGCTCCATAAAATATATGATAAAAGTTTATACACACACATCTTCTAAGAAAAAAATTGCCTCGGAGTAGAGTGGAGTCTAAACCAGGAAAGGAAACCTGCCATTGTAGGACTCCAGGACCCGACCAGCAGTACTGAGTCAAGTTTAATTAGCTGTGGTCATGAATACAACGGGGAACGTACTCGTAATACGTAATTAAATTTTGAGTGTGTGTGTTGAAGATTACCTTAAATTAAATTTAATTAATACACACATCAAAAGTGTCTAGGGATCAAGTACGTTTTAAAGTATCGCTGCAATTGAGGATTGTTATTTTAACTTTTTTGGATCGTTATTGATTCTTTTTAGTGAATTTCACTTTTTGAATAAAGAATTTTCTTTAAATTTTGATTAAAAATAGAAAATCAACTGTTCATCAGGATTCCTATAAAAGTGTATAATAGCGTTTTTACAAAAACATTACAATTTCTGCATCGGAACTGAAAAAAAGGCATCAATATGGAGTGACGACATCATTTGACACGTGAAGAGATGATGAGAGCTGTCGGAATGTTGCAAGCTGGTTCCAGGTAGCGTACTGTGCCTGTCGCTCTTGACATTACACAGAGCGTCATAAGCCGCCTCTGGACACGCTATCATACCACGAGCAGCATGGCCGAGCGAAATGGAGGACGATCTCGCATCACCACTCGCACAGGCGATACGTTCTTAATAAAACGCGGATTACCAGCAAAAGAATCTTATTTGTATATCTTCAAAGAGTCTGCTATGGAATAAGTCCTATCGTGTTATCTATAATCCAAGTTTAGATTATTTGAGACATATTTCATAACACGAAAAACATTTTAGGCTTATGTAGTTGTTAATAAACGTATAAAAGCGAAAATATATCATATACGAATTTAATTAATTTCACGCAGGCCCAACACACTGACTGTGTATTTGGTCTCTTTCCCTGAATTTTAAACTCTTCAAAAGCAATTATAACATGTAAAACCTAAACATGAATGAATTATTATTCGGGGGCGTTCAAAAGCTACATATTTATACGTCAGTTGTCAGGTTGCATCACACGCATGACCACTTGCCATTATGACAATATTCCGGTACAACATCCTCCCACTCACGTAAGGGTTCCTACAGACGAGGGGGCAAAGTGCCCCCTCCTCTGTATTAAAATTTAATTATTGTGTAGTACTTTTAGTTGCGTTGGTAATATACATGTATATCATGGCTGTTAACGCAGATTTTTAATAACTAGAGATCGCGTGGTGGTCGAATTTCGACCACGGTTTTTTCATTGGTCAGTGTAACTTGAGCTGTCATTGTATAGACTTACTTACCATGACAGGTAATCACATATACTTGACGCATGTAATTTCATGAAACCATTTTCACGTAATTTTTAAAGTTGTAAGACATATTGTCTAAAATATTTAGCTTTCTGCACTTCTTCTATTTATAAACTGTAAATATTCCAAAATGCACGTTACTACCTTCGCGAAAAGAATTCTCTTCACGTATTAATATAATGATAACACGAATAATTTCAGGATACAAAATGTTTCTTTAAAATGTTCCCATTTAGCTTTTTTTATTCGGGCATAAAATTTATTCGTGTATCGAATATTTGAAGGAAAGGTCTATCAACTAAAGAAAGATTTATTTTTAAAATAATAACTGTAGATTGATGCAGAAAGTATTTAAACTTTTAGTTTTGCTATTTAGTGCCTACTTTCCAACTTTTCAGTTTTTTATTCAGTACTTGGACTTTAAGGCTAACAAAATAATTTTTAATGTCAAGTGCAGCATGCCTGTGAAGTGTTGTTTCGGATTAGTCTGCACTTTAAGCTTTTGCCTACTTCGTTTATTATTAATTACAAACTAATGGCCGGCATCCTTCACAAGACCACTTCCCGCTTGGTAAAGTTTTCGTTTTAAAAACTTCAAAGTATTTACCAAAATGTTCCTTGTAGTAAACTTTATAGCATGCTTAAATTTAATAGTCCTAATGACATTTTGCTTTGTTACATTTGGCAAACCTTCTATGTGCTCAAGTTAGTATAATGAGAAAAAAACAATCATATTAGACGTAAGTATTTGTATGTATGTATCAATGTAGTTACTTTTGAAATTGATTTTAGAATTTCAATAAAATAATGAAGCTGACATTTGCTTTCATTAAAGGTTTTCAAACAAGTGCCTCCAATAACTACAAAGATGCAACTGTTTTGCCACAGCTCTTCATAAAAATCTGTTCACATCAAATCTGGTGATATCGCGTAAGATACTACACACTCGAGTTTTAACTCCTCTCCTTTTTGAAGTTAATTAACGTAAACATTACAAACGAATGAACATTCATTAGTATAGCTAGGTAAATTGGAATAAGACGTAAGAATACAAAATTTGCTATCGCTGGCAAAAAGATCCTGTTTAATTTATTGCTGATCTGCATTGACCTATTTTATAACCAAATCAAACTTTTAGTTGAAGCCTTTCAATGAAATTATATTGTTGTTTTCAATTTAATTTTATGAAATAATATAGTTTTTAATTTGCAGAGCGCTAAGTAACTTATGTTAGCAACAACCTCATCTCTATTACTATAAACTATCAAATTCGCTAAATAACCGTAAGCGTAATGTTGTTCGTACCTCGATCAGCCCCCAAGTATTAGGTTATACGTCTTGTAATGCACGCCTAGCCTTTTTAACACCCCACCATTGGGTTTGCAATTTTGACCTTGAACACTAGGTAACAGTATGGTTTCCTCTCCTCTCTCGAACCACATCATGCATCTATGCACCCTGGCGAGCCAAGTCATTCGCCCGAAGATAGTGAAAGGAGATACGTGGGTTTATTCAGCGACCGATCTGTCACGTGAGTTACTACTTTCAAATGTTATTGTAATTTCTGTTTTCTAAGATTATTTTGTAGTTTATTCATAAAACTGTCATATCCGCTCAGATTTATAAACAATTAATATTCGGTGAATGCTGACCTCGTACACTATTATTTTACACCTCTGTCACAAGGCATCTCTGTCACAAAAAGTGTGACGGAGTGGTATAACTCATTATAGAATAGTAATTTATATACTTAATTTAGAGACTTGATAGATTTTCATAATATATATTTGTTATTTTTCTTGTTGGTTATTATATATAATTTCATTAATTCAAGAATCAGGTGAATTGCAAAATTCTTAATTAGAAAAAAGAAAACTAAACCCTGAGAAACTTGCAGAGGTAAAACGCAAAGATTTAGAAAAATATTATGCTCGTAAAAAGATTATTATATATTTATAGATTCAAGATATGGCATCAAAAGGCCCTAGAGCCATGAAAATAAAAGGGCAGGTTAGAAATAAGAAGAAAAGTCTGCATTGTTCTCTTTTCGTATTTTTGCAGAACGTATTATAAGCTTTCGGGTTTCCACATCCCCTCCTTCACGCCCCAGATTACTTCCTTCAAACCCTAAATCTTGTTCAGTGGCCTCAACCTCGTCCACTGCTCGATAAACTTTATAGACAAAATATTCAACTTCAAGACCAAGTACATAAATTACACAGAAATACAAGAAAATACTTCAGCGAAAGAAGAAGAAAGATAATAGAGTGTTTATTACAACAAACAGTAAAAAGGAAAACAATATATAATAAACACCGCAAAGAAAACATAAATTATACCATATTATCAAAAGCCATTAAGAAACATTACAAAGGCATAAAATACTTCAAAACGAATCGGTATATTAAAGTAAGAAGCTATAAATAGCTTAGTTATTAATTAATAGCTTCCCGAACATTTAGATATTTGGTTTCCAAGCTTAAAACTTGTAACATAATTAATTATGTCTAGGTACGGAAATTAACGCGATCTTGTAATAGGTATTAACCGTTGATTTACCTGACGTTTCGACCAGGTTGCACGGCCGTGGTCACAGGCAGAGTCACCATATGACCACTACTGCATGTTGGTGCATACGAAGTCGAAATTGAGGCAAATGTGAGTTTGGTTTGTATGTTACGCTTGTACAAGCAAATGCTACTATTAAGGTAATTGTGTCACCTTTATTGGATATTTTTTGTTGTTTTTCTAGCTGCACCTGGCATGCGTTGAAATGCCATTTTTTTTCTTTTTTAAATATAGATTTTTTGGGTTAGGAAGCCTCGCGGGCGTCCCCAGATCACCCTGCCCACGTTTAATCACAATCTGATTAATGGTTTCAGAATGCATAGAAGACAAACATATAAACATTGATTTTTATTTATTTAGATAGGACATAGGACCATTCCAAAAAAAAAACTTTTATGGCGGGTCACCTGCCTGACGCCAACCTTGGCAACGTTTTAAAACGGTAAAAAGAAGAAAGTAAATTGGGATAGGAAATATGGGTAAGGTGAGGACCCTAGAGTAGGAGATACCCTCAGGTCTACTCGTAGGTCTCAGATGGCGAACAGGACTGGGACTGAAGTAGCCGTACCCGCATATACATACTCGTATGCTCTGTGGTTGGAGAGGTCACGAGGATAAGTACGCCAACTTACCAAGCCCTGATTTACCGACTAATATACATTAAGTACTTGGATAAGATACTTCGTAATCTAGCAGTATTATCTATCAAAAACAAAACTTTTTGCCTCGCACAACCAATCTGTGGAACAAATTGTCGCCTGCAGTATTTCCGGACCGATACAACCTTGAAACCTTCAAGAAAAGAGCGTACTCCCATCTCAAAGGCCGGCAATGCACTTGTGACTCTCGAGTTGCAAATGTCCAGGGGCGACGGTATGTGTTTTTTGTTTTTTTTGTTACGCTTTCACTCCTCATTATTAATTAATTTAGTAATTTTGCATTAATAGGGTATCCTTCACTCAGATAAAAGTACTGAATTGGTTAACAAAATCTACATACATGACAGGCGAAGAAAGTTAGTAAAAAATAAGTTACCAGACTGGAGACAAGTGTCAGCGCTATGTGACCGCAACTAATATCAAGTAGTGGACCTTTATGAGCTGATATAATGATACATAGATTGCACATTTTATTACGACATTAAGTTCGCACTATCACTTAATGGCTAGCTTTATTAAGGTTGAAACTGTGAAGTGTAGTAGGTATTCACCGTAAGATAATAAACCTAATGTTTATATCTACACTGATCTTCCAAACATAGTTAAACTCGCTTAAGCCGCCAAGTTTTAAGACTTAGAACTCGGATAAATAGTTGAACAATTTAAACCAGTTAAGTTCTGCATTGTACATATACGTAAAATGAATTGATTAAAAGTGAGGGTATAAGTAAATGAGTAGAATGGGCTGCTGTTATTTCTTTGTTAGTAGAACTTTCAAAGAACCTTCTTCGTTAAAAGTTTTATAGGCCCGACGAATTTGGAAATGCTTGACGTAAGTGTTAAGATAAAAGGACGAAGTTTTATTTGTATCAAGTTTGTTTGATTTATAATCTACGTTACGTACTTATGTAGTTTTTCGATGTGATAAAAAGAAGTATGGCATAGCATATTTGTAATGAAACTCATGTGTAATTGATTTGATATAATTAACATAATTGAAGGAAGCTCACGACAAGCTGGATTTCTTTTTTTTTAGAATTGGAGGCAATTGACAGAGCTACGAATACCTATTACAAAGTCTATCTTTGTTGATGGCGCTCCTTGGAGGAGGATAAGCTTTATGCAAATCATCAGTGAGTGTGCTTGAACCATATTTAAATTCTTTAATTAATGAAAAATTTTCTCTTGCTTAATTAATTTCAAATCAAATCAATTTATTAATTGTTTGTTACAGGTAGGAATATAATACATGTTATAGTTTAAGCACAGCCGTAACATGCCTGGTTAGGCGTACAATAATATTACACAATCAGTCACTTGAAATTAAGCTAAACTTATAATTTTCATTATTATAATTATATTTTTTTGAATTATTAAAATATTTATACTACAATTCAAAGTTTTATGTCTACATTTCATGAAATTATTATTAATATTCTAAAATATCTTCCTTCAAACTGTTCAAGTGCCCAATTGTGTAGTAAATATCTTATGTACTGTAGTTACCTGTTTGTAAGTCCATATCCATATATATATATATATAAAAATGAATTGCTGTTCGTTAGTCTCGCTAAAACTCGAGAACGGCTGGACCGATTTGGCTAATTTTGGTCTTGAGTTATTTGTCTCAGGAAGTCCTGAGAAGTGATACGAAGCTCACCGGTCATCTAGTCATTAATAAAAAACTCGTTAATTGAGTAGTACACTTTACTTATTAGGAATTCTCGGAACTTTTTTTAAAAACATTAATGGATCCTCAGGTCTTTGCACTAATTCCAAAGATAGTTTTGCGAAATTGTGTTTTGCGAAATATGAAGAGTGTGTTTAGTGTTTATATCCTACACTTTTAGCTTTTAGCTGTTTATATTCTTTTTTACTATTAGGGCGGCTTTATAAATAAATAGTGCTGGCCAGATAAGTAACTTTAATATACGGAACGATGGTTTGCATGATTCTGTCTTTTTAAGTGCACATATACTTTTGATGCACTTCTTTTGGGCTTTAAAAGCATCTTTCCTATTCACGGAGTTTCCAACATAAGCATGATAAGCTGTTAATAATGTTCCTTTATTTGCAATTTTTTTGAGCACGTAAAGGACTTACGAAAAGGAATTTAGTTTTTTACAGATGTGATCGACCGGTCTTTCAACTTAAATCGGAGTCAATGTAGATTCCTAAGAATTTTGTGGAATTAACTTCTTTAATTAATTCACCTTTCTATTTCAAAAATACATTGTTGTGCTTTGAGTTTTTATTTTTAAATACCATATTTTATTTTATTTATTTTATTAGTTTTGTCTAAGTTAATTTTTAAACGATTTTGCTTTAACCAATCTACTGTGTTTACCAGTGACCTGTTAATATCTTTCCCATATTTTGAATTTGTGTGTCATCAGCAAACAGTACAATATTTTGGTTTATAAATTTTGGGAAGTAAATCATGTACACTAAAAATAACAGTGGCCCGAGAATGCTGGGGCACTCCATAATTAACTATTATTGGCTCTGAGATGTATTTCACTTCAAGCTTAGAATTACTGTTAATGCTGTGCATCGATATTAACTGAAGACGATATGTGATATATGATTTTACTAAAAGCGAGAGTTATCTCCAACTCCATACTTTACGAGCTTCAATGTCAGTATGTCACGATCTACGTGATCGAATGTCATATTCATAAAGACGGTAATAACACTTTTTTTTTGGCAAGTTCTGCCATTACTTGTTGTAAAAAACAAAAAAGCCCTTATCTATGGCTGTCCATGTTGAAACCTGTTATTAGTACCTAACTTCTGCTAAAGTAACAACTTGTCGTTTCTAGTTTCAAAAACAAAATTGGACTTCGGCAAATATATCTTCAAAGTAAATGATTTTTTCGGAAATCTTTGCAATTACGGGAATTAAGGCAATTGGTCTGTATGACTTCATATGCTCTTTATCATTATTTTTAAGTAGTGAGTAAACACACATCACGACATCGTCATTGCGACACATGATACTCACATTTTAATTGTCAATAATTTTTGAAAACAACGAATTTAAAATCAAGCGTTTTAAGATTAATTCAATATATTTCTAACTTATTCATACCTAATCTGTACTATGTAGGTTACAGAGTGATATATATATATATATACATAATAGAAAAACTAATATAATTGCGCTTTGTTTGAAATATATGAAACTTCTATCAGCGGGAGTATAATGAGGCTTATCTCACAATTCAACTCTTACAGAAATGTATTGTTTGAGAAGTCGTGTCACCATTTTAGTGTATTTATGATTCTGAACAAAACATACGCTATTAAGGTTTTGACAACCCAATTACTAGTACAAATATTACTATCGTTATATGGTTCAATTTTCGTTTTATCAAGAACCGATGATAGAACAAATTGTTTGACTAAATACATTCGTTCATTTGATGTGTATATTTTCATTCTATAGACAAGTTTACGTTAACCCATCGTTAAAAATACTTATTGACAGGTGATTTTGTTTCTAGAAAAATATTGGGTTTTCAAGTACACAGGTGAAGTTACAATCTGCTTTAGTTATTATGTAACACAAATTCTTTCTGATGGAATTGCAGTGTACCAGAGTATGTATAGATCTCGATTTAGATAACATTATTTACTTATGATTTCAAAATTGTACATTTTAACATTTAGTCATAATAATAATATATTAAGAGCGTGTGTGAATTTATAACTTGATAACGGTGTATTGTGATGGTAACAGGTGCAAAAGCAAAACAACCTAACTATACAATTACAAAGTAGATAGCTCTACCCCCTTTTCCACAGTAAAAAACAGAATTTTTACGGTTTCTTAAAATTGAACTTTGGTATACTTATTCTCATTTTGCTTTCATTTAATTTCTTTACGAAAGAAAACTTAACTTACTTATAATTCAAGTTATTTATTTAGTATTTAAGTGAATAATAATCTTGGAAAAATAAGAACAAATAGGGAAGCAGGAAATTAATATCAATATTTCAATATTTTTACAACTGCTGCAAAATGATAGATATATAAATGTTACATTATTGTTGTTACTCTATAAAAAGACAGGCATGTCTCGTAGAGTGCTTGTATGGGTTCCCATTTTGATTAAACCCTAAATACAATAATGATTAAGATAAAGAAATATTTTGATATGTTTAACAGAATCGGCAAAAAACGTACTATAATTATTACTTGATTATCAGGGGTCTTAACTTGTGTACACTTGTCTAAACTCGATTCTTGCAATAACTTGAACAAGTACTTAATAATGCACTTTTTTTTATTGAAAACTGGAAAATAATGTCACGATGTTTGTTGTATGCAAACATGTCCGTAACATATTTTTTAGATACCTTATATTGTTATTAACTAATTCTTTGTTGTGGTTAACATTCTGATACACATTTATGACAGACTTTTAGCTTTAACCATTTATCATGTGGTTTTAAAAATACACATTTATAAATTTTCTTTCACAATAGGTGCCAAAAACAGGCAGTTGAAATGTACAATATTTTGAAGAGGGATACCATTTATAAATGCTATGTTTAAAAGCTTTCTTGTTTCTCCACCGTAGGCACATCAACTGTATTTTATTATATATGTACAATAAAGAATATTCTATCTATTCATCTACCTACATCAGTTTGTTTCAGAGTTGGCATTGGCAACAGTATATTATTACGACTGTAAAAAGGTATTTTATCACGTTGGTAACTGTGCCTGGGTTTGTCAGAATATAAATTGGTTGACAAAATTTCTAGTGAACTCTTGAAAAGCAAAAATTGCTGGGTACGATAGCGTTTATTCTTTTTCTAAACGATACTTAACGTCATGCTCATAATTTCAATTTACAAAAATATGTGAATATCTGTATATCGTTTATTTAATACTAGAAAAGTGCAGTTTTTGTGGAATTCGGGGACCGAACCGGTTGGAGCTGCCAGCAAAGGCTCATTGTTGAGTTTCATTTTACAAAAACTATTACCATTATTTTGATACATATTAAAATAAATTTTGTTTTTTTTTTTGCTAATATATTTGCTAATGTACTATTAGCAAATATATTAGCAAAAAAAAAAAAAAAATATTTCTATTAAAGCACTTGAAGGAATAATTTTTAAAATTACTTCTTGAAGTGAAAACTTCTTTAGCGGCGTTGTGCACTTTTTGGGATGGGTAAAAAATTTTAAACTCGCGTCAGGACATGTTACCCTCATCGAAAATTCGTAAGACGGAGCCGAGTTTCTTATATTTAAAAAAAATATATAACATTCGAAATTCAAACATTTATGAACGGCCAGGAGCGCAGAACATCCAGTGTACCCTATGTATACATTTAGATATGTTATTACCTACTTTTAATTTTTAACCTAATTCTAAATATACAGATGTGTGTGGTGTGTGTGTGTGTGTGTGTGTGTGTGTATGTATATGCGAATACATTGTGAAATTATGTTTTCACTTCTGACGTGCAGTCCTACGACTAACTGTTTTTTTTTTACTTTCAAACCCCATAACCACACGACCCGCCCAATAGGAAGTGGTCACCATACTTTGTCTAATTTTGGTTAATAATTTTGACAGCTCACGCTCACGTTGTAGAATTTACAACACATAATGTCATACTTCATTGATGGGTACCGCCCACTTAGCGAAGTGCCACGCGTAACGAACAACTAGACTATCGAAAATCATAGTATTTATGGTGAGTTACGGAATTTAATATTCCGTAAAACAGTATAAATAAAACATACGTATCATTATCATTACATTGCCTCAAACGGATTTGGGCTCATGTCAAAGGTTTGTTTGTTTTTATAATTATACCAAGTACCTACGTTTATTAAATATGTTCTTAAGTTTTATTATTATTTTTAGGCCATGTAGCCAAACATAACATATCTCCAACGTTTAAGACTAAGAAAATACCGACTTTATTGCAAAATACCTGTGAAAACGTAACTGCGGATGACTGGAGAAATTTTTTATTTCTCGTTTCTCATTTTATTTCTGTGAGCGTTTATAGTGATATTATATTTTTTTATTAAATGGCAAAGACTGTTCGTTTTGTATTAAAAAAATTATAATCGTCCATATGCAACTATCGATTCCAAAACATATAATAATAACAATCGATAATCGAATAAATTTAATAGCGAATAATCGCTAGACTATAGTTTGTCAAATCTATGATGAAAATTTTGACAGCTCAGGGTAGGGATGAGGTAGTGTTTATACATTTGACTAAGATTTGACAAAGTATAGTCTAATGGATTGTATTCTACATCTGTGGATGCAGATACGGATGTGGATGTTAATATTTCTAGAGAGATCTTAATCAAAGACATTGCAATGCACCTATTTTATTTTAATATTCCGTTTAGTAAATATTGTTACATTTTTATGTCATTTTTGAAATGTGAAGCTTTTGACAATTGTCATAACTTTCGTATTTCAATAAAATTAAAGATCATTAAAGGCGGAATCTGTCCAAATGTCAGTAATGATCAAAATGTAATTCAAATTTTGTACAAAATTCTTGGAAAAGTTGAAACACTTCACTTTGTACGATGATTCTAAAGATTAATCCTACCGGAATACTGTCTTAACATAAATAATACAGTTAAAAGCTTGATAGATATTTTAAGATCATAGTAATATAATAGGCACTTCTAAATACATTTGTGTTAATTTACAATAAACATGCTAAACAAAACAAACAATCTCATCACTCGAATCTTGAATGACAATGGTGCCGATTCTATTGTCAGACTCACTAAACTAAAACCTAACTTAATTTCTTCATATGAAATCAACCTTGTCTTCTTTGCAACAAGGTCTATTTGCTACTGGAATCTATTTCTCAGCGCCACTAAATTTCACTAAAACCTGTCAACGTATACTCAACTTTATTTCCACGCAGCGAGAGTCCCCATTTATTCAAATGCCGTATAATTGCCGTATAAAAACTTATTCAAAACGAACTAAGATGACGTTATTTTAATCGACACCTACGAAGACGCTTACTAAAAACACAGAGCAAAAGAGATGCCATTCAACGGACAGCATCTCTCGCTACGTGGTATTAAAGTCTATTTAAGCGTGTCAGACTTTAGTCGACAAATAAATTGCTTATTTCGATAGCAACGTATGTTACCTACTTGTTTATATTTGAAATAAGACCTTGTTTCGAAGGGTACAAGGTTTACATCTTGTATGAAGAAAATTTAGTCAATTACAGTTAAGAGAGTTAATACAACAGAATTGACACCAGTATCCGATATTGGCAGTGTCGAATAGTGATACTTAATTCCTATTGGTCAATGGTTCAATTCTTGATCGAAGGAAGCGTTCGCGTCTCGTTGACCTCGCACAATTTAATTCACGTCACCATATTCGCATAGGCAAAAGTTCTGCATTGATTGTTGCGGATGCGAATATCTAAATCAAAGTGGATGTTCCGCAATTGCGGATTTGGATGCGAACATGTGCAACAATGCCTTTCAGAAAAAAAACGGATTCCAGGTTACACCCAAAGTCACTACAATTAGGTAAGGGTTTATTTGGTAATGCTAACCTTATTGTTACCCTTTTCCAAATATGAAAAAGAATAATAAATAAAACGGTATTCATTGAGTATATTAAAGGGGCCTAAGTAATAACAATTATGTTTGATCTACATAGTTTATTGGGAGGACTGATGACACTTGGGCCTGTCTCCTTGTTTATCTTCAATAATTCATATTGTTCGAAGGATTGTAGAACAACAATGAATAATGTTACAATGGCATATATCAACTATGACTGTGTAAACAAGTAATCTTTATTGATACGCCTATTAATTTTCCTATTCTCCTCTCCCATGCATGATATGCATGGATGTAATTTAAATCGTAATTACATCACATTAAAAATGTATGAATATATTCATTTAGTTTAGCTTTATATCATAATATATGTATCCAATACGCGTTTTAAAAAGTTCAGGATGCGGTCTCTTTTGAGGCGGACCACATGTAGTCATGTCCACCGCCGCGTAGCCATCGTGTAGAGACTCCGCTGCTCGTTTTTTGGTCATAAACGATTTAATTTAAGCGTTGATATTATAATCGTCATAAGTATCTGAGTAGCATCGTCTGTGCGTACCCTAACGGTAACACACGTTTTTTACCAAAATAAGCAACAATAAAATAAACCAGGAAAATAATATTACCCAATAAATAATCCTACCAAATTTAACACGTGAAGCTCTCTTCACGAGTTAAGTTTGGTAGGATTATTTATTCGACGATTGTATTTATAAAGATCCGAAATGAATCTATGATTATGGTAAAAAGTATTAACATCTATTTACAACTAAGATAGTTCAGAATGATGTATATATTGTACAGTACGTAACCCTTGAAACCTTTCTAATTTAAAAAATCCTTCTTAAACGACACTTACATATAAGTGAATCCAATACCGTCTTATATTTTTCACACATGCCCCATGCGTACAATTTTTATGAGTCGGTAAACTACACATTTATATCTTATAATCCGTGCCCACGGGGATTGCAGTGGAATTATTGTATTCAAACTTCAAACATGCTAAATCTTCTGCCTTATCATAATTTAATACAAAAATACTTCATTAAATTCTTGATGACAATAAAGCTCGGTCGAAGGTAGGGAAAAGCTGTTTCTAAAGTTTTTCATTGATAATACTAAGTTGATTAATAGGTACAAAAAAATGGCTAGACAAACAGCCTGTAGTTGCCTATTTATATAAAGATATGATAGAGTTGTTAGATGAAATAATGATATTACTATTCAATATAACAACTTGATGTAGGTAAAACAGATCTCAATCTTATTCAAAGTAATTTATATTACAATATAATCTGTCTCTGGTTTCAAGACTTATTATATATATTACCTTTGGAAACCTCAAATAGGTCAAGGTTTCTCCGCCTTTTGTTAATTGTTTGTGAAATTATAGGGACATTGGATACTTAATATAAACAATTTAATCATAATAGAGAAATGTAAATGTTCACCTTATAGACAGTAGTATGAATTGGGTAACAATAGTATGTATACTTGCACGCACGTGCCTTAACTTTAAAAATAATCAACATATCACCTGTGGAAACTAGAAGATCATATTAAGCAATGAAAGCTATGCAAATAAAAAAATCTGAAATCTATGGTAGCGAACTACTCAGGTACGTCCTACAAAATTGGATTTGGAACACGAATAATGTTGGCTTGCATTATTTCCTGTAGGGTTTCATCTAGCAACATCTTTATAACATACTATATTACCTAAACTATACTATTTCTTCTTCACGTATATCCTGTATATATTTTTAGCTCCTCCGTTTTATATACGGATGTATAATTGATTTATTATTCTGTATTTTACAGATCGAAGGTTAACCTTTAGACTACAACATCGGAGCAGTAGGCCGACCTTGCAGACATCTCACTAGAACTCTCATCAAACTTATGAAAACTGCGTTACCTAATGTTTCTTCCGCGAAAGAGTGAACGAGACAAGAAATAAACAAATACTCAACTACAGGAAACATAAATACAATTCGTACAACATGCATGTTAACGAAAAAAATCATTTTACTTACCATGCTAAAAAATTGGGTTCCGGCACCACACGAAATTTGAAAATTATACATATCACCTACTTAGTAATTTTGAGTCTGGGTGTAGCATCTGCCCACAGTTGTGGAACATGTTGTACTTAGATCAGTTTTTTTAATTTTTTTTAATATTGGGTAAAAATAAGACCTGTGAAATATACAAATATGGGAAGATCAGTTTTTCAACTCCATAATTCATTATTACATCTGTAAATAGATGAACTGACTCGACGCACAAATGTGGGTGAATGTGACCTCACTATAAAATATATTTATAAGGGCTACCAACTATTATAGCACCAACTAAAAAAAACTACCATCAATAATAACAAATAAAGCATCAGTCATTTTGCTATTTAAATGCTAGAAGTATACGAAAAGAGGGTATGTTCTATACCTACCACTATACACATAATACTAATTACGGAACCATGGATAACAACGGAGACACAAGCTTTAGAGTTACAGATACCTAACTACATTCATTTTATAACTACCGCAATGATAGTAAAGGTGGAGGTGTATCGGCTTATATACACAACAAGTTAAATCATAACCTGAGTAAGACGACCTATGTTGATGGTAATAACCACCTATGGTACAGAAATTTTTACTGGATAATGACGTCACATACAATCCTGGAAACACAAACCTTATAAATTTTTAGAGGTTCTTGATCAACAACTACAACAAAGAAAGAGGTCTATCGTTTTCGTTAGACTTTAATATTGATTTACTCACAAAAGATAACAAAATAAGCCGATACAAACAAACAATTAGTGAAGCTGGTTACAGATTCCTCAATAAAATAAGCAAAACTCACTGTACAAAGGATTCGGACACCAAGAAATCATATTTACACTAACCTTGAGTCTAAACTACAAAATGGCCATCCTCAACACATCTATGTCAGATCACAAACAAATATATTTAAGAATGAACTGATATGTTTAAGAATGGACTCATACTTACTTATATATAGTGTAAGTATAAGTTCGTTCTTAAATGTAATCTTGTGTAAATGTTGTCTTACCATTTAGGAAGTGCTCCTTACGGATTATTTATGGTCTTTAAAAAGCTGATTTTATGAGGTGGCATGCCCATTTGCACAAGATCGTATTTTTTATGCCAAAAAGTTCATAACCGTAATGGTCGAAAAAACTGTTCGTATGAAATAAGCAGATAACCCTTGATTTATTCATGAATCAGTTTTTATAACATGGCGCTTTTAAAAGCGTACTCGCGGCACGCAGTGGACCCAAATACATATTTCATGTCAAACAAATTCATAGTGATCAATTTTTTGTGATTTTTCGTTGATTGAGTTGGACAACATTTTATTATTTGTATTTATGATCCTAAACTTATTATTTCCAATGATTTACTATCACTAGTGCTTTAAAAGAAATCACAAATAAAAATGTACCTAACCTCAGCTAACTGTCGCTCTACTGAACCCGTTGAAATTTTGTGAAAAAATGCTACTGCACTAAAAATAATAACTCCAAGTTCAACTTGACCCTTGAGCGCTACTTATGACCATGACTAAACAGTAGCGATCAAAAGTAACGTATTAGCTTAAAGTTCAAACTTAAGGTATGTTAAAATCCAAAAATAAAATAATAACAATTTGACACATCTCACACACGGCCGTCTGATCCCAAACTAGGCAGAGCCTCTACTATGGTAACCGGACTACTGATAAACTTACTTATATAAGATGCAGAACAGTATCTCAATGTCAAAATATGTATCTATTACTGGCGGACCCAAAAGACGTTATCAATTTTTTTTTCGTGTCATCAATAAAAAAATCTTAAAAAAACGTAATAAATACACATACTTATATAGATCAATTATGTTGCGCACAACTGTTTACAGTAGATTATACTTATACTATATTACTTTTCCTCTCGTTTCTACCTATTTCTGACTATCATTTGGAGCAAATAGTAAAAATTTTGGCAACTGGATAGCTTTACGTATATATTATACATAGATTAAAACTAATTTAAACTCAAATAATGGGTTTGAGATTTGCAGTGACAAAAAAAAAGAGCTTTTAGAGCTCCAAGCAATACACCATTGTTACTGTGTAGGTGAATAAAGATGTGTCAACATAAGTAAATGTGTATGTAATAAAAAATAATATGAATTACACAAATAAAAAATGAATTACACTTTTGTAACATTAGAAGTACATTTAACATTAGAACAGTAGAACTGAGAGATTTCTCTCGCGCAAAACATTTTGATGTATGAGAGTAAAAAAATTCAGTACAAAAAAACAGTGAAATACAGTGTATAATATTTTGTCAGGTTTGTTTAGTACGTTGACTTTAAAATGGTTGACACGATTTATGTTTATTTTTTTGTTTTAGTATTAGGAACGTCATTGTTGTCTTTAATAGTTGAGATTAGTCACTTATCGTTATTTGAATTAAACTTGGACAAAAAACGTAACGAACGTTAGACAAAAATCATGCAAATCAGCAGAGGGTCTCGAGTTAAAAAGGCAAACCAAAGATCAGACAGAGAAACTTTGTATTGTAAACCATGAAACGATACATTTTCACAAACTGATAACAATTGTTATCAATCTGTGAAAATGTATGACTTTAGAACGTTTCAAAAATGAAGCTACTCATTGTTGCGATGTGCCGCGCTCTGCTTCGGACGTTTGCTGTGTCCGGTCCTATCGCAAAATTCGTTCTTAGCTGACATCTTCTACCTATGTATAAGCTAATAAATAAGACTATTATCAATATGTCGCTCGCTGGTCATCAGTGCGGTTTGCTTATGCAGAATTGTTTTCACAGTTAATCAAAACTGTCAACTTGAAAACCTCAAACTAAGTAATCGAGTCACGCTAAAATTTCTGATTAAATCTACACCTACAAAGTCAAAACAGGTAAATAGAATGACAGAGGAAAATAAATAACCGCAAAGTGTACTTAAATTCACTTTAACCCAGTGTTTTTTTTTATATCCACAAAGGTTTTTAACGAAAAATAATTTCAAATGTTAGTACATTTTAAACAACCGCACGGAAGAATTGAGAGTTTTGTAAGTTTTGTTTAACGCTTTAGTTAGAATACGTCACGAACACCATCTAAAATTAATCCAAAGAGGGTGATTTTCATACAAAATTACCAATTTTGAATTTTTCTGGATTTTCCTAATTATTTTTTCTTATAAAGCACTGTAATAAACACTAAAATTCATATATTCATATAAAAAGCCATATTTATAATTTATTATGTGGAAGAAGTGCAGAAAGCTAAAATGACATATACAACAATAATATAAACACATTATTTGTTTTACAAATTTAAAATATGCGAGTATGTGCCACACAAGTCCATTTTATATGTGGTCAACATATTTAATGTACTCCAAAATTTCACATTTTTCTGTTCATAAAATTTTCTTGAAAAGACGAACAAAAACATAGAAGACTAGCTTTTGCCGGCTGCCTTTGGCTTCGCTCGCGTAACAGTTATTTTTCTATACCTCGGGAACAGTACTACAGTACTTTTTTTTCCTTCACAGAAAGTCTATACAATAGCAATTCAACTTCTACTGGAAATTAATAGCATAGTTTGATGTTACAAATAGGTCAATAAAATAAAACGATAAATTCTAAATTTTATGAATTATGATCGAACTTCGAACAACAAGCGACCTGTAATAAATTTTAATATTAAAACCTGATTTATATAATCATAAATGAAATTTGAATAGACTCAGATACAGATGAAGTCATTATAAATTATTTCAACACAAAATCAATACACCAAACCCGGAATTGTTATAAAACAGAAAACTGTTCCAGTTCCCTGTTGTACAGTTTTCTGTTTATGTATGAATTTACGCACATTACGGATCAAAGAACAGATCAGTACCATTAATGGAGGATTCGCGTGTCACTGTTCGTAATGTATGTAATGAACGGTACAACATGTCCAACGTTATGTAGTCCATTTAATTATCACGTATTTATCTAGAGTATTCCACAAAGTACGCAATAATAAGTGTTTAAGTTTTCTAATGTTTCTAATCCATTAGCTTATTTATGTAACAGAAGTGCTTGGAACAAAGAGCATTTGTGTACTATTTGATATTAGTTGTTAAAGTGCACAGTAGTGTTGATTGTTTTACAAAAACGACTGACGGTTAAATGGTCAGGTAACCTCAATACGATAAATAAATACGGTAATCTTTTCGTTTGAATTATAGCATTGTTATTTACGTAGAAGACAAGTACATTAGAAATATTGATTAAAATTGAGAAATAAGCTGACAGGTTTCCAGCACTGTGGTTTGGATGTCTACAGAAATAAATTGATTGCTGTATATAACCTACCATATGTACCTACATATTTGGCTGATTACTTCAACAACTGTTCGTAATTGTCAAAATTAGGATTTTAAGGGAAAACTTAAACATTTTTTTTGTTCTTTGAGAGGGACAATGTTTGTTAATCAATCATGCCCTTACCGCTCACGGCGACTTCCTTCATTGGAAACCTCCACACGATAAAAAGTAAAAAAAACCAGTACCTTCATGGAGATTAAGCATTTAGTTTTTGATTTTCGGTCCTAAAAGTGGATTAATACAAGTATGATCTATTTTTGTTTACTAAGGTCACATTAGACACGCATGGAGCCACACTTTTCTACGCAACGGTATATTACAAGATCAGATGATTAAGTATGTGTATAACAGCCAAAGTTCTGAGGGTCACATTAATAGGTAATGTCTAGTCGTGAAATATGATCATTAGTTTTTTTCATGCGATGTATATGAAGTTTTTTTAAAAACACTACTTATAACGTGAGTAAGTATAATTCTTGTTAACTACTTCAACTAACTTTATACTATTAGCTTTATTACTAACTTTATACTTTAGCAAAGTAAAGGAGTGACTATGCAATGTACAGGGACCTCGCGACTTCTGATACAAAATATATAAGCGCCTATATCATTTACTTTGTTTATTACTAACAATAACCTTTAAACTATTTCTGTTAATTGTGTGGAGGGACGGGTGTTATGTCCCTCCAACACAAAAGGATCCTCCGACCAGGCTAGGTGATCATGCCTGGCGGGCCGCGGCCCAACAGTTGATGTTGGGAAGTTGTAAATATACTAATCGGCGCGAGAACTCTCATAGCGCGATGCAGGATTAGTAGTTACTTCGTAGTTCAGCTCGTATTCGCTAGATAATGTTGGAGTGTGTTTTTGCTGTATGTGGGAGTTGCCACAATAGTCTTATTTACTGCACTTTAGTTTTAATTTTTTTACATTAAGTGTGAAAGTAATGTTATCTTTTCTGTACTTTAGTTGTGAAAGTAATGTTACAATATCAGTAGCTCAAATCGGTAGAGCGAATTGTCGTTAACATACATATATGTGATATAAAACTATAAACAGAACGGTAATAAGTTGTCACTCTCGGTTTAAACCATAAACTTAATATATTAAGTTTAAACTCATAGCGGCATAAGTTCATTTTTAAAAATGTTTTTAGATGAAAAAAATCAAATAAGTTAACCGACAGAAGATACGTTACTAAACGCTGATTTTTTTTAAAATACATGGACAGATATATTTAAAAAAAGATAGGAGAGGATTGGGACATAAACCGTTAGATTAAAAATAATTATTGTATGGCACATTAAAATCACAGTTTTACTTTTCGGGCCTTTTGTTCTGCAAAGAAATCTATGACTTTGGCATAATTGATCTCTATAATAATAAGCAGTTTGATTTTCTACTGCCAATATTGCGAGACCCGATAAACGTTCCTCGCTCATCGACGATCGTAGATAATTTTTTTATAAGTTTTAGTTTCTAAAACTTCGCTCGCAGCGTTCGAATGTAGTAGGAAGTGTACAGTATATTTGCAGAGCAATACAAATATTAGGAAAAGCATCCTGCAAATCATGCTTATAGAAGAGATTGAAAGCGCTAGCATTTTTTATATCACCAAATAAAAGTGGAGCTTGCTCTTTAAAAACATATACTTCTCTGCAGAATTCAACTGTGCTTAAATCTCGCTCGTACTTTCGTCCCAGATCTCCTCCATGCTTCTGCAGTACTTCAGTTGACATATTTAAGATTTCAGTTGCACAGTGTAGTGAACTGTGTTAGTTTGTGAGTGTGCTTGTAAGAGAAAACTACTATTATGTTATGTAAACACAGTATAATATAAAGCGATTCTTGCCTATGCAGAGATCAATTACGCCAAAATCACAGTCATAACCGGCGCGGTGCTGAGTCAATGTCGCGGCGCCCCATACACGTCGCCTCGGAAGTGGATGCCACGACGGTTACTTGGCGCCCCGACGGCGATTTAGAGCCGTGGCGACGAATTGACGCCACGAAGTAGACGAAGCGCCGCGACGGTTACTTGGCGCCGCGGCATCTGTTTAGCGCCGCGATGGTTACTACTATACTGCGCTTTCAGTCATCGTAAAGTTGCGGTAATGCTGAGTAGTATATTCATCTGCCAAATTTGTATTTCCCGCCCTCTGAGTCTGCCGCCCAGGGCACGGGCCCCGGCTTGCCCCCCCCCCCCTCCACCTAGATCCGGCACTGACGATGCCACAGACCGACACACACACACACACACACGCACACAGACACGTCAAACTCGTTTTTGCGTCGGGAGTTAATTAATGATTTAATAGGCTAGACTAGAACTACTTAGTGAAAAAAGTGATTAATCAAACTTGAAACAAATCAAACTTTGAAAGGAGTTGTCCAAAAATGTCTTTTTTTTCTTGATTTTCTTGAAATTCCAAGTGATAAATTAAACATTTTTTGGATAGAGTTCCTAGGCACTAATATTTTTAATATAAACAGACCTATATAATAGAATAGAAACACCCGCAATTTAGAGAAAAATGTTTTTTTATTTTTTATTTTATATATATAATTTTTAGGTTGAATACAAAAAAAACTTGCCATCGATACCCAACAAAAATAAGTTGACAATTTTGACAGTTACCAACCACTGACGCTGACGGTCTGTACTTTTTGACAGCTTGTAATCATTGATAAGTTAGCGTTATTTCCAGACGAAAGGAGTTATTAGTTACCTATTATTGATTTTAGGACTTGAAGAAAGTGCAATATTTATCTACATACAGATATGTTCCCATGCAATGTTTTGAAACTATGAGACTTTTACAGGTTACTTTAATTTTATAGTATATTTTGGGTTGCCATCCAACAAAAATGTCTACTAAAAACATAAATGCTGGTGTCTAAAATTATTATTTAATTAATTCCTGATTCCGCATTTTAGCTACTTTTCCCAGAATATCAGTGTAGTTTGATCCAGTGACGTAGCTAGGGGAAGGGTGTGACCCGCACCGTGTGCCACCCGTTTAGGTGTGATATCCGTTAAAAAGATCGTATGAATGATGATCGTGTGGAATATCTCATCAAAAACATAAATGTGAACATGGGAGCCAAGTTCAATATCAAGAACGTGCCCGGTTCCCGATTTCGCCTACAAAAGAATTGAGATCTAAATGGGTGCCAAGTTCTGTAGATAATCCTGAAATTTATTTATAGGAACATACAGCTAAAATAAATTTAAAACAAATTCATATTTTCTTTTCTCCAACCCAAATTTTTGCTATTTAAAAATATAACGTCTTAACTTTAAACAGTTGATTTTTTTACATACATTAGATAACTAATGGTAAATTGAAGCTCAAGATTTGACTTGGCTAGTTTTTGCAACCAAATCAAACATAAGAAAAGTGTGATATATTGACCTTATGATATAAAAAAGTAACTTAACTTACGTAACGAAAAGAAAATAAGTTGATTAGTCAAATATAAGATAACTTGTATGTAAAAGCCAACCATAACATTTAATTACACATGTTGCGTGAGACCTTGGCTTTTTATTTAAAATCCTCCATTTTACAACGTTCGAAATACTATATGTTCATAAAACAGATTATCAAGTAGCGAGTAAATGTTTGTTGGGGTGAGCGGATAACACGAATGTGGTGTTTGAAAGTATGAACAGGCTTCACAACATTTATTTTATGTTGATTATTCATTACGAGTTCGCAAGTGGCTTATGAAGTCAATCTTTTTGATCGGACATAATTATTAATCATTAGCTTTTGCCCGTATCTTCGCTCGCGTTAAAGTCATTTTTTCTATCCCTTAGGAACAGAACTTATTTCGGGATATCGGTTGAGTAGTTAAGGTGTAAAAGCATAACAAATATAGAAACTCACTTTCGTATTTATATTATTACTAGCAATTGCCGCGCGGCTTCGCTCGCGTGTACTACTTTATATATTTTGCTCTGAACCCTAATTCTTTTTCAAAATAAAAGTAGTCTAAGTTACTCCTTATAACACCAGCTATCTGCCAGTGAAAGTCCCGTGGAAATCGGTCTCAGAACAAACAGACAGACAGACAAACATTTTAAAAACTGATTTTTAGGCATAGGTGTCATGCAAATAACTGTATGAGTTTAAAAAGACTATTATTTTATCATTTCAAATTAAAATACATTTTTATTTATTTGGTGATGACTAGCTAGAACGATGGTTTCCAGCGAGAGATTTCCCGCACCGATAGCTGTCGCGAACCACAGTATTAAATGCACATCTACTTTCAGTTTTCCTTGAATTTTGCTACTTTTAGCGGAAACTATAGTCTTTACAACTGGAAGGGCAAATCGATAAATATAATTGGAGTACGTGGAATTAATACATGTTCTTCCTTTGCTGTTCCTTTCATATTTATTGCTTGGCAACAGTAACATGTGATATGATTTAGTCGTTGATCTGTCTCACAATTTAATTCCTTGAATTTTTATATCCCTAAACTTGACAAATGATAGATCTCCTATATAAACTTTGATCTCCTATTTTGCCATCTTCAAGTCTTATTTAAGCAACAAAAAATAGCCTATGACATTTTCCAAGGTCTTGTTTATCTTTACACCAATATTCATCAAAATTGGTTCAACGGCCTAGGCATGAAGGCGTAACAGACAGCCTGAGTTACTTTCGCATTTACAATATTAGGATGGATTACTTTGAGCTAGGATTACGATAACAAACTTTAAGAGAGATTTTCTGTTTGTTGCTCTTTTCCATCACCAATTTAACTTGTATATCTTTATACATATCAACAGAGGAAAGCGAAGATGGGGTGGCAGGAATCGAAAATTCGCCGCTCCATGTCATCGAAAAATTGTCATTAAAGGCTCATGCCTTTATGCTCAATAGTCATATTAACCCGGGGCCGATAGTAGTAAATGGCGTTCATCACGAAATTGTTCAAGAGTACGTGTACCTTGGGCAAACCTTGCAACTGGGTAAGAACAATTTCGAGAGGGAAATCAATAGGAGGATTCAGCTGGGATGGGCAGCATTTGGTAAGCTTCGTCGAGTCTTCACGTCGTCCATACCACAGTGCCTTAAGACAAAAGTCTTTAATCAGTGTGTCCTACCTGTAATGACTTACAGTACCGAGACGTGGACATTCACGGTTAAGTTGGTCCACAAGCTCAAGGTCACTCACCGAGCTATCGAGAGAGCTATGCTTGGTGTGTCTCTGTGGGACAAAATTCGGAACGAAGTTATCCGACACAGAACCATGGTAACCGACATAGCTCAAAGAATTAGCAAGCTGAAGTGGCAGTGGGCTGGCCACATTGCATGCCTTTTATTTTATTGCACATGCTTACGCGAGCTTCAAATAGGTATCAATTGTGAGATTGTAAAACACGTAAACGCAATTCATCTTGTATGATAAACACTCGGTGTCTTATTGTGTTCCACTGTCTATGCAATATTACAGGATCCAATATTTAAAATGTCATCTTGTACATTTTTTTTAATGGTATAGGGCACAAACGAGCAGACGGGTCACCTGATGGTAAATGACTACCACCGCCCATGGGTATCTGCAACTCAAAAGTCACAAGTGCGTTGTCGGTCTTTAAGGTGGGAGTAGGAGAAGAGGGGAAAGAGGGGGGAAGAGGGAAGAGGAGGGAGAGGGAAGGATTAGGGCTTCCGGTAACCTTATTCACGCGGCAAAAAGCAATGAAGCATTGGTTCACTGTCGGTTTATTGTGAGGCCGTGGTATCACTCCGGTCGAGCCGGCCGATACATGTCGGCTCTCCCACGAACAAACCAGGCTATTTTCACCTAAGATCCGCTAAGAGTGATTTTACATTTTACCATATAATTTGAAATACCTCTCTCTTCACCTCGTCACCACTTCTCTTGTCCCTTCTCCATAAAACGCACCTTTAGACGCCCGCCATAAGAGACACTGCGCTTATTACACCCACGTTTAAACTGCATAGATGTCGCGTGTTGCAAGTCTTATGATTTACTTCGCTACAATGTTCAGCAACACCATCCAATCAGACCGTTGTCGGATTGCTGTACGAATAGTGGGATAAATTGATTTTCAACGATTGAAAACAGATTGTCATACAAACAATGACAACTTATTAACCCCATTAGACTGAAAGTGCAAACACAGTGACTATTTACCGATGGGTACTTAAGATTTTTACGTGCATTGTTTTTAGCTCATAGCTCATAGAAGGTTGCTTGCTTGGGTAAAGACATAACCTAACAATATTTATATGAATTTGTATTGTATTTAATTGATGTTTTTTTATTGTGGACGTATATGCTGTGAATTGTAAAATAAAACTTAAAGACGATAATCATACAAATATTTTTTATTATTATCGCTAGATGGCACTTTTTGCTTAGCCTTCACCTTATTGGTGTTTAGACGCCCTTGTAGCTTTGGGCAACCTGGTACAGTCTCACTGTCGAGTTTGAGAAGATGTTTTGAAGTTTGTTATGTTGTTAAATTATATTTAATTATTAGTATTGCATTTATTTTGTACACCTTGATTGATGAGGCATCTCATATAATAATAATTAATAGTTTCAGTTATAATATTAAATAAGTACCTACTAAAATAAATGCAGCTACTAGTGCAAAATGTATTTATCAAATGTTAAGGTGGTTTATTACATATTTAAACTCTTGAATATCATGTTTATAGGTATACTAACTGACCATTAAAAGGCCAAACTGTGTAAGGTGAAGACTGCAATTTTAAATCCCTAGAATGCCTTTAAATTCATAACATATAATAAATCCTTTTACTTTTTATTAAATGTCCTTACGAACACTACTACCAAAAGCAAGTTGAAGGATTAAACTATAGAAGGTATAAATATTAATGTTATGTAGTTTTAAAGCATACACGTAAGTCCTTCTTACAAGACTTTCATAAATATATAAAATTTGGTAACATGTGTAAAAGTGGACGATGAGAGTCTAAAGTTTTTTCTCTTCATTTTTTTAAGTGTTCAGACTAATCCAGGTCACACTTGTTTGCATGCTATAACTGAAAATAGGTACTAGAATATTCTATGTTATACAGTGTATAAATGCTATAAAATTACTCTAGTTTCATCATAAAAATACTATAAAATAAATGCCTACACTGACGGTAATGAGATTTTATTCAGTTACAGTTTTTTTACTAAGCTTTAAAACGATGACATTTTATATTCTAGCACCGACTTCTGCCGATTCCTTGAAAATTCCTGTAATATTTTTTATTAAATGATGTTAATGTTTAAGAAAGACGACTTCAAATTCAATATTTTGATTCTATATTTTCATAAAACTTTATTTGACTGTGAAAAATATAAGACAACCTCAGAAAACTCATTAAATTCAAGATGATCTGAAACGAAAATATTTTGTTGAAAAACTCATTTAAAGCAACGAATTAAAGGACTAAAACAGACCTCCACGATAATCTCCACAATTTGCTATTTGTTAAGGGTAAAACAAAGATCTACAATTGAATTTACCCTCTCCTTTATATAAGAGAGGTCTATGAGAACCCGTATTTCGACAGCTATATTTTTGGTCACCTAATAACGGCGACCTTATTGTCGGCCGCCGGGCATGTTTACACACTGCAGAGTCTGGACACCTAGTAGCATTGAACACAGTAAAGGGCATAATACTGCTACAGAGTATTTTGTGTATATAATACCAAAATTATTATTTTATATTATTTTTACTCATTGCAACAACTAAGTAAAAAATTAATAGTATGGTCATTATTTTTAGGGGACCTTATATCTTGTGACCTGATCTGTTAATTGCATGACTGACAGTAAACTGTAATTTTCTCTGAATCGTCTCTTCTTGCCCTTTGCCCAAATCTATCAATCGTCAGTACACTGCGTATACGTCCTTTGTAGCCTTTTTTACGCAGTCCATCCATCTTTTCTTTGTTTCTCCTCTACTCTTATATCCATCCACACCCAGACATAAAACTCTCTTCACAATCGCTTTGTAGAAGCATGCTGATGTACTTGAAAGCGGTGTAGACTGGTATTTCTATTAAATTTAGCAGACTGGTTTCAGAACTGGAGAGACCGCTGAAATCCCAAAAAATGTATTTGGTTTTAAGCGGCTGATTTTCAAAATATTCTCCGGTCCTTGTTGGCATTTTTCCAGTATGCGCTGAACCGCGCTGAACACCATGTTGGTCGCAGACGACAACGTGTTAGTCGGTGAACTTCTTCACCGACCAACACATTGTCGTCTGCAAACAGCATACATCGAGGTGCCTCTCACTGTATGTCCGATGTCCGATGTCTATGTGTGACTAAGAGGCGATCCCTGACAAGCCTACCTGAGTACTAGACGTACATAGCACAAATCAATTCCACATACTTAGCAGGCACTCTTTCTTCTTTTAAGGCCCACCACAAAATCTCTCAGGCTACCCTATCATACGCTTTTTCAAGATCAACAAACCACCACACGTACATTTCTGTCTCATTCTTCTCTCAATCATTTTCTCGCAGAGTTTCATACTATGTTCCCATACATCTTTTGTATTTTTAAAGATGGGAACAAGCGAATTATTGAATTATTAAAGAATAAAGTTCGTATATCCGTCCTCTTTCAATATATTCCAAACTATCACTTCTATACCATCGGGCCCAACTGCTTTCCCATTTTTCATACTTCATTTTGCCATTCTAACTTCATTCATATTATTCTCATTTACTAAGCCGATATTCACACATTAACACCCTTGCCGCTTTATCTTTCACTATCTCTGTATCAGTTAAAATGACGACCATTTCAACTGGGAGAGCCATGCTTCGGCGGTTTCCACACGCAAAAAAAGAAAGGCCCTAGTCCCCCTCCCCCTACTCCCATCCGTCCCCTGTCCCCTGCTTCCAGGTCAGCAATTCACTAGTGACTCTTGAGTTGCAGGTGTCCATGGGCGGCGGTAGTCACTAACTCTCAGGTAACTCGTCTACTCGTTTGCCCTTATCAAATAAAAAAATATAATATTTACTTAATAATAAAATTGAAGTAAGTTACATGCACTTCCAATTAATCTATGGAATACAAGAAGACACAAAGTGACACAAAAGTTAAACTAGCCGCAAGCAGCAACGTCGCCTACAAGAAAAGAAAATAGGTGTTACCGCTGTCGGTTTATTGTTTCTAACACCGCAATTGGACATAAATCTAGAAAAAAATAGATTAAACAATTAAAAACAAGTAACAAATGTGTATTTACACATTACCACAGATTACTAAGTGACATTACCTAATCGCCGGAGCTCTTGACATTGTACGCGTTTTTCCAAATTAACAATGAAGAAATAAGTAGATAAGAACACCGCATTAGTCTTTCATACTAAATGTAGTATGAGGGACTAACGCGGAATTCTTATCTCGGCAATGACCCACACCCTTTATATTTCGCTGTTTCTGCCAATTTTACATCCCATTTGCTCCGTGGGTCTTTACGAGTTCGTATGGCGTACCTACTGTTTTTAAGGATGCATACACACTAAGCTACTGAAGTACTTAAATGCTTACTTCCGTAAGTTTGTTTGTTTATTATGCTTTCAGGCCTTAACTACATAACCGATCATCATGAAATTTTGCAAACACCTAGTCAGGGATACAGAAAAGGAAATAGGTTTAGTAGGTTTCATCTAGAAAAAAGTATTGTTTGAGGGATACCTGAGTTGATTAACAAAATTTACATTAGTACAAGCGAAGCCGCGGCCAATAGCTGGTAAGATATAATCGAATACACGCCATTTTTATTAATGTAATATTTATTTATAAAGTGTACTTTTATAAATTTATTTTTTATACGATTGAGTTTACCGGGGTCTATGAACACTTGTAACACCAGTGCTGTTGCTTGTGCGTTTTATCACCAATCAATCAATTTATATAAGTTTTATTTTTTATTTCTGGTCGTAATATAAGATTTACCGTACCGTCGTACTAGAAATTTGAACGTTTTAGTATTCCTTTATTAGGAAAGACCTTGGAGAATACGATGCGGAAGAATGCAATGGTCAGTCGAGATTAAAACTCGAAGAAATTTTAAAATTTTGCTTTCATCAACGGGCAGAAGTTTGTACTTTCTCACCTGAGAGCGTTTTGCTTTGAAGCTGCACAATTTTCGCCGTTATTGATCAAGCTGTCAAGGTTTTGTATCGAGGAAACCATGTTACTTTGACCACAGATAACATAATACTATACTAGTACAGATACCTCATCCCATACAACGAAATGCGACCCTCCTAACTCGGGCAATTCCGCGGGCTACTATTTTTTAGCCTACAAAGGCGCTGGATGCCGCTAGCAGCGCGATAGATAGCTAGAGCCACCTAGCGATGAATGGAAAAAAATATTTACCTACTAATAAACACGCAACCAATAGATGGCGATAATTAGTATGTAATCAGCAGGTAGGACTGTTTGTTATATTAGATAACCGATAAAATAACTTATTACTTATAAATAATCAAACGGCCTATTATTTATTACAGCCGGTAAGCATTATTTATATTGCGCGAATATATTTATTATTACATACGACCAGATCTAAGTACGTGCAACATCTCACCATTCAAGGTCAATTTCACTTCGACCATCGTTGTGTAATATTTGTATCCCATGCCAAATTATGCTCTAGTACAACCTCATAACAACTATATTCCCATCAATGTACAAAAATATTAGTAAAAATTATAGTCAAACCACAGATATGATAATATTTTCGTCAAACTAATATATTTGTTTGTCTTAAACCTTAGATTAGAATATTGTTTGAAGAAAATCAATGCGGATAACTCGTTTGACATCGTTGCGAACACTCTTAGCAGTAAGTAGATAATCTACCTACCTACCATTGCAGCATTGACGCTGCGACACGCGACGATCACGAGCAAGCCGGGCTGCCAGTAAGGACAACTTATTTTCAAATATCAAATTAATCAATTCAAAATCTCGTACTATTATACACAAAATCAGTGTTGTACAATGTACGATGTTACGTCACTCAATCACGTCACGTGTACCGAACACGTACCGTGCACTTAAACTTATTGAAAACACCGACACCACCACACCAACAGTTATTAGCTTAGATCATAGCGGCCTCACTTATCTTAATTTTGTCTTAATTTTATAGACAAAGTCAAAATGCCGAAGCAAGTTTTACATAATTTGCACGACGACACTTTTTTGAGCGACTAAGCAAATAAAATGAAAAAAGTATAATAATGTATATGATCTGAAATAGTAATATAGTTCATAGCGGCCTCAAAATTTGATACGTGTAGTATGGATTACGTAGAAAAAAAACACAATCAAAAGCATAAACCTAGGTACTTAAAACCGTAATAGCATCCGTAATAGCTGTAAATTTGTCTTTACTACTATATTATTTTTACAAACAATTTATACCAGAATAAACGTTAGTTCATAAGTAATTAGGTATTTGTATTTTTTTTTAATAACTAATTAAAATAAAAACCTTTAACTGCCCAGAACTCAGCGCTTGTAGAGGTAAGACCTGTGCCGATTTTTTTAACGCCAAACAACAGAACGTGAATCGTATACTACGTCTGCCTATTTTTGATCCCGGAAGTATGTTTTGGTTATTTTCTATATATTGAACAATTATTTTGTAGGATGTAGAGCTTATCTTGACTCAATTTAGGTTATGTATTTCGAGTGTATGAATAGTATAGACTATTATTATAATGACAGTTCGAATTACAACATCTTACTACAGTTAAATAGTAGCAGCATATTTTTTTTTAATTTATTTATTTATTTTAAAAACTTAGTACTATGTTACAGATAATAGCCAAGCTGCCAAACTATTATCTGTAACATAGTTAAGTTTTTGAAATAAATAAATTTATAAAAAAAAATATATTAAGCATCACATCAATCTCGCCAAACATTTGAAAACAAATGCAAATTTAAGTTATGTATAAATAATTATGTCTGTATGTTTGTAACGATGTATGTATCTAATAGGTAAGTATGAAAGAGTTTCAATTGTATGCATTAAGTATGTATAGTATGCAAACATATTTGTTTGGCACGCTGTGCGTCCAAGTGTGTTTAGTTAACTTGAGGTGTGATATATATTAGATTTCTTTCTTATAGTAGATTTCTCTATCACTACATATTATAAAACAAAGTCCCCCGCCGCGACTGTCTGTCTGTCTGTCTGTCTGTTCGCGATAAACGGAAAAACTACTGAACGGATTTTCATGCGGTTTTAACCAATGGATAGAGTGATTCAAGAGGAAGGTTTATATGTAGTATACATGCATATTAGTGTAGAGAAAAGCCGAGAATTTCAAAGATTTGTAATGTCATGTCGTAACAAACATATTTTTGTGCGCTTACATTGCAAACCCCCGCTAAACCTTACGAGATAGATCAAATTAATGTACTACGGAATTGTAAATCTTAAAAAGATCAATAAAAAAGTCCGCGATGGTATATGTGTATCTCCTAAGGATAGCCCACAGTAACCATTTTTATCTTTTACATTTTACAAAAAAAATATGGGTTATTTATCAACCATTTTAAACAATACCGTATTATTCCTTATCCAATTAAATATATTAGGTACGTTCTGCATTTCATGTAAAAAAAGCGGGGGCAGAGCGGCTGGCGGGGCTGAACTGTTTTTGATTATTCTTTTTTGTTAGATAGGGTACCTCAAGGGTGGTCCCATGTCAAGGAAGTCAAGATCTCTTGATGGGATCCTGATAAAATTGAGAGAAACCCTCGATAATTGTAGGAACGCATAGTGTTTCTGTTTACTTTTCATTACTTTATGAGGTTTTTGCGTTTAGAATCATCATCATATCATGTAGCTGAGCTAATGATGAAAAAAAAAATCATATTATAAAAATCTTCACTACATATCACTACATATTATAAAAAAAGTCCCCCACCGCGTCTGTCTGTCTGTTCGCGATAAACTGAAAAACTACTGAACAGATTTTCATGCGGCTTTCACTAATAGACAGAGTGATTCATGAGGAAGGTTTAGGTGTATAGTTTGTACCGGTGCGAAGCCGGGGCGGGTTGCTAGTTTTTTAATAATGATGACTCCAATTTGTATCTGGCATGAGTCGAAAACGCTCCGTGTACAAATGTTTTAGAAAGACATTACAAACATCTACATTAATAAAAGCAAATGAAGCAAGGTACACCTGCCTTAAATAAAATTATAATATCATTATCTTATGTTATTTTGTAGCAGTCGATATACGAGTATATTATAGGAAACGAAATATGATTATAAAAAAAACAATCAGTAGGAGGACTGTGTGTCAGAAGTGAAAACAACTTCACAATGTATTTGCATATGCATACACATCTGTATATATATATAATTAGGTTAAAAATAAGAAGTAGGTAATAACATATCTAAATGTATACACAGCAACCCTTTAAACAACAACTGGCCCTGGTAACACACAACCTTCGCACAGTGAGGATTAGCGAAAAGATTGACGATGATGAACAGGAAATTGTAAAAAAACATGTTGAAAGAGAGTGTCTTTGGAGTTTCTTGCCTGTTCTCCTCCATAGGGTCTGCGTACTGGAACAGACTATCTTCACGACTGACTTATTCTGACTGACTCAAAACGTTGACAATTCAAAACTACTTATTGGATTAATTACCAATAGGTATTTTTAAATTGAAATATTTATATAGTTTTTTATTAATTTAAATCACATTTTTATTATGGAAATAATTTTATTTAAAATACCTACTTAAAGTTTTTAAAAATAAGAAACTTCATACCATCATAATCTATACCAGCAAAGCGGCAGGCGCATAGCTAGTGGCTGGAACATTACGCATTATTAATAATATTTTAAGACAGGAAGTAAAACAAATAATTTAATAGTAGAAAAAGGATCATGATTGCTTAGTCACTGCGGTAACACAGTGTCAGGAACTCGCGAGTCCAACCTAGTCGATGTCGTGCGTAAATACCTAATTTTGTAAAATGCAATTATGTGTTATAGCTCTTAACGTATAATTACTTAACAGGTTATCACAGACATGATTTGTTTTAGGTATCTCTATGTGTATGTTCGTACTTATTACACAATAACATCAGTAATGACATTGTATCCGATTATACAATGCATCTACTAAACAAACAGCATACTTAGGCCTGCCATTACTTAAATTGCCGACGCCGGACAAAAACTTAAAAAAATCCGGACACATGGGTGAAATCGAGATTCTTTTCCGGACACCTTAAAAAAACCGCCGATTCCATTTAAATTTTTATCTTGTTAAAGATTCATCTAACAATTGTAATTGTTCCTTGGCACAGAGTGTCCGGGTTTTACCCGGTCACTTTTTGGAAACCCCGCCCGGACGCTCCCCGGACTCCCTCTAAACTAGGACAAATCCGGGGAAACCCGGACGGATGGCAGCCCTAAGCATACTTATGATTACCGAATTATATAAATTTTGTATCCAATTATACAATCTGGCAGCCCTGCAATCGAGTGAGGTCTGAGGTGAAAGATTCCTATTAGCAATGTGTAAATAGATAGTACGTGTAAGTACTTAGTTAAGTAAGTAATTACTTTGCCAAATCATAATGTCTGTTACTTAAATACCTAACCTGCCTTCATAACAAAGTTGACACATACCATACGTTTCGCTGTTCACTATTAATTGTCCTGACAATATGAAAAAAATATGTAAAACACAATGAGAAAAATTATTTTTAAAAATTATTTGTTATAGTATTTTTGAAATTCGAATTAATAATTTACCTACAATAGAAAATGCAAAAACATAACGCAACAATACAGTTTCATTAAAATTTGGCCAACTATCAATAGTCAATACCTACAAACTCAATAACAAAACCGATAGGTACGGTTTTGTTATAGTGTTACTTCAACGTAGTACCAGAAATTGCCGCCAGAGGACCGACGACAATATTGAATTTTGTCAAAATAAGAAAACTGGATTTAAGAAGCTTTTATTCAATTTTCCCGTGTTTAGGGTATTTTATGAAATTAGAAAATTCTTTTATCAGGACCTAATATTGATTTTCCATAAACTTCAATAACAAATCGATACCCGTAACGCCATCTATTGATATTTGTTTGAACCATTTTTCTTTTGTTAGAGATGGGACCCCATGCTTTGACTCAACAAAGTTATTGACAAACAACATTCAACATCTTCGATCGAGGACTTGTTACGAATAAACGTGTACTCTAAAATTCTCCTCGTAATGTTAAGTTGAATATAACTTACAATTAGTGTTTCTTTCTCTACCCATTGTCTTATCCCACATTCGCAAGTATACTCAAAGAACGCTAATAAGGTAAAAATAATACCGACGCACGTGGCTCGTAGATTGTTTAAATCAACAAAGTCTGGACGACGACAACCTTATACCCACAACATATTCCATTCTCATATCATTCGTCAGTTCACTGCTTAATCCCTTTCTAGCCATATCCTCTTTCACGCAGTACGTCCATCTTTTTTTAATACACCAAAAATATAATTAAGTGAAATATAGTATTTATTTAATTAAGTATACATTAAGCAAAAGAACAAAAAAAAACTTAATTTTACGTTCAACACACTTTCTTATGTGAAAATAACCTGAAAACTCAGCGTTTTATTTTTCTACTCTTTATAAAACAATGACGGTATTCGTCTTTAATTTATTACCATACGTCACATCCACACCATCCTTCAAAGACCGAATATAAACATTTTTGAGTGCGTGTTTTACAAATTATTACTGCAAAAACTCTAATATTTAAAAAAAATTGGATCCTATGATATTCCTTAACATTTTGTGGAACACCACAGCTGTAATACTAATAGCTTTACCAAAGTACTAAAGCTCGATTAATTCCTTTACAGGTAAGGAGCACTGAATCGAGGTGATTACTGTGGTACCTAATACAATTTAATGTATCTAATTATCACAGTTGAGGTACGAAATCCTGTCTCAAACTAATTATTAAATTACGCCCTATTTAGTCAAGTACATAACAACACTGGAGAAATTAGCGTTTAAATGTCATACAATGGTTTTTAATTAATGTAATTAATATAATGAAGTAGTCAAAAGAAAACGATGATTCTGATTTAAGCGGATGGCAAAAGAGGTACGCTCCGAAACGTGACGCTATAATAGTCAATTATCATAATTATGATAGGTGCATTATTATTTTTTTTTATTTATTATGATTTACCAACATTTGTTTACACGGTTATAAGCAACAAAGATTAGTAGCTAATATAACTGACCCGTGAAACTTCGTCCGCGTTTGTAAATTTTTCCCGTTTTTGCAACATTTTTCATTGGTGCTCCGCTCCTATTGGTTGTAGCGTGATGTTATATAGCCTATAGCCTTCCTCGATAAATGGTCTATTCAACACTAAAATAATTTTTCAATCCGAACCAATAGTTCCTGAGATAGTAGCGTTCAACCAAACAAGCAAACAAACTCCTCAGCTTTATAATATTAATAAAGAATTATAGATTAAAAAATGTGATGTTATTAGTGCTCTTCCGGAATAGTCTTGAATCACCTTGTGCAACAAAACGTTTTACGTAACATAATTATATGGAAACCGTTGTGTAAGACGCTGGAACGAAGATAATTATGATAATGAAGGCGTGAAACCAATCGATAACAAATGCCGGGTAGGGCAGATTCGCTTCGGCACCAACTTACCCACGAACAACATCCTATTTTTCGAGTATATTATTGACTAGCAGCACCACGCGGTTTCACCCGTGGGAATATCGGGATAAAAAGTAGCCTATGCGTTAATCCAGGTCTCCAGCTATCTACATACTAAGTTTCATCACAATCGGTTCAGTGGTTTTTACGTGAAAGAGTAACAAACATCCATCCATTAATCTATTCATTCCACAATGATGTGGAAGGGTGTCGAAAATGCCTTTGTTTTTTGGCTTGACTTTACGAGATTATATAGTACGTTACGTACATGTAATACATTCAATAAATGCAAAATTCATATATGAATTCTCAACGACAGTGTGTCGCTTTTACTCGCTACGAACCTCTCGTTATCTGCTACCTTTAAATATTTAGCAATCTGAAAAGGAAATGATGTCATATTTCATTTTGTAATTTGTATGTATACAAATTACAAAATGAAATATTACGTCATTTACTTTTACTGTCGTCGCAGTACTTTGAACCCGGGTATCACCTTATTTTATTATTTTTCACTAAAATTATAGCATAATTATGATTAAATATTGAGCGTAAAAAGTAATGCAAATATTTGAGTATTAGGTACATTCTTAAAATACACTCTGCAGATAAAAATAATAAAATATAATGATACTAGCAACCCGCCCCGGCTTCGCAAGGGTAGCAGAGACATCTTCAACAATCATCAACATATTTCAATCATTTTACACAAAATCTTAACAAATTATACACCTAAACCTTCCTCAAGAATTACTGTCTATTATTGAAAACCACATGAAAATCCGTTTTTACAGTTTATCGCAAACAGACAGAGAGACAGACGCGGCGCGGGACTTTTGTTTTATAATATGTAGTGATGATTCAATTTTTGGGTTAGCGGGATAGATATATCAATACTTACCTCGTTGCTTGCTTAACTTAAACATACATTTAGTTTATTAGTTATTTAAATTATATTTTGATCGAAGACCAGCCAAGAATAAATTAATAACGAAGTCGATTAAAATTTGGCAACCAACATAGTTCACGATCTTATGTTTGTATAATAAGAGCCACCGTGCACTGGTAACTTTTAATTGGACGATAGTTTAGTTGTAATCGTCTGACGACCATGATTATACTATCGGTCGATAGTACAGTCTTATGGGAGTGCGCGCACTACATCAATTTGTAAGTTAATATATAATCACACGTGTAGGCCAGGAGCAGACAGAAAATGTTTTATAAAATGGGTTGCAGTAATCCCCGATCATTTTGTCAAGAGCGCGCATACACGTACTTCGCCATACTGACTGTGCCAATCGATCGATTGTCGGGCGATAGTTTAGTTGAATGCAGTGGGCGCGCTTGCATCATACTTCACACACACTATGCAATTGCCAAAAGTTGTTTATTAGTTTGATCAATTAGGAATCGAACAATCATTTTCGATAGTTTTATCGGCCGATTTTAAATCTTAAAATGCGCGCACTGCCATCACACTTCACACTGTTTCCCAGAACGATCAAACTGTAGGGCGATTAAAAATCACAAGTGCGTGTTGGCTATAAAAGTGTGTGTACCTATTGTCTATGAATAAAAGCGAGCAAACAAGAAAAACAAATGGCAGAGTTCACACGTCACTTTGAGCTTCGTTTACTGGATACTCCAACAGCCCGTTAACGTCTCTGTCAGTCTTTTGAGCAGGATAAGACAGAAAAAAAAACATTTATTAACGGCAGCCTTTGACAGCAATAATTTGAAGTTCTTTGTGATCTTATTATAAAGACGTCAAGTACATGGCGAACACGCAAAGGCTTTAAGAATTAGGATTTGATGACTTTTTTTTCTTCTTTAAAGGTCTACAATATTTGTCTCTTTAGTCCTAGACGTATAAAATTACCTTTTTATTTGGAAAAAAAAGTCAAACATTTTTTATTGAAAAGTATATTTACAACTAATTGTATTACATAATGATAAATTAGTAAATTGGAAATAACTTATACCGACGTGTAATCAGTTGAAAACTAATTGATTACATAAACGATTTGATCATTAACAGTTAATCTACTAACGAACTAACTAATCTGACATCCACTCTGGGACATACTCAGTAATTATATTAGGGTGTGAGTACGATGATAGTTATAAGGCTATTTATGATATTTCAAGTTTCTTTTAAGCAGATAAATAATAGAAAGAAAGAAAATCATTTACATGCTTTTCATATGACCTATCATCACATTATATATTCTAAATTACCACACCATGAATATTAATATCACTTATTACACTATATTTAAAAATGGTCAAGAAATATTACTTAGCTTCTTAATTTCTCTATTTTTTGCTGCATTTATTGGAATTACGTATTCTATATTATAAATTCAGAAGTATGTACATATGTATGTATAATATATATTTTAGGTATGTACATAGTGTATATGAATATATATATACACTAGCTGTCCCGCGCAACTTCGTGTGCATTTGTAAATTTTCCTATCTATCCCTATCGCAGCGCCATCTACCGGGTCCAATTGTAAATCTAAACCATTCTTGAATCCACGTGAAGACATACAAAAAATTTCATTAAAATCGGTCATTATTCCTGTAACCCTATCGCAGCGCCATCTACCGGGTCCAATTGTAAATCTAAACCATTCTCAAATCCGCCTGAAGACACACAAAAAATTTCATTAAAATTGGTCTAGCCGTTTAGGAGGAGTTCAATGACATACACACGTACCGAAGAAATATGTATCTAAAGATATGTTTATAGGTACGAAAAGTCTAGTTTTTAAGCTTGACATTTTGATTCAAATCAACTAAGGCCGCCCTTTGTACATATTAATTCTGTATACCTACTCACTGTAACCTATTGTACAATAAAGTTTATGCTATTCTATTCTATAATGATTGTTTATTTTTGAACTCTTAGTTTATTTTTACAGTACGTAAAAGAAACGACAAACAAATGAATTAGTTTATAATTCATTTGTTTGTCGTTTGATTTAATGCGAATACCTATCCTACCTATCAAAATAAATACGGTAGCAATTCAGCTATTTAATCTTCACTAACAGGATCCACATTTTAGTAAAAAATAAAACAAATCATTCAAAAACCATCTCCCACACCCTGATTGACACACCCATATTCACCTGAGGTGTTCAAGTGTTCGCTAACGAACGAAAAAACGAAAGAAAACCATTTCTAATTATTTTTAATTTACCTATTTTGTTTTTAGCATATCTAAGTGTGTGTTAATACGCACGTACGTTTGTATTGATCGGCTATCCACACTTCATTTATCTATCTCTATTCTCCACGATGATGCTACCGTAATGACTATAACATGACAGTTTTAAATTTTCATTGTCAATTCCCAAGTAACACTTAGTAACAAGCAATAAACAAATTGTCCCAGATGATATCCTCCTCTATAGCTTTAAATATTGAGGCTAAATGATCTACTTTCATTATTCAATTTAATTTCCGGATGTATTTCATGCTTAATTTATTTTTAGTTACAACAAAAAGCGACCGGACGTATACCAGACGAACACAGATCTAGCAAACACGCTACATATATATACATTTACGCTCCTACTCATTTCTAATATTTTGAACTTGGAAATTAAGTTTCGGGCTTTACAGAATTAATGTAACATATTACTTATTTATTTAACACGAATTATAATTTATTATTGGTGCCGATTCTGTAACATCACTCTCTAAACTGTATTCTGACTAAATTTTCTTCATATAAGATGTAAATCTTGTATACTTTGAAACAAGGTCTTATTTGAAATTTAAACAAGTAGGTTACATATGTCGCTATCGAAATAAGCAATTTATTCGTCGACTATAGTCTGACACGCTTAAATAAACTTTAATACCACGGAGCCAGAGCCGCTATTAGTTGAATGCCATCTCTTTTGCTCTGTGTTTTTAGTAGCCGTCTTTGCAGGTGCCGATTAAAATAACGTCATCTTAGTCCGTTTTGAACAAGTTTTTATACGGCATTTGAATAATTAGGGACTCTCGCTGCGTGGAAATAAAGTTGAGTTTACGTTGACAGGTTTTAATTAAATTTAGTGGCGCTAAAAAATAGATGCCAGTGACAAATAGACCTTGTTACGAAGAATACAAGGTCGATTTCATATGAAGAAATTCAGTCCAATTATAGTTTAGTGAGTGTATCACAGAATCGGCACCATTATTATCTCTTTTTACGATGCTTTCGTTAGCTTCAGTTGTAACGATGCAAACAAATATTGGAAGTCAATTTTAACCTACTTCCAATTGCCGTATCGAAATTAAACTTTGTATGTATATAGTATATATTATGTAGTTCAGATGACAATACTATGATTTGGCATCTTAGAACCGATCTGATGATGGAGCCAGGTGGATAGTAGAACTCTTCAGTGGCTACTAGCTAACCTTCTACGAGTTTGGGCGCATAATATAATTCGTTTCGACAAGTGCAACAGATTGAGCTTAGTAACGATGGTCTGAGAATGGATGCAAGAGGTGGACTTCTTGTTGACTTTTTAATTTAGTTCGTTATTATAGCTTATTTATTTTCCTATACCATGAAAAATATTTTGTATTTTTATACATATTGTATGTAATCACACCTGCACAGTCCTGACAACGAGGCCGAGGCAGGAGTGTGCTACACTTATAAATGTAACCTACAAGCTTATTGTCATCTACTGTGCACGTTCCTAGACACCATGCTATAGATAATTGCCCAACAAAAAACCAATAACAATTTGCTCTACTCAGAAACTACACCCAAAACTGTACTATCGCACACAAACATAGTGCAAATTATCATACCAACGAGGTCTTTGTTCTTGAACGTTGTAGTATAATTAAACTATTTAAGGAAATATTTCCGGTTATCCTCAACTCATTCGAAGGCAACGCACACCTGACATAGACCTTTACCCAGCCAAGTCGTGACCCTAATCGGCAATGGACAGGAACAGTAACTCTTCGAGGCTACGTGGGTAATACGTCTGTAAAAAAATATATAGTGATAATAGGTTGGTTGATTTCTTCAGATCCGTTTCTTCAGCCGCGTTGTATTTTTACCGTTTCTTTCGGCAATAGGTTTGTCGAACTATAACATTAAATCGATATTCTTAGACATATTAAGAAATGAAGTCTGTCTGGTCTAGATGTCAAATTAATAAGAAGTACCTCACCAGAATCAGACAGAATATAAACTTGCAAGATTAAACGAACGTACATAAACACGTATACATAAAGTAAAAATCCAGTAAACGTAGATGTTAAAGATGTAAATATTAAGTTTTGTTTTAAGTGAAAAACTAGCATTGGCAGATAACTATAATAACTGTAACTCCACACATCTCATACACGGCCGACTGATCCCAAACTAGGCAGAGCCTGTACTATGGTAACCAGACTGCTGATAAACATACTTATAAATTTCTAAATACGTACATATTATAGATAAATTACACCCAGACACAGAACAATTATCGTGCTCATCACACAATTATTTGTCCCGGGTGGGAATCTCTGGCTTAGCAGTCAGGGTCACTAACCACTAGATCAACAGGCCATCGGATATTTCGGATTTAATAGTAATGGAACTAGAAATAGCGTGTTCTCCCACTCGGCTCATTCGTGGGCGTTGGATTAGACGCTTTCTAAAGATAAAAGCTCTTAACTAAAGAAACATGTTCTTCATGTTAGATAGTAATCGGTAGATGGAAATGTTTTAATTTGAAGAGCATCTTAATCATAAAAAGTCCTGTTATGTCCTTATTTTTTTAAATGTCATAGTAAATCTGCTACGCTACAATTATAGTGTTAAAATCATTTCATATGGATGGAAAAAACTTATCGAATCACGGTTTGGGCCTTAAGGTAATATCGCAGATAATATTATTATCTTCACGGAAATCTATTTCTGTTATGTGAAAATATCGCCAAAGATACATGACAATACGCCTGATATAATTGATAGATTGTACAGAAATTTGATCTATTTATTACGAAAATATAGCCTTATAAGATCTGTGCTTAACTAAACGGCTTGAACGACTATCAGGATTACAAAAATAGTTTTCAGATATTTTCGGCGTTACGTAAAATTCTAAAAATGAAAAGAATCCGTTCCGAATTCTCCCGGTAAAAGGATTGCCTTAGTTACGTTCCAATTCTTTCATCCGCTTAAAAGATTAATAACTGACAAGAGTGTACTTAGTTAATAAACGAGTACCTGAGAGACCGAGCTTCGCTTGATAGCTTTTAGTAAAATCGTCATAGATAAGAATAAGATATACGAATATTTCAGTTACTAATTATGCCAATTATTTAAAGAAATGTCAATTTTCAGAAAGCTCTTTTTTAATAAATAATCATTTCCCGATTCCAGGCTTGCAAAACACTCATTTGTGTATATGTTACGCTTCACTCAACATTTTCTAGTGATTTTGTTTTGTCTATTGTAAGTCACCTAATTAGCCATGTGCTGCATTTTTTTATTCTAGTGAATATTTGTAGATACTACAAATATAAAGTACACAGACAGGAACCCTATACAAGGAGGCTCAACTAAAAGAATTACAGACTATAAAAAAGATAATTAAAACCCACACTATACGATGACATTTCATCATAATTCAATGTAAATAGGTACGTCATGAAAGGCGTTCCAAATAAATAAATTTGAAGTATACAAATAAGTGATATTTCTCGAAATGGCCCATATACCATGCTCAAGTGCGGTGGTAAAAGATAAAAGGTACCCATCGACTAAATTCTCTGGAGGGAGAAAGGTTGACATCGTTGACCCAAGCACGCCTCGTTGTCTCGCCCAAAATTTAAATAGGCCGTAAAATGTTTGTTAACAAAAGCCTTTAACTGAATGTTCGAGGATTATAACCACAATATAATCCAATAAATATGTGTTAAAAATTAATGATTTTATATCATTCAATTAATAGAAAATAATTGACAAAAATGTTACATAAGGAACAAAATCAATGGATTAATATTTTATTAGTAGATATTTAATTGTACATTATGATGTTGAGAATAGAAAAAAACCTAAAAGGTTAAAACAATGTAAATTATTTCTTCATCAATTTTAAATCATGACATGTAAGGACTTCGTCGCGTTCATCATAATTATTATTCCACATGTGGTTATTTGTGTATTTCTAGACTCAAATGCCGCGTTTCTATAATCAAGAAACGATTCAAAACGAATCATTTCTTACGGACGGTAAATTTTGTTGAATTTTTCACGAAAATTTTACCATCCGTAAGCAAAATGAATCGTTTCTTGATTATAGGAACGCAACATAAATAAGTGATAGTTAACACACTCAAACAAGGTTGTATAAGATACTACTTGTTGCCCTTTGTCTTTCTTCGCGTGGAAATTCAAATGTATCCCACGAGAACCGATTTTCAAAATTTTGCGTTCCGTAAGAACCTTCTAAAAAGTATTAGAAAACATAAAAAAAATGAATGAAATCGGTTAAGTCGTTCTGAAGTTATGGCCTGACCAAGGGAAATAGAGATGTTTCTATATATATATATATATATATAGATAGTATAAGACATTTTTCTTTTTTTATGAAGAATACTAGTACTGTGGGTAGCAAGGATGTTGAAAAAAATGCAAAATAATTTACACAGCGCCGAGTCACCACACTGGATAGATAATATTACCGTGACTGTACTATTCGGGAGCTAGCCACTATTATGAATATTTGAGGTTAGGCCTCATCGAAATTGTGTGAAATTCTGTTGAACAATTTGGGATGAATTTGGGTAATTAACTGTTAGTAAGTAACACCAAAAACATAAAACGCTATATATAATACGCAGGATATGCGCATATGTTGTGGTAAGGCGACTGGCCTTACATACATATGTATATAGATTGTAATGATATAAGATGGTTCTAGTGTCAAAAGAGCATAGAAATATGTTACAGGACTGCACGCCATTTTCAACCAATTTGCGTAATATCTTTACGCAAATTATTTGAAAATGGCGTGCGTTAAAACATTATATTGATATTTAATACACATATTTAAATCTTATTACTATTATAAATACGAAAGTTCGGATCAATGAATGTTTGTTGCTCAATCACGCCAGAATGGCTGAATAGATTTGGATGAAATTTGGCACAGAGATAAGATTATAGTCTGGAATAGCATATAGGCTAAAATAAAAAAAATACGAAAATCACGCGAATTTAGTGTTGTCCATACATACACATACCTACATTACAATAATAAACAAATGAAACATACTTTCATACAACTTTGATCACTTATTTTACATAAATTTAACCTAATATGTAACACTAGCAGCGCCCCGCGGTTTTACCCGCGTAAGTTCCGATCACGTAAGAATATCGGGATAAAAAGTAGCCTATGCGTTAATCCAGGTCTCCAGCTATCTACATACTAAGTTTCATCGCAATCGGTTGCGTGGTTTTTTCGTGAAAGAGTAACAAACATTTATCCATCCCAACTTTCACATTTATAATATTAGTGGGATTTTTTTATATTTTCTTCACGATTCTAATGATTGAGTGAGCAGATTTTAACATAAAACTATTTATCAGGGAACTTTATAGAATGTACTGGGTATATAGGTATATGCAGTTTCCAGTTTTTTAAGTACCTTCCGTATAAGAACGTCCTTAAAAATTCAATTGGTGTGGAAAAATTATTTCAAGTGATAAATACTAAAATTGAAATGAATACTTAAAAATTCAATTGATAAAACAGATTTATTTCAAATTATTTTTTATCAAAAGACATGCTGCATTGAAAGATAAATTGAAAACGAACTCTTTATTTAATTCAGCTCCGACAAAGGCAAAACAACATTTCTACAATCAGATAAATATCTCGAACTTCTTATTTTGAATTCTGAATCCAACAATAGAGTTCATAACAATATGAATCCAACAACTTCGTTATGTAGACTCCTTTTCATCAGTCACAAAAAATAATTGAATGTCCTCATACAAAATGTTATATACCTATAATACTTTTCTGTTGCAACCAATTCGGTCATTAAATTAATGTTTATTCTAAAACTTATTATTGAATATTGCCATAATTAAGCAATGTTTAATACTAAACTACTGTTACAGACAGGAATAGCTCGAAGCAATATTGAAATAAATGTTTCAGTAAGCAAAAAACAATACCTACTTTTTGGGTTAACGTGTCACGAGCCGTTGTTCTTTGTCTGGGTAATTTATCTATAATATGTATGTATTTAGTAATATATAGGTTTGTTTATCAGCAGACTGGTTAACATAGTACAGGCTTTGTCTAGTTTGCAAACAGGTGGCCGTGTGTGAGGTGTCACAAATTATAATTATATATAATAACAACAATAACTTTACACATTTCACACACGGGCGTCTGATCCCAAACTAGGCAGAGCCTGTACTATGGTAACCAGACTACTGATAAACATATTTATATATTTCTAAACAGATACATATTATAGATAAATTACACCCAGACACAGAACAATTTATTGCGCTCATCACACAATTATTTGTCCTGGGTGGGAATCGAACCCACGACCCCTGGCTTGGCAGCCAGGATCACTAACCACTAGATTAGCAGGCCAGTCCAATCCAGTATTATTAGTATTTTGTATATTATATTATCTAATCTATCTATCTTTATGAGAAATAAAGTTATCTTAAACCTGATATGTCAACTGAACAACAATAATGAATAGTAAAAAACAATTCAATACCTAGTTGGACACGATTAATTTACCATCAATGAAAACCCTTGATAAGTGATTTCAAGGCCAATTTTATCTATTTTCTTCGCAAAGTGCCAAAGTCAACTAGCTATACGACGTGACCATTATCGACAAAAGCGCCTTATGATTTTAAACCTCCTACTTTATTTTTATAGTTTTTTTACTTATAATCGAAATTCCTTTTACGCTTTTTAATGTCATACTGGTGAGGGTAGTACAGCCTGGGAAAAATCATGGCAGAAACTGCAGTATACAAAGAACAACCCGCCGGAATCTCGATATAATATCGAAACCCATCCAACGCTTGCCGGAACATTGTGTGCGGAAAACCTTAACTAATTGAGCGAGACGACCATTTATATACGAACGTCAACCCTTTTCAAGACCATACTCCATTTAGAACGGTCAGAGGTGCCAGCAAGCTTACGAAATTTCAAGACTTGCGAATAATTCCGTGCCAGGCACGTGATTATTCGCGTGAACACATTGACATGTCGTCTTGCATGTTTTTTTTTTTATTGTCGTAATAATTCATAAGCATTAGGAATTTATATGAAAAAAATGTACAGTTTCAAATATACATAAATTTTGGAGCAATCGGCTTTGGAAATATGTTGACATCTCGCATTTAACATGTCTAACTTGACAAAACCTCATGTCAAATTAACGATTCACATGATTTTGTGAATGGACATTGATATTTTCTTATATATATCAACTTCTCAGTCACTAAAATAATATTCGTTATTTGAAAGCTCAACATATACATATAATCTAATGATACGATATAGAATTGAGAACCTCCTTTTCTTCGTCGGTTAATAATAAGAACCAAAACTCAAAAGTCAAACCGTCTTATTATTTCTCGTAGAAAAACTCTTTTTAGATTAGTGTATATTTCCTTGTGTGATTGTGTTTGATTTTTAGAAATTTCATTTATTTAGTGCCAGCGATCAGTGATCAAAACCAATTTTGCTTCAATTATGCAGGTTTGTTTGTTTTTTTATAAATAGGTGTGTGTTTTAAATACGTTTAAGATCAAGTGTGTAGTGATTGATCAAGTTCATAGTAATATACATAATTACATATATTATTTATGTTTCAATCAATCCATCGGTATTTCAACTGTGTCGACTAAACTACGGACAGGAGGACCAGACCGTCTCGTGGGCTGCCATAACACACCTATTTAGTTGAAAAAAAAACATAAAAATGTTTAAAACATTGTTATTTTGAAAGACGTTAATTAAGAGTATATTTTTTAAATAATAAAGTATTCTTAGATTAACACAATCTCACCGCAATTTGACAGAGTTTTTTTTATGTTATAGGGAGCAAACGAGCAGACGGGTCACCTGATGGTAAATGACTACCGCCGCCCATGGGCACCTGCAACTCAAGAGTCAGAAGTTCGTTGCCCCCCTTTAAGGTGGGAGTAGGGAAGAGGGGGGAGAGAGGGTAAGGGCGGGAATAGGGGAGATATGGGGAGAGGGAAGGGTTAGGGCCTACGGTAAACTCACGGTTTTCTGTGAGGCCGTGGTATCACTCCGGTCGAGCCGGCCCATACGTGCCGAAGCATGCCTCTCCCAGTGTTAATCTGCAACTGCCCGTTTTCAAGTGAGCCTTGTGATAAGAAATATTTAATTTTGTACCACTTAACGGCTACAATTCAAAGCCACAATATTTCTATTCTAAACAGCTTTTTATGCTACCCTCTATTTTAAAAGTAAAATCCTTTCCTATTTACGAAAACACAAACGGAGAAAATCTCGAACTGTTACGAAATAAATAACTCGGAATAACAAATAACACACTAGCCACGATGGATGATAAAGATAAAACGATTTTTTATGACGCGGAAAAAAGCTAAATTGAAGCAAAATGCGGTAATCCGTTCAGCCGACATGTAGATTTTATTGCCGTGCATGCCTCGCACATATTTTATCTAGTCTGTATATCAAAAATACTCTCCTAAGCGAGCAGTTACACATAGAACAGAACAGGGATAAGTATTGCAATATAGTCAGAAAGGATCTTATATGCTTTGAATAACAATAAGAAACACTTTATGTCTTTATCAGAAAATAAGTAGATGGTGTATATTGGTTGGCAAAAATTAAAATTAGTTTGAGATGAATTTGCTTTCACTTCATAAGCATTTAAAATAAAAAAATATAAATAATGTATTTAAATTTAACCAATAATAGGTATTTTTGAATTGCCATGAGTGAGAGTCAGTCAGTCGTGAAGGTAATTTACGGTTTCAATACGTAGATCCTATTGAGAAGAATTAAGAAGAATAATTTTTAATAAGGTTTTTTACAAATTTCTAGGATACATGCCTTAAAATGAATATTAAATGTGAGGACAATATAACACAATATTAACAGTCGCGATAATTAGGTACTATATTTAAATAATATCAGTCCGGAGATGACCATCCCCGACTAACGGCATCCGTTGAAGGGAGCCGAATTCAGTTATCGACGTGCGTCTGCGGTCAGCCACAACCGTACACCGTACACATATAAAGTCAACCAAGCCAATCCATTTCAAGGAAGGATAATTATCTATATTAGATGTATAAATCGAGGTTTAAGCGATATAGTACTTATAAGAATAATTTCTTAAATTCCCGACGTTTTGTTCGTTTTCACGAGTGGATTGATGACAGCTCAGCAGCAACTCCGTGAGTTGCAACTAACTATCCGTCTCCTACTCGAGGTATGATGGTATGATTCCATATGATAGCAAAACATGTGATGACAGAATTTCATTTTTTTTTTTTTAAATAAATGTACTAGCAACGTTGGTCTGACATTACTAGTATTCTCGTTAACCCGTTCAGCTAAGCTAAATGCTTGTGTTAGGAGTGGGTTTACATCGGTAGTGTACTGGGTGGGGTTTGAACCCGCAACCACTTGATCACAAGTCCGACGCCTTAGCCATTACGCTACCACCGCTTCAAATGTTTGCAAATGGTATTTCATTTACTTCTCGTACTAGTCTGTAAAAATACAATACATAGTTCAGACAATATTTAATCCACCAAAGGCTAAATGATATTTGAATGAGCAGAAGTATTTTTTATAAGCTATTCGTTAAAATTCCTTAGTATAAAGTATTCTCTCACCACAGTCCGTATCTTGCAAGTTTCTCAAACAAAACACTTAACAAAGATGTTTCCAATATACATTTCTACCACAAGAGTGCCTGTCTCCCTTTCTTTATTAGGGATGCAATGTGTTTACTCGAAATGATACGGGTTCACGTTCCTTCCGGAGTATGGTCGTGTATTTGTGCAAGTTTCAAGATATTATTGAATTTGTGACCCATTTACATTTCAGTGGCTGTTATTGCTGAATGAAAGGTAAAGAAGAAGGTCAAGGATATTCATATGGTGGGCGTTACGTAAATAAAGAAGGAGCACAGAATAATCATAGCAACAAAAGTAGGAGATATTTTATATGTAATATTATACACAACACATACTACAGATAACGCGGTTAAATAGTCAACTCTATTATAATAATAATAATAGACTTTAAAGCATCTACATCTTGGCTACGGTTTGGTGATCTTTTCGGAGAAACCAAAGGTCTTTGCAATTATGGACGAAGTTGTAATAACGAATAACTGTCGCAAAAATATATCCTGAAAGATGGTACGGTGGATATCTGTCAGGCATATCACCGTCCCGGTGAATCCATCAGGCATATTATTTCTGGTTGTTCTCGTCTTGCCAACGGTGAATATTTGCAAAGACACAATCAAGTGGTCAGGATTGTACATCAACAACTTGCCCTAAAATACAATCTTGTGCATTCAGAGGTGTCATATTACAGGTATGTGCCCGACCCAGTTCTCGAAAATGGTCGTGCCACATTGTATTGGGATCGATCTATCGTCACTGACAGAACTATTGTTGCCAATAAGCCTGATAAAGTGCTGATAGACAGATGAGAGCGCCGCGCAATGTTATTATAGATATCGCTGTTCCTCATGACGTGAACCTCGGGAATGTTGAAAAAGAAAAACAAACGAAATTATCGATATGTGGAATGTCGATTCGGCGATCATTGTTCTGATTGTCATATCTGCTCATGGATTAATAGCCAAGAGCCTCGATCAATACCTTAAGAGACTCGCGTTAGACGGCTGGATCAAGGGACTGATGCAGATAGCAGTTCTCCTCGACACAGCCCGTATAGTGAGGAGGTTCCTATCTTTGGAGCCCTAACCACCGGTGTCTTGGTCAGTGGTCTACTATTTTTTATATTTTTTATATATATTTTGTTTTATACATATTTAAAAATGAAATTTATAAGTTTTAAGTTTAATAAAGGGAAATAATAATAATAACTTGATACATCTCGCACACGACCGTCTGATCCGAAACTAGAGCCTGCACTATGGTAACCAAACTGCTGATAAATATACTTATATATTTCTAAATAGAATGGCACGTTATAACAAAAAGAATAGAGGGTGGCAAGTGGTAGGCTATTGACATGATGAGTAATATTCAGGGTTTTTATTTACATTTATTTTATTGAATTCCTCCCGTGTAAAGTTTGATGGAAGATTTCACGCGTGACACAAGGCATCTGCGAGTGGGTGTCACCCCTATTGTTCCAGTTAGGTGATAAATACGTTTAAAAAAGTTATCTATACTATAAGTTATGTAAATATCTATATATAACCCATTTTGTTATTGACACTGATAATTAGACTTATATGTAAACCGGTAAGTTTTAAAATCAGCGATTTTTACTAATACGATGGGTGAAAATCACTAGTAAATAATTTAGATGAATTTATGTATGAGCTTTTATGTAAAAAACTTATATTAAAACTATCCATGCGAATATTTAACTTTTATCAACGACAACAGTGTACATATTTTAGAAAATACCAACCGTAATTTAGCTCTGTCCAGTAGCGTTTTCAAAATGAACTGTCCTGGCAAACAATTTTCTTCGGTCCATTCTCGGTCGTATTTCATTTGTTATATTTATCTTCTTAATTACTAAACGGCTGATATTTTGAGTGCTTTTGAGTAATAAAGGCTCTTTATGTTGTTTTAAGTACTGTCCTTAAAAATGTTTTGATAATAAACAAAGGTTAAATTAAGGTTGAATGAATCAGTAGTATTAAGTAGCAGTAACTTTAAGATTTGATTTGTCAATACTTCTAAATATATACATCTACTTACACAAATAAATAAAATCTAAAGTGTATGTTTGTAATGTCATAATAACAGCATTTTATTCAATGCACCCGAATGTTTACACGGTACATACTTACCAAATATACCAAAAAAACATTTTTTTCACTTTTTTGTCTGTCCGTCTATTGGTTCCGGCTAATCTCTGGAACGGGTGGACCGATTTCCACGGGACTTTTACTGACAGATAGCTGGTGTTAAAGGGAGTAACATAGGCTACTTTTATTTTTGAAAAAGAATTAGAGTTCCGAGCAAAATATATAAATATGTACACGCGAGCAAAGCCGCGCGGGGAAGACCTAGTAATTAATTAAATTTTGAATGACTTCTTTTGTAACTTTTATTATCATTATGTAAAATATATCAAACAGCCATTCTGCCGTCCTATGTCTCATTTTGCGACAGCTTCCGATAGAATAATCTCCATCGGTGTTTTTCGTTTAGGTTAAGCCGCGTTTTAATGAGAAACGTTGCCTGGAATTATAGATGGGTATTGAACCTATAAGCCTTAGGTAATTTCGTTCCCGTAGGCGTGTTCTAATGGTTTAATATGTTACCTTAAATTGCTTGAGATGATTATCAGGGTCTGGTATTTTATTTTAAACATCTTTTGTTACTATCATAGACCTAAGGAATCACGTTCATAGACCTTAGGTTTGTTTAAGTTTATTAATTTAACAAATTATATGTAACTAAGTCGAGAACGAAACTCGTAGAAATACCTAGTATTATGTAGGTCTCTAAATCTCTACTACGACTAATCAACTTTCGAGTAATCTAGAATCTAAAGACTGCTAACCGGTCCACCTCTACTAACTACATTTTCAGAGTTGTCACGTGTACGGTTCGGCCCGAACAGAGATCGTGCTAAACCGTGTCCTCTACCTCGAATGTAATCCAGAGTAAAAAAAAAGATAAAAAAAAGTCTTTGGAAAATTACCATGTCAATTTTTTCGAAACCCATAGACCCACCATGCCTACCCGTTGCCAGTCAAGCCTACTGTTTCAGCCGAGAGGTGAACACTTTTTCTTCCAGACCATAAACTTTCGGTTCGCCAGATTTTTTATGCCTCGCACAACCAATATCTGGAATAATTGTGCGACCATTACTTCCGGACATAACTAAATACTCATATCAAGCTCACACATCAAATTTTCGATATAGGTATATCTCTTTTTTTTGAAATGTTACAAAAGTCGTAATATTACACGTGAAAACTTTTAATTGGCCTTCACCTTTGTATTAATATATTATCTATTGTATGATTTTTAGCTGTAAGTTTTACAAACAATGTAAAATAAAATAATGTGTGTGTGGCATTTCCGGACCCATACTACCTTCAAACCTTCAAGAAAAGAGCGTACTCCCATCTCAAAGGTCGGCAACGCACTTGTGACTCTTGAATTGCAGATGCCCATGGGCGACGGTAGTCACTTACCATCAGGTGACCCGTCTGCTCGTTTACCCCAAATAATATAAAAAAAAATCTCCAATCTCCACCCACTGTACACTGACGTTTTGGTATATGTCCAGATTTATATATTTCATGATTACGATACACGAAAGATACACGGTTTTATTCACGTGTGTACGTCCAAGATGCCCGATTACTTTCAGACCCTATATAGATCCTGTATCGAGGGTTGAACAGTAGGGTTGCCACACTTACGCGATACCGACGCGGTAAGTCACTTTCTCAAACACCATTATTCAAAAATAAATTGCCGTTGTAAAACCTGTCTTATGAATAGTCCTATAAAACTGTAAGTTTTACAAAGCTAAACCATATCTCCACCTGCTAAAAGAATCTGAATGTACCTAATATTCAACCTTAAAACCCTCTTCAGAACAAACCTCTCTAATAATATCAGGTCTAATGAAATTTTATGTCCTAAATATACGCAAAGGTACTTTACTTAATGTATTTGAAAGCGTACAATAGCACCAGGCTCTATAACTATCCGACGAGTTAGGTAAAACATTATTAAGTTACACATTTTGGCCGCTACCATAAACGTATTTTCTAACTGCATTAGCGTTTTATTGTTTCTCTTTTTAACCTTATTATGGAAGAAATATACTTTGTGTATTTTGGCAAAATAGTAATATTATTATTTATTTTTTTATGGTATAGGGGGCAAACGAGCAGACGGATCATCTGATGGTGAGTGACTACTGCGGCTACTGCCGCCCATGGGCACCTGGAACTCAATATTCACAAGTGCGTCGCCGGCTTTTGAGATGGGAGTACGCTCTATAAATACTCTTTGGCCACGACACACGTCTAGTGGTATTGTGTAAAAATTTAAAGACATAAGTAGATGCCAGGTTACCGTTACGCTACGGCCTTTAAGGTGGGAGTAAGGGAAGAGGAGGGAGGGAGTGAGAGAGGGAGAGGGAGAAAGGAAGGGAGAGGGAAGGGTTAGGGCCTCCGGTAACCTCACTCACTCGGCGAAAAGCAATGAAATTATTGCTTGATTGCCGGTTTTCTGTGAGGCCGTGGTATCACTCCGGTCGAGCCGGCCCATACGTGCCGAAGCGTGGCTCTCCCACATTATGTCTGAAATGTATTCTATTCTAAAAAAATAGTAGTCTCATTAGGAGGGATGACCACTCAAACCACTTCATCTTTTGATTTACTTTACCTAAAAATATTTTGTAAATTATATAAGTAAATAGGTATTGTACAAAAGTAGCCCCTTTGTAGGCTAATTTCATATCTCAAAATAATAAAATATTTGTTGCAAACTACGAGTAAAATAGCGTACGAAGAGCATTGACCAGATTTAACATTTGGGTAAATTGTAAAAAAACATACTTCTCGACTTTAACAAAAGGAAGGTCACCAGATTTTTATATACGCTTAGATGGATAGTATGCTCAAAGATATTTGGTTTTACTACATTTTCGGATTTCAATGAGTATTTCTTCTTTTATTTTTGTTGCAAAGTGAACAGTTTAATTTAGAAATGAATGTCCCACTCTAGGGAACGATATATTATAATGAAAGTCGCTTATACTTTTTAAAGCTAAGCTTATTTCTGACCTCGAAGTAAATTTTCAAACAAAGATGGCTTGCCATATGGTTAGCGACTACCGGTGCTTATAAATACTCGTACTTACAATGGCAGGGGTGCTCCCTAACGTGTTGCCAACCTTACCATATTTGGAACTTTGGCAACCCTACTCACTAGCTCAAATAAAACATTTAAGGACGAAAAATTCCAGTAGAAAAATTCTAATATAGCGTAGCGTAATGGCTAAAGCGTCGGACTTGCGATCAAGTGGTTGCGGGTTCGAACCTCACCCAGTGCACTACCGATGTGAACCCACTCCTAACACAAGCATTTATCTTAGCTGGAGGAGTTAACAAGAATACTAGTAATATGTGACCCACGTTGCTAGTATTCTTTAAAAAAAAGGTATTTAAAAAAAAATGTGTGGATGCAATTCAGTAGCCAAAAAGTAAAAGTTATTGGTCAAATTAACACAGATGTGTTAAAATAATTAACATAAATTAATTAACCAACGAATTTTAATACGCAAATGTACAAAAATTACAGCACGTTGGAATTGACGCAGGCGCAAAGACAAAGATTATAGGAAACACTGATACTTGTAATCTATCTCATTCTCTTGCAGACTAAATTCTATTTATGAATATGTTTGTCTCTTTTCAAAGATTATAGTGTGGCATATTGCCTTAATTCATTATTTATAACTGATATTTATAACTTATATATATATACGAAACACTGTACTTGTCTAGCTTGGCTCTTTTTAGTGTGAGTTTCACTTCATAACGGAACAACCCTATTTCAAACAAATTTAAATACCATAAATACGTAATACGCATAAATACAGTAATTAGAACAAGTTATAAATACATCTAACGTAAAATATTAATTCATAAGGAAATGTCTTCCACCTTCCAATTACGTTTATTTGCATTGCTTATTTTCAGAGAGTAGGTAGATTGTGTAACAGTGGATTATTTTTTAGGGTTCCGTTCCTCAAAAGGAAAAAGGAAACCCTTATAGGATCACTTTGTTGTCCGTCCGTCTGTCAGTCTGTCAAGAACCCGTAGACGCATCAAGTTGAAATTAATACCAAATGCATAAGTCTGCGGTCCCTTGAAGCTATAAAAAAATCAAGCCTCTAAGTCAACGCAATCAAAAGGTAGCCATATCTTTTGATTGCGTTGACTTAGAAGCTTGATTTTCACTTAAGCCTTATATTTAACCAAATTTGAACATTTCGCTGGTAAATCAAAACCTAAGGGGTACTTCCCATTGACCTAGAATCACAATCAAAATTTGGTAGGAAGCAAGGTCTCACAGCACAAGTAAAGGAAAAAATCTACAGACTAGTCACTAGACTATCTACATATTGCGGTTACTATACTATACGGTACTTTTAGAGACGTATCGATGAGTGGGCTGATGAGTCCGTGAAACTGGATGTTTTTCTGCACGAACAAGCGATTTAGGCAGACTATGTGTTCATGCACCTAAACTAAGAAGGAATACTAGTTTTATTCCGAAGACATCTTCTAATCTCTACAATTTATTTGTATCCAGCAGGAAGAAGAAGAAGACATTATAATGGTGTTCTCAACATTCGTACCAATTTTCAGCTCTATACAAATTGTTACCTTACCACTATCTTTTTAGCTAACTTGACCAGAACAATACTTTACATTTAATTATAAGAAGTACCAAGCATTAACTAGCATCTAAATATCCAGGTATCCAATATTACTCATATAAATACAATACAAAATTTAAGACGCGTATAGAATCGTTCGTTGTTGCCTGTTGACCGGAATGTCACGGTACGTTATCCCGCTCTTATAAGGTGGCAACGATTTGTTGGGCTGAGGGAGGTATTTAAGAGCAGCTACTGAGCGTTTGTTCACTCCAGTGCACATAATATATTCGATATATATAGCGAATCTACTGTACCCCGTTATGCACTGTTACTTACTCTCCCCTATTGTTAAGTGACATCTTTATGAATGAGCGATTTATGTTATTCGATTCAGCATTTTGAGGATTGGATCAGGAAGCGTATTAAAAATTTTAAACTAGCAGCTTTAGAAACCGGTCCAATGATACCGTATATATCTATAAATGAGCCATCGAACACTAAAATATTTTTTCAATTCGAACCAGTAGTTCTTGAGATTAGGGCGTTCAGCCAAACAAACAAACTTTTCAGCTTTATAGTATTAGTATAGATAAAATGTTTTCACTGTTCACAAGCGTTGCTATGACAACGGAAACTGATATGACAAACATGTTTGATCGTTATACTTGGTTATACTTTTCCAAATATAATATTAAAAGTATTTCTTTTGTTTTTCGTTTAAGTCAATTGATGTAAAAATCCAAAGTTATCTGGATATGTTTCTTTTAAAACGTAATTTTTTTAGTATAGAGTCATGAAGTTGCAGATGTTAATAAAAAAATATAGGTGGTCATGGGACCGCCGACAGAAGTGAAAACTTAAACGAAATGACGAACTTAAAACGTCACATTAACAGGTAAATGACATTAATTAATAAAGAGCTGACAGAACTCAATATTTCGATTAGCGCCCTCTAGTGGATGTATATATGTATTATTAACGTGACGGTCACGAGTTCAGCAATCAGTAAAAGTGCACAAACGTGGCTAAAGAAGTTTACACCTCAAAAAATAGAGTGTCAGCTCTGACGCACGACTAGTGTTTACAATTAATTACAATTTACTGTTAAAAGCTAAAACAAAAAAAGAAACAAAAAAGTGGGCTAGGGTAACATTAATATAATGTGGTCTAATGTCGTCAGGCAGTTCAAAGGTATGCAAATACCTAAAACAATTACGTTAACTCCCTACACCTACGTTAACATACGTAATCGTATATTAAAGTTTAAAAGTTAATTTATTATATTTATTTACTGCAAATTGTTATCAGGACTGTTTTGTTTTTATTTGTATAATAGAATAGTCAACAGCTTCGGCATCCAATGTTTCGTGTCCGGTTCAACAAGCAAAGCGAAACCAAATAGATATTGCTTCTCTAAACAACGTTATATCTGACTAGTCCAGCTAAAGAGTTAAAACAACATAACAGTCTTCAAATAAAATGTCACGAACGACTATATTTATATAATAATATTTTTTTATTCTATTTCTTACTTTACCAAATACCAAGAAAAATTGTTAAAGTTGGAAGTCCTTTTGTTTTTTTAAATGATGTATCGACTACTCGCATTCGCAGAATCGTTTATTTTATACTACTAAAATTACATTAAAAATAGCCAGGGCATCTGATTCTAAACGACCATGGTGGCTCATAAACGCCACCACAAGTGTTGTAATAGGATGGGTGTCATTAACTTACTTTCCCATATAACTTATAACTAACGAAAATAAAAAAAAGTAATTTCAAAGAACCCTGTCCGTGCGCTTTAGAGAATATTTTTTATTTACATAATTATTTTTGTATCTTTTTATGGTTTTAAATAGGATATTTTTCAGAATGTTGTTACTGGATCATTAAATTGTCTATACGATACGAGGCTACTTTAAAAATAGCAATCACATCACGGTATCATTGGACCGGTTTCTAAAAGTGCTAGTTTAAAATTTTTAATGCGCTTCTTGATCCAATCCTCAAAATGCTAAATCTAAAAACATAAATCGCTCATTCATTTTCACAAAAGTTCGCACTGCTAACTCGTTTTCCTTTCGTAACAGTCGACAAAGGAACGACACTTTGACTGCTAAAGTTAGTCGAGCGCTCTTCAAACCCCATTATGCCAGCACTGCGCTTTAGTAGAACCTATACCTAAGCTATAACCTACAAATGTAATTTGAGGTTTATCAAATAGTTCATTCGGTTTTAGGTACATAATATTCGCACGACATTTTCGCGAGACTGCATGTTCCATTTGGATAAAAAAAATTAAAAGAAATTTAGTATTTAAGGTTTCTATTTTTACTTACTAAGTGCTTAATCGTTTTTACTTGTGTAACTATTAACATAATTTTTTGTCTGTGTATGCTGACGTAAGTCAAAGCTACTTACTGTTATTTTTATGGGATTTTATACTTATGTTATAATATTTGTTACCTAAGTACTAACCGAAAGTTTTAAACTTGCGAAAAATATCTTTAATTATTTCTCTCAATCAAATATCTTCTAAAAACTATCCTCATATCTTGTGCCAAGTAACTCAAACGATACTACTGTCCATTCATAACTTTCAATCTTGGATTTAAATCTGAGATTGCACAGCAATTTTAGAGCAATTTTATTCCGCAGCGTTTTCAATGACGTATTCATTCTATTTTACCTTTCCTGTGTTTGTTCAATGGGTTTGTAGGATGAAAATTGAACTTTATTTATTAAGGACTAGCAGTTCCCGCGCGGCTTTGCTTGCGTGTACATATTTATATATTTTGCGTGGAACCCTAATTCTTTTTTCAAAACAACAATAGCCTCAGTTACTCCTTATAACACCAGCTGTCTGCCAGTGAAAGTCCCGTGGAAATCGGTTCAGTCATACGGAGATTAGCCGGAACAAAACTGATTTTTAAGCATAGGTATCGTACAAATAACTGTATGAGCTTAAAAAATTATTGAAATTACAAACAGGCACTTGAATTTTATTTATTTGTATTTTTTTTTATGGTATAGGGGCAAACGAGCAGACGGGTCACCTGATGGTAAATGACTACCGCCGCCTTTGGGCACCTGTAACTCGAGAGTCACAAGTGCGTTGCCGCCCTTTAAGGTGGGATTAGGAGAAGAGGGGGAGGGGGCAAAGCATTGCTTCACTGCCGGTTTTCTGTAAGGCCGTGGTATCGAGCGGAGTCGAGCCGGCCCATACGTGCTGAAGCATGGCTCTCCCATGTAATTTTTACGGAAAAGAATTGTATTCATCAATTCTAAAGTGGCCATCGCTGCTCGTTAGAATTGATTATATTAAGCAGTTTAGTGCTAAAATCATATTGCCTATAAATTCATAATTTTAGTATCCAGAACATTCATACCTATGCATACAAAAGTCATAAAAATTGTTGTACATGTGACAAAGTTGACTGATTTTTATTATGTCCTATTATGTGCTTTAGACTTTATAGCACTTGTAACGTTATAGTGTAGCATTAATATCGTTTTAATACTACCGTAGTACCACTTTCAAGGATGTTTATGGCTTGTATACGTTAATGTTTTCAAAATACACGACAGAGTGAGTTCTTCAAGAGAAACATTGTCGTACACGCCATGTTAGGAAATGCATTTTGTCTACGTATTGACGCTAGAAAAATAAATGTACAACTCATTATTTTAAGCAGATCGTAAGATGTCTATCGCTCAAAAGGATTCGAAATGGTCGTTAATACAGTTTGCTTCTGAACGTTAGCATATCTCAGTTGCCTGCCGTGGACCCTGTAAATAAAAATACTAAAATAAGAAATGCTTTCCAAAGGTTGTAACAGACAGAGACGACATTAAATTTTATTTTTCCAACTTCATCTATTTGTTATAATTTTTAGATAAAGAGAATTCTTTGCACCTCTTTTTGAGTAAATTTCGCGAACGGAGATATGTGCAATAAATCTGAAATAATTAAAGTTCATATGTCGAAGAGGTGCAGAAAGCTAAAATTTATTAACAATATTATGTGTAAACGGCTACAAAAAATCAACAGTATATACGTTGACCTGTCTTCGTACGGAAATACTATACAATGACAGCTCAACTTATACTGGTCATTGAAATAAAACACACTAAAGTTGATTCCATTAGGGTATTGAAACATACATAACACAACACAAACATACACTCTGCAAGAAGTGAGAAAAAACTACTGTGTTAAATAAAGCATATCATTTAACGTGGAACATTTAATTTTGAACCAGTTGTAGGTCCCATATCCTTTCTAAAAATATATCAAGGGAATATAAATCCTAAAACTTTGGGTAAAAACGGAGGGTGGAAGCTGACTGAAGCCTCAAGTGTGGTTACTCGCAAATGTCGCAAACAATGGAAGAAACCTTTTCTAAGATTTCGAAAACATTATACGCTATAAATTGCAGTCAGTGGCTTTCAATGGATCAGAACGTGGCATCGTTGCCAATACCCTAACGCAGAAAAACAAAAAATACCTATTGAGATTAGATTTTAATGTGACAATTATCTTATATTTAAATACGAAATATTATGACACTGAAAAATTATGATTATTTTGTTGTATTAAATTTATGATAATTGACAAATTCCAAGAAGAGTTAACCAAGCATTGGAATATCAGTTACTTGAACAGTTGTATTTCAATTAATACACTTTTCTTTGTAATAAAGCGAGAAAACCATAAGTTAAAAATAAATGAAACGCTTTAAAATTTGCTTTAACGTAACAATACAATATTTAAAACGCCAATAATCACCACACGATCAACCTGAATAGTCAACTACTTCTCCAGAGCACAATATACATGTAAAACATTACAATGACGTTATGGAAGCAATCAAACAATGAGCTATATATAGATCTTGCAATATTAATATCGACATTCCATATGTAATGAACTCACCTGTCAGATGTAATGTCAGCATATGCGTACAATGTACATGTCGCTGGTTTGTGAGAATAGCGACGGAACTAAAAATTATTGATTTTAGAGAATGGCAATGTTTTGTGATATCCGCTCGAGTATTTTGTTCTAAATATATAACGAACTTGTCAGTTTCTAACAAACGTTAGCACGAAATCGGCGTTTTATCTCTGTTCACCATAAAATATCAAAGATTTATGATCGTTTGGCATGCCTACTTGGTTCAATTCGACTGAATTTTGAATTACGTCGATATTCTCACAAACCAGCGATGTGATTTGACGTTTACCACGCAATTCGATGTATCTGTCATACATAATCTTTTATACATACAAATAAATAAAATTCAAGTGTCTGTTTGTAATGTTAAAATAACAACTTTTTACGTAGTGCATAATGATTGTTTAGACGGTGCTTACACCAAATAATGATTTTATTTTTAATTTTTTGTCTGTCTGTCTGTTTGTTCCATTCTTTTTGGGTTTAAAAAATGGGTGTAGTGATTTTGACGGGACTTTTACCTGCAGATAGCTGATGTTTATAAGGAGACTACTTTTAAACAACAAAAAAACATTCGCGACTTTGATACATATTAGCAGATAGTGTTAAAAAAGGTATTGTACCTTTTAAATATTATCGCGATTAAGTCACGAGTTACACGTCAAATAACAAAAAAAACGTTACAATCATAATAATAAAAATGCTTTTAATAAATAAATTAAGATATCTAGCTGTAATAATTAAATTAGCAGCTTTCGCTTAAATGCATAAAAAAGTTTTTACGGTACTATCAAGAAAACGATCAAGTTTGAGTATAAAATAATTTTTCGATGATATTAAAACTTGATTCAAATTTCTTTATGAGGAATACAGAATAAATATCCCCGCTGACCTGAAGTTACAAAAAATTTTGCCACTTCGACACAAATATACATATTGAGTCTAAACTAAAGGTGATTCCATTAGGGTACTGCCACAAATCACCATCATCACTCTACATCTGCAAGAAGTGAGCTAAAATTACTGTGTCAAATAAAGTATACCCAACATAAACTCCACTTCATCACTTGAAACACTCACGGTGGACATGGCACCATTTCCTGAATAAATTTATCACGATTCATGACAAATAATACAAACAAACAACTAAATTACACTAAAACGAAAACAGATGATCAAGACTGAATCGTTTATGGAGAATCAGTTGCAATATAAATAGTGTAAATGCCACTAAAATATGTGTGTAAATAAAGATAACTTAATTATAGGTTAAAGTTTTGTGGCCAAACCGCTAAAATGTTTGTTGTTCAAACCCCATCCAAGCCACAGTCTACATGATTAACACCCTAAAAGCAATTTCAATAGTTTACTAAGAGGTCAAACATTTAGTCAAATATTAAATATTTGTCACATTTCTATCTTTTATATATTACGTAAAACGCGCGAGCAAAGTCGCGGGCACAGCTTGTTTGAATATAAATTGAGAGTACCTACCTGAAATAACAATTAAAGAATTGCCCTAATGTGACAAATTTAGAAATTTTACTTTTTTCTGAAGTGAAATCTTCTTTAGCGGCGTTGTGCACTTTTGGGATTTGTAAAAAAATGTTAAACTCGCGTCAGGACACGTGAGCTGATCGAAAAGAGGATTCGTAAGACGGAGCCCAGTTCCTTATATTTAAAAAAATATAACATTCGAAATTCAAACATTTATGAGCGGCCAGAAGCGCAGAACTTCCAGTGTCCCCAATGTACCTATACATTTAGATATGTTATTACCTACTTCTTATTTTTAACCTAATTATGTATACACAGATGTGTGTGTATGTATATGCAAATATATTGTGAAGTTATGTTTTCACTTCTGACGTGCAGTCCTACGACTGACTGTTTTTTTTTTAATTAAATAACGTGATACTATGGAACTCTAATAAAATATACTTGTTTGTTTTTATTTTTGTAGCATATTTATCAAATCATTTTGCATCACTAGGTTTTTAGTAAGACTTTTCTGTTGATAACGGCTTTTGTATAGGTAACAATAAATCGTGCCATATGTAACGCCTAGTTTCGTATATCTTCTTTTAGGGGTAATATTTGTGACATATGTGTGCCACGTACCTAATACTAGGTGATTATTTGCATGAGTAATCTCTATAAACTTACATAGTTGCATTACATTATTTACTAGAATAACTTAAACAAAAACTTTTAATAACTATCTCGATATTAAGGTAGGTCAGACTTTTACTGTAAACTTCTTAAAGACGCAAATAATTTATTAATAAGAGAAAATACTTAGCTTGTAAAGTCCGCAGTAAAAATAAACAAAAAGAAAAAGAAAAAAACCTTTTCCTGTTCGTTTTTTTTTTAAGAATACTAGCAACGTGGGTCACACATTACTGGTGTTTTTGTTAATCCTAGTTTGATTTAACATGGTTATATAACAAGATGAATCTATAATACAGCAGAATTTTCAGAATCCTCGAGCTTTCCTGGACTGAAAGCTCATAACATATATTTAATTACATACCTATAATACCACTTCCGAAGCTATATAACGGTACCAGATTAAATATGACCAGTTTACCACGAAACTATTAAAAGGGTGCTGCGTAGGTGATATTTATAATATAATTATGTTATAATAACCCGGATTCCTCTCAATAATTTCCGTTTAGTTTTAAGCGAGTCTAATTTCCAATGAGCTTATGTTATGCCATGACGATTAACGAAGCCCTTGGGCTTCGTTAATCCGCCAGACGCTGAGAGTAGCGGGATGTAAGTACTAGGTGTTTTTCGCACGGTCCGCTTTGTGTAGCTCTGTTCCATGTTAGCAACCAAAGAAAATTTCATACTTTAATCCTAGACGGCTCTTCATGTAATATTGTTTACAGAGAAGCATTACAGTAACTGTTATAACAGTAACTATAATAGCGTAAGCGGAAAAAAATAGACTTCAACGCGACACTTGATAAAATTCACTACTAATCTGTGATCTTCTTCGTCAGTTCCATTCCACCAAATAATACTTTTTTGAAGATGTAGGGACGTAAACCAACCACCCCCACAAATGCAACAGCTTAACTTATTGCTAAAAATATCAAAATCGGCATAGTATTCGAGGAGCTACCTCAATTTTTCATGGATCAGAGATGATCTCCTCCTTTTTTGAAGACGATTACGCGTGTTGACTATAACGACGACTCGAGATGAGGAAGCTATAAATAATACAGACAGATAAGCTACAACTTCAGTAACAAACTAGACTTTTCCTGTAATTTATGGTGCATAAACTTGACAACTGACGATTACTGTAAGTTTGCTATTGATTTTTTCAGGGGGAATTAGAAATCAAAGATTTTCGTCAACGTTGCTCGTTGGTCTACGCAAACGAAGTCGCGGTACAGCTAACTTAATCAATAAACGGTTTGAGGTTTTGTTCTTTTCATTACACTTCACTACATCAACAAAATTGTTGAAGCTTCCAGTTTAAAAAGAGCTCGGAGTGCTTGAGACTACTATACCGATTGAGTTTATTACACTGATAGTATCACATAAAATTTTATATTGCATCCATTAGATAATTTGTTGAGGTTTTGGAGTAAACCTTAAGAATGTTGTATGCTAATTTAATTACTGCGAAGTTTACAAGCTAAGTATTTTCTCTTTTTAATACATTATCTGCGTATTTAAGAAGTTTACAGTAAAATTCTAACCTACCTTAATATCGAGACAGTTTTTAAAAGTTTTTATTTAAGTTATTCTAGTACATAATGTAATGTAACTATGTAAGTTTATAGAGATTCTTATGCAAATAATCACCTAGTATTTGGTACGTGGCACACATAATTATGTCACAATTATTACCCCTAGAAGAAGATAAACAAAACTAGGAGTTACATATGGCAGGGCACGCCACAATTGTGGCGGTAAGACCCATCATAGAGGATTGGCTGGAGAGGCAGCACGGCAGCCTCTCCTACCGGCTGACGCAGGTGCTGACCGGCCACGGCTGTTTCGGAAAGTACCTGTGTCGCATAGGCCGGGAGCCAACGTCTGCGTGCCATCACTGCGGAAGCTGTAGCGAGGATACTGCACTCCACACTCTTGTGTAGTGCTCAGCGTGGATGCAACAGCGCCACGACCTCGCGGTGGCTATCGGTGTGGGAAGCCTCTCGCTGGAGACCATGGTTCTGCCCATGGTCCAAAGTGAGAGTGCTTGGGAATCCGCCGCTTCTTTTTGTGAGGAAGTGATGTCCACTAAAGAGGCGGCGGAAAGAGAACGGGAGAGGACTAGTACTCTCCCGTCCCGAAGAAGAGGCACCAGGCGCCGGAGAGCGCAGAATGATCTCCGGCCTCCATGAGCGCTGGCCTGGGGGTAACGGGTGAGGCGGCCCGTTACTCTAGCAGAAGCAGGCCTGAGATGGTTGCGCGACGTGTTCCGCGTGCGCCTCTCTAAATTGGAAGGAGGGCAAGGCCCTCCGCTACCAATGGTGTGGCTGCCTTCTATTTGAGGGCGGCCAAAGTCTGCTAGGGTTCTCGGGGTCTTCCTTCCTAGGGTATACCCGAGTCCCTTGCGATAGACTCACTTGTTACGGAACACCGTGTGGTTTTAGTCGGTTCGATTCCGACATACCACCTCACCAATAGCCATGGTGAGGTGATGACCCATGGGGGTATCCACACGAAAAAAAAAAAAAAAAAAAAACGGCGTTACATATGGCACGATTTATTGTTACCTATACAAAAGCCGTTATCAACAGAACAGTCTTACTAAAAACGTAGTTGCAAAATTATTTGATTAAATTCTTCAAAAATAAACTTGTATGTAAAAACAAACAAGTTTATTTGCTTAGAGTTCCATAGTATCACGTTTTCTAATTTAAAAAATTTAAAAATAGTATACTGTTTGTAAATTTGTCACATTACAGCAATTCATTAATTATTATTTCAGATAGGTACTCTCAATTTCTCTTCAAACTAGCTGTGCCCGCGACTTTGACGATATGTATAAAAGATAGATAACGTGACAAATATTTAACATTTGGCTAAATGTTTGACCTCTCGTGGGTGTATGTATCACCTATCATTATTACTCAACTATTCAACATAAAACCGTTCAAAATTCAAATACTTACAAAGGTTAATTAGATAAATAGTCTGCTTCTGTAAAGCCCATTAATATTTATTAGCAATACGTTTGTCAAATATACCAAGTCCTCTATTTATTAAGTTTCTTTCTATAAAGGACAACTTTTAATGATCATTCTAAAATAGCGAAATGATGTCATAGCCGAGGCGCCAATGTTATCTAATGGGTAAGTCGAAAAGAATGATAGATTTTTGGTGAATTCAGTCCGAAAAGTCATAAGAAATGATAATTTCACCATGCGTCTCTTGAAACCATGGCCTTAATTGTTTATCAAACAAAATGTGAATATTTTGAATAAAAATCTTTTTAACAAAAAATTAAACCGACGAAAAATTTTTTAACAAAAAATTAAACCGACGAAAAGAACTAAAAAGCAAAAAATAAATAACTATAAAATTTTTATAATCTTATTTTGAGTCGGCGCCAAACAACCAACTGTACGTAGGTATAATTAATCATTTTATTATTTACTATTATATGTGTACCAAATAGTTTTAACAGTGCTCCTGTTACAAGTAAAACTTTCATATTTGTCAATCGATAAAAAATAATAGATCAAATTTCAGAAAGATCGGATTAGTAGTTTTTGTACAATAATTATGCAATCTTAACTTTGGAAAAAGAAACCTAATTTTCAAATTGTTGCTGAAGCTAATCTGTGTCATCTAAGGACTTGAAAATTGGTAGACCTATATATGAATGTCCAAATTTTTATACCCATTTTACAAAACTGAAATCTGTTCATTAGGAGAGTCTTGGCAACGGTTTAAAGTTCTTGTTTAATAAAAAGTGGAATAACTTCGAAAGTATGCTACGGATTTTTAATTGAAAGTAAAATACATGAATAAAAAAAAAATATGTATTGAAAGAACTCGGAAAAACATTTAATTTGAGAGTAAAATCATCTGGATTCGTTAATAAGAACCGAAGCTAAGATAGCTCAAAATGCAACTCAATTTAAAACAAGCTAAAATTAATAAAATTAAAACCCTGCATTAAAAATATACTAACTGATAAAGATATAGTTGCAAATACTTTTATAATCATCTTTTTAAAAACTTTAGTTTGTACTCGGGTTTGGGAGAAAAAAAAATACAAACATATATTTAGGCGCATAAAATCAGCTATTTTGATTTTTCATAATTTTAATATGTCTAGTAACACTCGCGCAATAAAGAGGGATCTAACGGCATATCAAATCAAAACCGGTTCAGAAATTTAGTAGTTAAGAGGAGAATAAGTGACACATACATACAGATCAAACTTATAACTCTCCTTTTGGGCTTCGCCGCAGTCGGGTTCTTTCGCCAATAGCTTTGTTCATCCTTTGATTAACAAAGCTATTGGTTGGCAGGTACTTGTACCTGGTATGTATTTGCAATACTTGCACTCATGGGCAACCTTGTTAACAAGCCAAGCGGTGCGAAATTCGGGAGACGCGAGTTGCTGTCTCGGTTGCTAAGACGAAATCGAAATCGTGAAATATCGTGCAAATATTTGACGCTCGTGACAATTTTTTAATGACTATGTTCTCCAATTTTACAGATGGACGAAAACCGTTTGTCCATCTTGAAAAATAAAATCTGTAAAAACCACATGGTGTCCGTCACAAGTGCGTCTACTGCAAGTGACACGGGTATGCCCGATGCAGAAAGTTCCAAAAACCGTGGCAGACCTTGGCCGCCTCTTAAACAGTAGGCAGCTACACCACTGTGTCTGGGGGGATGGCTTTGCCACCCTTTTAGTTCACGGTCTCAAGCCCGCTTCTGCATAGGGTAACATGAAAATTCATAAAAAAAACATGAAAGTACGTTGAGTAAAAGTGAGAAAATTAAAAAATTTAAGCAAGCGCTCTCATGTCTCGTTCATTGCATGGCTTATTTAAATTAACAAGTTAACAAAGTTGCCCATGAGCGTATGTATTGCAAATTCATACCAAGTAAGTGCTTTCATTAACAAAGCCATTGGCGATAAAACAGCCCTCATACCTTTATATTTTTGTTGTAAATTGAGTTAAACTTCGAGCTATCGTAGCTCCGGCTCTTAGGAACGAATCGAGATGATTTTGCTCTCAAATTAAAATCTTTCGGAGTTTTCAATGCATGTTTTCAAAATAAAAATCGGTTGTATACTTTCGAAGTTATTACACATGTTCATAAACAAAAAAAAACTATACAATTATCAAGCCTCTCGTAATGAAAGCATTTTGGTTTTGTATAATGGATATGAAAGTTTGAGTACTCTGGTGTATGTCTAAAAATTTTCAATTCCTAAGATGACAAAGATTGCCTCGGCAACAATTTAACAATTACCTATCTTTTTTTTTCAAACGAATAGATTGCAGAAAGTAATTTAAAAAACCTAAAATACTTGTGAAACTAATTAGGGTAAAATCTTTTTTCATACAAAAACAAAGGTTTAATTTTAATAGATTTCTGCAGAGACCGCTACATAAGATACCGTATGTGACCCGTCTGCTCGTTTGCCCCCTAGAATACAAAAAAAAAATAAAAAAAATTGTCTAAGCAAATTATCACGAAGTTACGAAAGTTTAAATTACTATTGTTAGCATTTAAGAACGTAAAAGTACCTGAAAATTCTATTATTTGTAACTGTGAAACTAAAGTTATTTACGAAGTCGCGTGCTCTCATAATGAAAATTTTGTATTGTGCAACCGTTGCATGCTACGCTTCAGCTGAACGAACCATAAAATAAAAATAAAAATGTGAATAGCAGATAATTATACCGCCTGTACTCTTCAATCACCCATTATTGTCTTACACGTGGGTCACACTGAAAGTTCTTAGAATAGGCCAGTAAGAAAAGCAGCCGGTGATTTTTTTTTTTTAAATTTCGAATTAGCGACTTGGGAATCTGTAGATGTTTAATGATTTCATGTGTCATTTATTTTTACAAATTGGCCGCAATTTAAAAAGTGTCTGTCGTGCATCAAAATGGATTTGACTAGAGAGAGTTTTCATTCAATGACTTATTACGATTTCCGTTGCGGTCTTACTGAACATCAATGTTACGATAGACTTCGATCGGGATTTCATTACAAAACACCATCTCGTGCCACAGTTTACAACAAAACGTGGCCGAAGCAAACTCACTGATGATTCTCGAGAAGCACGTCCTTTTAAGGCGACTACTGAAGATAACGTGAGTGCTGTGCGCCTAATCATAGAAGCTGATAGAAGGGTTACATATCAACAGATTCGGGCAGATTTAGGCATTGGTATGAGACAAGTACAAAAAGTCTTACATGAACATTTAGGCGTCAGAAAGCTTTATACTCGACGGATACCTCATAATTTGACGGAAGATCAAAAATGCCGTCGTTTGGATTGGTGCCGCTCAATGCTTGAAAAGTGTGACGGAGGTGACTCGAATGCTGTATATGACATCATCACAGGTGGTGAAAGCTGGATTTATTGTTACGAACCCGAAAGCAAAAGACAATCTGCGCAATGGATGTTTCCATTCGAAGATATGCCGACAAAAGTAAAGAAGGGTCGAAATTAAGGGCAAAAGATGATTGCCTCATTCTTTGGACGAACGGGTCATTTTGCAACAATCATTCCAGAAGATAAAAAGACTGTCACTGCAGATTAGTATGTCTACAAGTTGTCTTGGAAAATGTTAGACAGCAAGACAGCAACGCCCAAGAAGCAGGATCCTTCTCCACCACGACAACACTCCAGCTCACTCCGCCAACGGACTATCAAATATTTTTCTATCGAAGGTGTGGAGCTAGTGAGTCATCCTCTTCACAGTCCCGACCTAGCACCTTGTGACTTTTATTTATTGCCAAAAATAAAAGATAAACTTAGAGGAATTCGTTGTATGAACCCTGAAGATTCCGTGGCTGCGTTTGAAAAAGGCGTAGAAGAGATCCCTTAAGAAGAGTGGGCTCACCGCTTCAGTCAATGGTTCCCATCACATTCGCAAAACTTTTAGTGTGACTCCCGTATATATGTAGCTTGAAATTATATATAGTAAATAGCAAGGATCACATGGCTATGTTATAATACTGCTATGTATACATAAGTACTGATAGATGTTTTCAATTGTGATCTTTCATTTGCGTGTAATCAGCGTTGAAGAAAAAACTAGAATGTCTGTAAAGTACCCCGCGACACAGGAACATTCCTAATAATGCGGAAGTTGTCTTCTTTGAAATAAATTAACTAATTTCGACTTATTGTGTATTTATTAATCAAACAAGATTTTTTTAATTAATTTTAGAAAATGCTTATGATTACTAACCACTTATTTTATTTCAATATAAATGATTCTCACTTGTAACCGTACCATGGAAACCATAATAGCATAAAACTCTAATCAATATTACGAAGATAATATTCGTCATAATGTTATAGTACATACCATGACAAAACAATACGTACTTGTCAGAGCGTTGAGTTCGGAAACGTCAAGCGGGTAGTTTGAGGAAGATTGTTACAGGATTGGCAGCATTGGTTAGACGTTGGATATTTGTAAAGTGACAATCATTATCGGTGGGGATGTATTTTCATATATCAATATACGTACAAAATAATTTTCTATTCTGCACGTTCAAACTGATCGATCATTCATTTCAATATTCAGGACCCGGCTCTCAGGCGACCCCGATGGAGAGAGAAAGAGAGAGAGAGAGAGAGAGAGAGGGAGAAGGTGATAGTGGGGGAGAGAGAGAGGGAGGAGGGATGGGGAGAGGGAAGGAGAGAGAGAGGGAGGAGGGAGGTCAAGAGGGAAGGAGAGAGAGAGGGAGGAGGGAGAGAGAGAGAACCTCCAGTAAATTGTAAACTCCATTCGTGTGTTGGAGCTGACACACACCTTTTTTTTTCCTTTCATTAACTATTTAAGTTTCAAAGGACGAGGTTCTGTTAATTGTTACATAGTAAGTAAAAGTTTTAAGTGTTGTTTTAAAAGCTCTTCACTACATTGCATTAGAACTTAGTTTTTTTATGTTATAGCGAGCAAACCAGCAGACGGGTCACCTGATGGTAAGTGACTACCATCGCCCATCGACACCTGCAACTCAAATGCAAGTGCGTTGCCAGCCTTTGAGATTGAGTACACTCTTTTCTTGAAGGTTTGAAGGTCGTATCGGTCCTAAAATACCGCAGGCGACAATTTATTCCACAGATTGGTTGTGCGAGGCAAAAAGTTTCTGGAGAACCGCACAGTGATGGATTGCCAATTATCCAGGTGATGGGGATGATAGTTTTAATTTTAATAGTGTTTAACTCCTCGGAGCACTTCCCATAATGCAGGTGAAAGTAAATCAGAGAAAATTAATACAATACCTGTTAGCTTAAGTTAATAGACACAAATATTTAGTAGAAAAAGAATATTAATGTAAATGCCAGTATTCTAAGCGAATAAGTTGGATTCTCGTGTTCAGATAAAATTACACTACTTTCTACAGAACCCATCCAAGTACGCTATGATTTCCTAGTGTACAAGTTTTTGTTCATGAGTTCTGAGGAAATAGAAATAATTAGTAAAAAAACTAAAGTTCGTAGTTTATGTTGGGAAATTGAACATTTAGGTTTTAAAGAAATCAATATCGCTTATTCTTATGACTAAATATAAAAAAAAGTTTTAGTAAGTTAACTTTTTGAAACTTAAAGTATTATGAGTATAATATTTTAAAGTACTAGCTGTAGACGCGAATGCGTACAGCTTCGTTCAGCTTAATATAATTTCTTAGCTGACTTCTACCGATAAACTATGTGGTGTAACCAAAAATATCACACCATAAATAACAAAAAATCAAAGACTTTCCCATAAACTTTTAAGAGCCCTTCGACCTCCTTAAACCGGCCCTGTCGCATAATCCGTTCTAAGCTGACGTCTCCAACTCATAAACTACCTCCCTATAAAATTTCATCTTCATAAGTCAAGTAGGTTTTCCAGATTTCGTGATTAGTCAGTAGTGAGCGAGTAAGTATCCTTTCACTTTTATATATTTATGGTAGATACATATAGATTGATTATAAATTAAATAAGGTGCTTTGTCACGGTAATACTATCCATACAGTAATGTGTCTTCATGGAAACGGTCGGATCGCGAGACATGCCTACACGCCTTGCGTTCGGTTGAAACCCAGCACGCAAACTTGAGATTGCAAAAAGGGGGAGGGTGGATGAGTGGGAAGAGAGGGAGGGGGGAAGAGTGGGAAGAGGGGGAGGGGGAAAGAGTGGGAATAGGGGGAGGTGGCAGTGGGGGAAGAGGGGTAGAGAGGGAAGAGGGGAGGAAGAGTGCGAAAAGGGGGAGGGTGGAAGAGTGGGAAAAGAGGGAGGGGGCTAGAGGGGGAAGAGTATGAAGAATGGAGAAGAGTGGGAAGAGGGGGACGGGGGAAGAGAGGGAAATGGGGGAGGGGCGCAGAGTGGGTAGAGGGGGAGGGGGAATACGGGGAGGGGGGAAGATAGGGAAGAGGGGGGAAGAGTGGGAAGAGGGGGATGCGGAAGAGGGGGAAGTGGGAAGAGGGGAAGGACGGGGATAAGGGAGAGGGAAGGGTTAGGGTCTCCGGTAACGTCACTCACGCGGCGAAATGCAATGCAACCCGTTTTTCTGTGAGGCCGTGGTATCGAGCGGAGTCAAGCCGGCCTATACGTGCCGAAGCATGGCTCTCCCACGTTTTTAATTTTAAAACGTGTTTTTAATTTACTTCATAAATAACTTAGCTAGTTAGAAGTTTTGATTGCTTTAGGTGGCGCACACGCGATGATATGGTTTGATTTTAAGTAACGTTTGCAGCGGTTCGACATCAGATGGGTGACCAAAAAAAATGTTTTTTGATTTGCTCTGTGCTGTAGGTAATGGGGTCGTTAATTTTACGAACGGTTACTCGTCAGCTGTTACTTGCATTTTGATTGAGTAGGTTGGTGTTGAAGTTTGTAAAGATTGGTAACCTTCGGCGACAGCAGTTTATTTTAACACCCAGAATAAAGGGAAATCTATTTATATTTATAAAAAATTAATTATAATATTTACAATCACAAAACTAGAAAGAAACTCAAGTAGGTAGATGAAATTATGGGCAGCCCTATCGTCGTCGTCGTCGTCTGTCGTGTTTACGTACCGTCCGGCTGTAGGTAATTATATCAAGGAAAGGGCCGAGTCACAATGCTGTATATACTTATACTGTGGCTTTGTTGAACAGAATGTGTCGGAGATCATTAAGTTTTATAATTCAATTTAAAAAAGCAAGCTTGGAGGAAAACTGTTTGTAGAGTTTTCGGACGAGAGAAGGTGGACGTTAAAGGGAAAATTATGTAAAAGAATCATGGTCTTCTGTAATTTTAAGGATCTTCAGCAGTCGCGTAACTTGAAACTCAGAAGATCTGTATCTTTATCTTTATTAATTTATAGAATACAAGCATCACAGTTTTACACCAAATCGCTTATATCTATGCTAATTATAGGTACTTAAATAAATTACAATGTACAAAACTTAGACTAACTAAAAATTTAAAAAATGATATTTGTAAACAAAAACAACCTTATATCAACTTAGGAATTATAAAATTACTCGAGATATCTGTTTTGCTCCAGCGGTCCTAAATAACATTAAGAACAGAACTTTAGGTACGCTAATGCTCTTTAACACAGCTGTAAAGTTTATTTCTCTTCAATGTGCCTTAATCGTCATTATATATATACTCTTTTCCGTAATTTTTGACACATAAATCAAATCTTTATGTAAAAAAAACCTTTTATATTGTTTGAAAAGTCCTTCATAATAGCAAAAATCTATAAAAATGTAAAAGAAATGTTCCTACACTGTACTACAAACACATCGAATATTTTCAACCACATGTGACGTGTGATACCTGACGTGAAGTAAACGGTCATTTATATGAATGCTATGCTAATTTAAAGGTATTCCAAACCCAGCCCAAACCAAATATATTCTAAGATTTGTCCCAATCCCAATAACCGAGAGTAAAGGAAGGAAAACATGCTATTTACATAATTATGCTGCTATATTGCCGGAAACCCCCTCACGCCCGTCACCATTAACCCATACCCTTTTTTTTTTTTTTTTTTTTGTGCGTGTGGAAACCCCCTCGGGCCGTCACCCCGCCGGGGTTTTCAGCGGGGCGGTGTGTCGGAATCGAACCGACTAAAACCACACGGTGTGCCGTACTGCGCCTTAAGTAGGAGGGATCCGGGAACAGCTTTATTACGACATCCGGAACCCTCCTAGCGCCTGCCCGCTAATGCGCGGGCACCACCTTCGGGTAAAATCCTCTCAATTAGGCGACGTCCAGGCACACGCGGACGCCGCCTCCTCGCGGGGGGCCACTACAGCGGGTGGAGGGGAAAACCCGTCCCGTCCACCCGCGGCCACACTCAGGGCGGCATGAGGCGCTGGTATGCGCGCCTTCGCCGCCCGGTTCGCCGGCGGCGAATTAGGTCCGAGTGGAGATCGTCCTCCCGGACCCTTTCCGCCGCCTCCTTCTGCGAGATGACGTCCTCACAGAAGGTCGCGACCGCGGTAAAACTCCTGTCGCTACCGGCCATGGAGCGTATGACGGCCGGTAGCGAGAGATCCCCTCCGATGACTGCAGTGAGAGCCCGACGCTGCGTCGCCCAGGCGGAGCAAACCGCCAGCGTGTGCTGAGCCGAGTCCTCACTGCAGTCGCAGTGGTGACAGGCGGGACTCAGTTCCCTCCTAGCGACCGAGTGCAGGTACTTCCCGAAGCAGCCGTGCCCGGAAAGGACCTGCGTCAGTCGGAAGGAAAGGGTCCCGTGCTGCCGCCCTGCCCACTCGACGATGACCGGCTGGAGCGCCTCCACGGCGGCAAAGCCAGCACGTGGAGCCTCCAGCCGGGACGACCAACGAGCCATGGTGGCTCGGCGAGCGGCCTCACGCCATTCGCGTACCTCTTCGGGCGGGGGCTGACTGCCGCTTCCCGCCCGGAACTCAGCCGTTCGCCGATATACTTCGGCGAGCACTTCCGCCTCCAAATCCCACGGGGGAGTTCCGGCCAACGCGCACGGCCGCCTCCGTCGACACGGTGCGGTATCCGCGTATGGCTCTGACCGCCATAACCCTCTGAGGGCGCCAGAGGCGCGCCCTATTTTGGGCGGTCAGAGCTCCCGCCCACACCGGTGCACCGTACAGCGCCATTGACCGGACAACCCCCGTGTACAGCCGTCTCGTAGCGACGCTGGGTCCGCCCAAATTGGGCAAGAGTCGCCCAAGGGCGGACGCAGCGCCGACCAGCTTCGGAGCAAGCTGTCGGAAGTGCTCGTCGAAGAGCCACCTACCGTCGAGGATCAGGCCCAGATACCTTATATGGGCCTGAACCGGTACGAGGACCGAGTTGACCACGATAGAGGCGCCAGGGGGTGGACCACGACGGGGCCCATGGAATAAAAGGGCCTCCGTCTTATCCAGGGCCACCCGCAAGCCCAGCGCCTCGATGCGCCCGACCACCAGAGAGACTCCCCTGGTAGCCAAGCGCGCCGCCTCCTGAAAGTTCACCCCCCGGGCTGTGACCAATGTGTCATCGGCGTAACAAATTACGCCGAGCCCGGGGGGGAAGTCGCCTCGAAGGGCCCAGTCGTATCCCATGTTCCACAGGAGTGGTCCAAGGACAGACCCCTGCGGAACACCGCACGACATGGGCCGACGACTCAAAACTCCATCTCGGTCCTCGTACATGACGGTACGCTCCTCTAAATAGTCTGCCACTAGCCGCCTCAGGTACCCTGGCACTCCGTGATACTGGAGCGCTTCCCTGATGCAGCTGAATGGCAGACTATTGAACGCGTTGGGCGATGTCCAGCGACACCGCCAACACCACGCCGCCACAGCTCACTACCTCTTCGGTCACGGCCCTCAGGCGCAACACAGCACCGACCATCGAACGCCCCGCTCGAAAACCGAATTGGGCGTCCGACAAATCGGGGCCGACCTCGTCAAGGTGCCGGACGATGCGGGCAGAGAGGACCCTCTCAAACAATTTACCCGCCTCGTCCAGCAACACGATGGGCCTGTAGGCCGCGACCGAGTCGGTAGGCCGTCCCGGCTTCCTTAAAAGTACCAGCTTCCCGCTCTTCCAGCAGTCAGGGAAGCGTCCGTACGCCAAACTAGCGTCGAACACCTCCCTGAGGGCGGTCGGACATGTGGTCGAGGGCTAGGGCCAACACTCGGGCAGGGATCCCGTCTGGCCCGGGGGCGGTGTTCTTGGAACGGATCCGTAGAACAGCCGCCCCTACCTCCGCCTCCGTGACGGGCGGAACACCATCATCTTCGTCCTCCCCGTCGTCTCCGGCCAAGGGGGCCATCGACGGGGGTACGTGCTCCACCCGTTGCGGGAAAAGGCCCTCAACCACTTCCTGCAGGAAGCTGGGCTGGAGAGTCTCTGTAAGGGGGGGGCCCGACGCGCGGAGCTTTTGTTGCGCCGCGCGATATGGGCGACCCCAGGGGTCACGATCGAGACCCTCCAGCATCTCCTTTCTCTTTCCTCCTTTGGCACGGCTAATGGCCAGCTTCAGAGTTTCCCGCGCCTCTCGGTACTCCTCATGAAGCTGGTCCTCTTCCCCCTCTTCGCGGTGACGCCGCCGGCTGCGAGTGTAGGACCTCCGGGCACGAGTACAGGCCGCACGGAGGTCCGCCAACTCCTGGGACCACCAGTAGACCTCCTTCCTTGGAGGCCGACGACCTCGGACGCGGGGCATGGCCGCATCGCAAATCTGCGTAACCGCATCGCGAAAGCGGCCTACCCCCGTCATGTCTACCTCCTCAGTCAGAGGCTGCGGAGACAGCCAAGAGTAAATGATGGCTGCCTCCTCTAGTAGGTCCCTGTCCAACTTTGAAACAGCCCACCGCGGGAAGCGGGAAGAACGCCGCGCCGTGTGACCCCTTCTGGGGTCCTGGGTCCGGGAGAGCTCAAATCGGATATACAGGTGATCCGAGAGCGTCTCAACCTCTTCCAGGACACGCCAGTTCCTTACTCGTGCGGCGAGAGCAGGGGTAGCGAACGAAAGGTCCACTATCGACCCCCCCCTGCTGTCGCACGCACGTGTTGGTGGAGCCTCTGTTTAGGAGACAGAGGCCCACCGATGCCGCCCATTCCTCCACGGCATCGCCCCGTGCGTCCGTCCTGGGGGAACCCCACGCAATGGACTTTGCGTTGAAGTCCCCCAACACTAAGACGTGCCCAGACGCTAGTCGCCGCATCGAGGTCTCCAAGTTGTTAAGGAAAACCTCGAAGTCGCTCAGACTCCGGTTGGGGGAGAAATAGACACCATAAATGGTGATCCCCCCCCACTCGGCAGCAACATATCCAGTACCCTTGTCTCTTAGCGACAAGGGTGGGGAATGAGCCGCCGTGGAGCTGACGACTGCCACGGAGCCGTCCCGGTCACCCAGCCAATTTGGACGGGAAGGAACGTAATAGGGCTCCGCGGCTACGGCCACACCGATCGACCACTCCGCCATGGTTTGCAGGAAAAGGTCCTGCGCACCGGCAGAGTGGTTTAGGTTCGTCTGGACAAGGAGGCCAGAGACTTGGTCCATTTATTGGACCGTCTCTACAACCTCCTCCATGGGTGACGACGACGACGCCAAAATTACATCGGTGGCAGCCTGGGTCGATAGGCTGGCCCCCGATGATTTTTGAGTGCGGGGAGGCTTGCAGCCCCCCTGTCCCATCTGGTGATTGGCGGGCAAACCACCCGCCGCACACGCTGGGCAGTGAGGGGCAGCGGAACATTCCGCTGCCTTGTGCCCCGGTCGACCGCAACGGAAACAGAGTCCGCTGCAGTCAAAACAGCTCGCGCACTTGACGCGGGTGTGTCCCGACGATAGGCATTTGAAACACCTCATCGGTCTCGCCACCAGGACTGTTACCCTGGCGTTCACGAAACCGATGAGGACCTTGCCGGCGTCGCCCAAAATTTTCGCTGATGCTACGGGACAGCTGACCCACACCGCGCCAAGGCCTCCTGGACCGGGGCGGATGGTGCCGACTCTGATTTTGTCCGCGTTGCATCCCGTCCTCTCCTGAACGGCAACGCGGACGTCCTCCACCGTAACAGAATCATCCAGGCCCGAAATGCGCAGCTCCGCGCACTTGGTGGGCCTGGCGATCTTGACACCATCCGTGGCTGCAAATATACCCCGCAGCTTCTCGGCGAAAGTATCAGCCGCTTTCGCGCCTTCAGCCCCGGGGAACTCCAAAACTCGAGCCCCCGTCTGGGCGAGGCGCATCCTCACACCTACAGCCCCGAACTCTCCGGCGAGGCTGTCCCGGGCCTTCTTGAAAACGGCCGCGTATGACAGCCCGCCGTCTGTCGCCTCCGGCGACACAGTGATCACCACAGCCGCTGTTTTCGGCGGTTGCAGTTTTCGTGGCTTCTTCGTGGTGGCCGCTGCCGCCGACGGTGACTGCGGTGTAGAGGCCGCCTTCTTGGCAGCCTTCTTACCCCGCTTTCGGGACTTCTTACCCCCCGCGACCACTTGCCATTCGTCGTTTGAAGGGGTAGATGCGGAGGGGCCAGGCACAGTTTTTGCACCAATAGGGACTGTAGTGCTCGTCCCTTTAGGTACAGGAGTGGGGAGCGGAGGAAACTCCACCACTGCTTTATTCGTGGCCTTAGCCAGTTGCCCGGCTTTTGGTACAGCCGCCTTTGGTGCAGCCGCCTTTGCTGTGGCGTTAACTGGTCGCCTGGCTTTCGGTGCGGCTGCAGAGGCTGGCGCTGACGTCACTGCCGCAAAGGAACCCGTGACGCGGCCACCCGATACAGGGAGAGGCGTCGGGGCTGATGCGGCCTTTGCTTTATCCGCTGCAAGTGGCGGTCGAATGATAGGCGCCGGTGGCAGCCTAGCTTCGAGGCCCGCAAGACGCCCGTCCATCATCCTCCACACTGCGTCAATAACCTGACGCAGGTGGGAATCCGGAACTTCGGTGGGAGAGGGGGCGGAGGGAGCAGGCTGTGCCGCAACCGGGCTCAGCTGCCCAGGGCATTCTGAGCGTGCTCGAAACTGCGCAAACTGAGCGCTCAGTTCAGCAACTTGCTTCGTGAGGCGGTCGTTTGATGCCGTAAGGCGGTCATTTGCCTTTTGAAGGCGCGCTACGTCCTCGATGAGGCTTTCAACAGCCACAGACACGGCAGAGGAGGAGTCCTTCAGGGCCCTAACAAAAGAACCCTTCAGATTGGTGGATTTAGTGGCCACTTTGTTTATGATGGCCACCGCCGCGCACGTCCTCTCCTTCAACGTCGCCGGTGATTGAGGGACAGAACCCCCTTCCACCGGCGCACGGATCTTAGTAAGGAGATCTGCGATCTCCTCCTCCGCGACTATTTCGCCCTCTGCACGAGCTCGCGCATACACCTCCGCCTTAGAGAACGCAGAACCCGCCGGAGCTGAGGTCGGCGTACGCGATCTCGACCTCCCTCTTAGGCTGGTGGCGACTTTGGGAGGGAGCATCACCTGGGCCGCGTCGGCATCCTCGTCCATGGAGCGTCCGCGTTTTCGACTATCATTGCCGCGAACCTCCACTTCCATCGTCTCTATGTTATCTGCCGTCGCATCGGTATTTCTGTCTGATGGTACGACAGACCTAGAACGGAGACGTTCTGAGAATCTTATGGCGCTCCCAGGAGTCGGATTGACTTCTGGGAGCTTCTCCGAGATAGGCGTCCTGACTAACAGCTCATCATTAGACGAGGTGTCGTCCGCCTTCTCATTATTCTTCTTCCTCACACTCTTCTCCTTCTTTTTTTTTTCTTCCATAATATTTTTAGTTTTAAGTTGTTCAATTTCCATAATAGACCCACGAGAGGGGGAGAAATAGAAGTCCACCCGGGCAGAGATCCCCCAATACCCGGGCAAGCGAAGGTTTATGCCCAACCGAGGGTTCCGCAGGTGCCCCGGCTGGGAGTGCGCTTGCGACTGAACTACCCATCAGCCATGCATCCCCTGGTCACGCACCAGAACACGGGATTCGGGGTGATTTTTTAGAGAGGTTTTCTTCCTCGCAGTCCGGGCGGTTAAGCCAAGACCCTCGTCCCCGATCGGAGTCGCGAGACATGACCACGACTCCTTTCGGGATTACGATATGCCGACGGTGGCAAGAAAATTAAATCTTCCCATGCCTGCTCGGTGGCAGTGTGAGTGCACACCGAGCCCGTCCTCTTTCTCCACTCAGAACAGCGGAGAAACTCCGACCCATGGAGGGTCCCTCCTTGTTGATTTTTTACCGAGGTTTTCATCCTCACAGCTCCGAAGAGCGAAGAGCCGACAGGAAGATGTGCTCTGTTGAGCCAAGCCTCAACCAAGTGGCCGAAGACAGATGGCCTCGTCTTCATACTAGAATATTAGCCGTTGGCGATGACGCCGTCCTCAAAACTGAGGAAGAAAGGCAGCGTCATCGCCAACGTTTCCAGGGTGCACCACGTGGAGGTTTTCTAGACAGCACCCCACCATTAACCCATACCCTAATCTAACCCACCATATGTACTTGATAATTTTGCAAAAATTTATCTACGTTCACATAGCACTACATACATAAACATAAATTTGTAAGATATTCTGTTTGCAAAAGAAAACGTCAAGTGTGTCGAGGGTTCTTTGTCATGTTTACAAGACACAATCCTTTGTGGGGAATTGAGTTTCTGAAAATGTGCACACTATCTCACGATTTGAATAATTATTTGTGTATTGGATAGAGTATTCATTGAGGAAGGTTGTAGACATTCTAACATCACGCTACGACCCTTAAGAGCGGGGCAGTGACCTTAAACGCAGGTGAGTCATTCAATCGGAAAAAAAAACATTTTTTTGACTTTGAGTTCAGCGTTTACAAAGTGCCTTTGTCAGTTTGAGTTCAGTAATTACTGTGATATACATACATAGTTACGTCATTATTCGAGTTATTGTGGCAAATGTATGTACAATAGCCAAATCACAAAATTTTTTAGACTAAAGTTTTAAAAATATTAAATTATATTAAGCCAATTAATACGTTTTGTATTAATTTTATAAAGTAGGGGAGCGTGGGGTACTGAGAGCGGTTGGGTTATAGCAGCGATGTCAATTTAACGGTCCTACCTAAGTATGCTTTTTTACATAAGTACACCTGAACAGTTCGACTAACGCATCTGACTCGCCAGTGCCCTCGCGGTGAGTCACGAGAAACGACTGTTGGTTTTGCCCCACACTAATTAAAAATGTGATGGTTTGCGAGTAATAGAAGCACAATGCCACAACCCTACATCTCTAATCAAAACAAGACCTTAAAAATCAATCAAATCCTTCAAACCTTCAAGAAAAGAGCGTACTCTCATCTCAAAGGCCGGCAACGCACTTGTGACTCTTGAGTTGCAGGTATCCATGGGAGACAGTAGTCACTTACCATCAGGTGACCCGTCTGCTCGTTTGCCCTTCTAACATAAAAAAATTCAACATTCTGATATTTTAACAAGCACGTTTATGAAAAAACAAGACACGTATTGAAAAAAGAATACCTACAACAAAAGTGAATCAGGAAAATAATGAAAAGTGTAATAAAGAAAACTATAGCAAATGAAAATGTACCAAAGATAAAGGTAATAAAAGAACTATAGAAAAACAAAGACGCAAAACAGTAAAAAAACATTTATTCGAGATTAATTATGAAGATTCGTTTTAGATAAAAGAAAGAAGGTTAAGGTAGTGACGATCCAGTTTCTTATGTTGGTTAGGATCCTTACAATGTTCTATTTCATTGTTTTATTTAATCATTAGATTTTTATACATGTTATGTTTTTTTTTTTCAATAAATAATTTAATTAAGTTAAGCTTCATATTTGCGACTTAAAAAACGACGTATGACGTATATTAGACGTCTGAACATTGCCCCCAGTATCGGGTATGACTTTCTTTGAAAAATTTGTTATTTTACCACAAACCTTCACTTTTGACACATCAATCTTCTTACAAGTCAGATTCAAGCTTAAATTACTATCTGGGATAGTCCTTGTTATTTAAAAATAGAATTTGTTTTGATTAAATCGGACAATAATGTCAAAATTACGATAAACTACCACTAGTTAGATTACAGTTAATTTAACAAAAAAAGACCGTCTGCAGCGTAGGAATATGTTTTTTTACAGTAACAATATGAGTCATCGTGCACACGACTACTGGATTAAATCTAAGCCGAAAACACGATTATTGCCTACTTAACTAATTACCTCAATTGAGAGCCTAACTTCAAATTTGATTAGGCGTATTAATTAAATAATGTTGTTACTCGTGGTCTGAAAATAAAGGGGTGACGTTCTTGCGTCTAAGACAGGTGACTGAACCTAGCAATATAAAAAGGGATCCTTCAAGCGAGACGCGAGCAGAAAAGCCATTTGTCGCCTACAGTTTTCCTTTAATTAAGCGGCACTAACTCACGGAGCTCGTTCATCTTAAAGACTATTTTGTTTCAGGTTTTTTTTAGTTTATTTTTAGAACGGCAAGCGTGTAACCTCTAAAGCGATCACGGGTTAAAAATGTTCACTCGTCGATTCTAAATTAAGTTAGTTTTGTACACTGCAATACTAACTAAAATTATAACTACGAAAACGAATTTGTTTGTTGTTTGTTACGCCTACTACTCAACCGATCGTCATGAATTTTTGCATACACGTTTGGTTCCCAGCTAAAAAGTGGGTATAAAATATTAATAATAATGATTTTTGTGGTTCATAAATTGTAAAACTACAAAATTATTTTAGAGTAAAGTCTTTCTACTGCCCCATGAACATTCCGTTCAATATACAAAGAAAACAAGCAGAAAATGATCGTTATCCAGACAAAACAAATTATGGTTACCAAAGGAATACATGACAACCGGCATGGCCCAACCGTTGCAGGCACGTTACAGCCTGATAAAACACAGAAGAATAACTCGAACATATTTCTGCAACCTACAGCCTACCGTAATACTGAGAGGGTTCTAAGCTACACAGAACCACAAGGGACTCAGACTCTCACCCTGAAATATGGGGTATATTTTAGGGTAGCTAGATTTTTATCAGTACATCATTCACTGTGTCGAAATCCCGGATAGCAAGGAACCTTTTCCATTAACCGGAACGTACAGTAATCGTTATATGACTTCAAGAAACTGTAAAGAGTTTATTTAATTTAATACAGCTCTAGAGCTCTTCAAGGCCATTCATATAGTCTACCTAACAAATTGCCAGATTCTTTTACTTACCGTAGCCTTACGATTACGGTAGTACCTGTTGATTTGTGGCCGCATGTATGATGAGGAACTCTTTAGTGCCACGAGTCTCAGTTCTACATCCATTCTGAGAAACAAAAATTATCGTATATTTATTAAAATGTGTTGTATTTTTACACTCATTAAATGGGGCAATGTACCCGAGTCCAAAGCTGCTAGACGAGTATGTGAGTTTCGAAACTACTTAAGCCAAAATTGTGCAGTCCGTCTGGGGCGGACAGCCTTTCAATTGAATAATACTCGGACTGCACTAGTGGCATCTTCTTTTACTATGGCTATTGGTTCCATTTGTTCTATAGAATCACATGAGCGCTCAACATCTCACATCCAATTATCTTCTGTATGAGTTACAGGCACTGACCAGATGTTACACCAAAATGTATTTGTAGTATCATCATCTGGTAAATACTCATTACTCACACATGGATCCGGTGCTCCCATTTTCGATAAACCCACCTCCCGTTTATTTAGAACATACGATTCTAATTATATCAATCAATACGCTTTCGAATCAAATTTGCACACGCATTAACTTTCTGCTATAGAAAGTCCATGCGCGCTGTGACACATGACTTTATTTTTGGGGACTAATGTAAGTCCCAAGAACACCCGCTTCACAAAGTACATCACCTTCGGTCGAGTAAGGTCGATCTAAAGCAGATTAACTTACCGATGAGTGTCCTTGTCTTAGCAATACAACACTCTATTCTACACTGCATACAGCAGGCTGGGGTCGAGGAGTAGTGGTATTTACAGAAAAATTCACTCCAGCTACTTGACATACTGCGGCAGCGTAGACCATTGAGCGTGTTTCTATAATATTCAAGAAAAAGGAAATGTTATTAGTATTTTATCTTTATTAAACTTAAAACATATAAATTACATTTGAAAATATGTACATAAAAATATTTGAAAAAAAAATATAAAATATTTATTATTGTTGTTATTACCTTTTTTTTATCTTGTGGGTCATCACCTCACCGGAGCTAACGGTAAAGTGGTATGTCGGAATCGAACCGACTAAAACCACACGGTGTTCCGTCACAAATGGGTCTATTGCAGGGGAACCCGGGTATACCCTAGGAAGGAGTCCTCCGGGAACCCCTACAGACCTTGCCCGCCTTCAGCAGGCTACCACATCATGGGGTACGGGGGACCTTACCCCCCCTCAGATCAGAGAGGTGCGCGTGGAACACGTCGCGCCACCATCTCGGGCCTGCTTCTGCAAGGGTTGTTATTACCTAGTATATCTCTAGTCACACACACACACACACATTCTTTTCGTTTCTTCTTTTTCTACTTTTACGTATTTTTTCATTACTCATTAGTTTCACAATTTTTCCTTTCTTTTTAAAACTCAAATATACTCATATAATGTTTCCATATATTTTTAACAATACAGGACTGTTGAAAAATCAATCCGAGCCTTTTCACATCAGTTGCAGATCACGCGGCTTGAAGGTTATAGAGAAATTAAAAATTGTAATTCAAATTCGGCATCAGTACATGTAAGAAAATACATAGATTAAAAATAAGTATTGTAGAAACATTATTTGCTGATTAGCAAATTAATTTTAGTATGTGGGAGCTACAGTGGCAGTGAAAAGAATATACATTTACGTTTACAGTGACATCAAAACGACTCAAAGCCTTTTATACAGTGATAAATAAAATGACCAAAAGGGTGTAATACCCATTCTTTTGTATTTACACAACGCATGAGATTCCAAATGAATTATTAATAAAGTCTGCATTATTTAATATATTACTGAAATCTTTCTTTTAAGGCAATAAAATTTAGGTATATGTTTTTTTTTCAACCACTCATTACGTCTCATTAAGTCGTTACATTTTGAATGTTTTGTTTTATTTAATTGATTCCTTTGTAAACCTACATTTTCTTTTGCAGTATAAGTTGAACTGTCTGAACTGTAACTTGAGGTAGCCGTTTTCATATAATTAAACGGTTTTATTTGGGCTTGCCCTGTTTTGTTTAGGGTCAATTTTGTAATTGTAATTTTAGCCTCTTCCTGTCACAGATGGTTCTGGATTTTGGTACACACATTTATTTCTGATGACAATACAATTATGTGTATTCAGCATCATTGTAAATCCAAGATGGCCGCCGATACAAAATTTCGTATTACATATTTTTTTACGACCCCCTCAATAGTAATATTAAATGAAAGGGCTTGACTAGTAGTAGTGGTACACTTAAATATATATACATAAAACTAAATTAGTAATTCCAAAGATCGGTTATATTGAAGGTGGAATCAATGCGTTTAACCAAAAAAAGACTCTCAATCCCTCGTCAAAATCATAAAATAAGATGTGTACCACATAAAAAGACCATTTTCAATAACGAAATATATAAATAAGTTACCCAAGAGTTTAACAAACAATAAATGATATCCATGAATTTAAAAATACATTAAACGATTTACTGGTTAATAAAGCTTACTACTCAATTAATCAATACCTGAAAGACAAATTGTAAATTTAAGTGAAGTTTAGTACGTCTGATTATTTAATTGTATTTATTTGTATATAAATATTGTATCGGTGTTCACAGATAAATCACGCATTTGTTACATACCTGTACTTATTATTTAAATTAGGAGATTATTCGATTTGTATACATTGATATTCTACATATGTTACTTGGTTTATGACTTTTATTATTGTTGTGACTTATGTTATTATTTTATTATTAGTGATAATTATTAATTTCATTCATTAATCTAATCAATATAATTATGAAACATTTTTTCATTATTTTAAGATTTGCACCTCAATATGGTAGAGCATAGACGGACTTTTTACACAGCTAACATCATTGTAATTATGTAAATTTACCTATGTTCAGCAAAAATAAAGAAATTTAAAAATTTAAAAAAAAATAACTGTTCAGCTTTATTATGAGCCTATTAGTACAGGTCCTTAGTGACATGCTTCTTGTGGATAATCCTTTTAGAATATTTCACTGATAGGGCATGACTTCTGTCATAAAAGTATGTGGAATGTGTAAAGTTAAAGATTTTAAATGGTACAATTTTTTTACTTTTTCATTCCGGTATTAAGAAAATCCATAAAAACTAACTTAATTTTTTATGGATTTTCTCAAATACTGAGTGAATAGGTCCAGAATACAGAAATACGTACGATTTAAAATCTTTTACTTTACACGTTCCACCTGCTTTTATGAGAAATCGAGGTAAAAATACATGGAAAATCAAACGGTCATAACTTGTAAATGGATAGTTTTTTGACAATTTTTTTATTGTAACTGCATGCTTGAGTCATACCCGCTCAGTGAATTAAGTAAGTGTTCTATTTTCAAATACACCTGTATACATAATTATGCGCTTACAGAAAGATAGAGTGAATATATAAAAGTCGAGTGCATACGTTCATCATTAGCGCACTCTCTAAAGCTATACACGTGTTTAATAGTTCTCATTAAACAACGATACGGGTTCTTTGCTTAAAACACGTCCCTAACAAAACAATCACGATAAAATGGAGCGCTCAGGATGCTTCTACGCAGAATTCATTTATTTTGTGCAGCAATAACAGTTACGCTGACAGCTTCATCAGTATTTCCACTGAATTACAAACGGTACTAAAGAAAAATTTATTTACACTTTTTACTTATTGTTTCATCATATTATTATATCATAATAGGTCGTCTTTTCGTATTTAGTATGTATTAAATTTAAGAAAAATCTCTCTAGTTGTACTGTTCGTATCTCACTGGATTTAATATTAATAAATATAGAATAGTATTAATAGAAAAATAATAAAAAAGTAAAAACACTTTCCCGCCATTTTTCAATTGATTTTCTGTCCCCCAAAATGCTACATATATTATAATTAAATGTAATGAAACTTTGAAAAAAACTGTTTTGAATTTGTATATAAAATACGAAGAAACTATTTCCCCGACCTTATATTTGCCTAAATGTACCAATGACCAAACGGGACTAAATCGATTTGATTCTATAATTCATAGCGATAACATTTCAGACGTTTAGAAGTCATGGTTGCCGGGGTATGGTAAAAAAAACAAAGACGACGTAGGTTTTCAGATCAATACTTTATAACGGTAACCCGCTAACGTAAAGGTTACACTTAAAATATAATTCAATATATTATTATGTACATTCTTTATATTTAAAGTTATCAATTGTTTTCGTAGATTTTAATTTTCAATTATAATTAAATGGACATGTATTGTGTGAATCGCTTACTATTTGCGGTAAGTATATTACCTTCTATTGATTCGTTGAGGCAAATTGTCTTCAATTTTAACGTGTCTTAAAAAAATCATAATCATACGTTATTTAAACTATTCACTTTATCTTGTCTTATCCGGTATCTTATTTCTTATGTTTCAGGAAGTAGGATAGAGGAGGCAGACCGGTCGTAATCGGAGCCGGTCAACTTTCTTAATGTTTCAGACATGACAGAAGTAATTAGGATATCTACGTGTTGCAAGTACATATAGGCTGGTATCTGCTAACTAACATCTGCGCCGTATGCTTGCATGTTTACTAACTTAGTTATTTATATTAAAAAGTATAAGTTATCTTAGAGTCAAGTAGTAGAACATATTTCTTGTGAAAATGTAAACACAAAAATTGTAATTATAATTTTAAATTAGAAAAGTCAACTCTCAGGACAGGACTCAAACCCGTGACAGCCCGTTTATCGGTGTCCTGGGATTTGACTTTGCCCGATTTGAATATCGATTAAGAATAATTACGATACTAACGAATTAAAAAATAGGTAGTCATCGGACTGCCGACAGAAGTGAAAACTTAAACGAAATGACGAACTTAAAACGTCACAGTAGTAGGTTTCTGACATTAATTAATAAGGAGCTGACAGAACTCAATGTTTAGATTAGCGCCCTTTAGTGGATCTATATACGTATTATTAGCGTGACGGTCACGAGTTCAGTACTTTTCCCCATAGCAAAAGTGCACAAACATGCCTAAAAAAATTTTCATTTCAAAAAAGTAAAGTTGGCAAATTAAAAATCTTTTTCTCCTTTCTTAGATTTTGACCGAGACATCTGTGCCGAGAATTATTTGGTCGTACACTCTCAAGACAGCTCTGGCCATAACAGTAAATAAATATAAGTGTTCATTTGATATATGGCCAAGAAAATCAGCCAGTAAAGATAAGAAAAATGCCCGTTATTCGTATTTATTTATGTACTATCTTAAGTAACTTAATAATTGTAGGGACATGTTTTTGGAGTCAAAACTTCTTTAGGCACGTTGGGCACTTTTGGTATGGGGAAAAAGCGATTTTGGCAATAAACTGAAAAACTACTGAACGGATTTTTATGCGCTTTTCAATAATAGACAGAGTGATTTATGAGGAAGGTTTAAGTGTATAATTTGTTAAGATTTTGTGTAAATTGATTAAAATATGTTGATGATTGTTTAAGATGTCTCTACTACCCGTGCGAAGCCGGGGCGGTTTCCTAGTATGAAATAAGTTTAAAGTCTGTTTTAAATATCCAGTTACTAACAGTAATCTTGGCTTTCAATGGATTACAATGAACCTTTTGGGTCAATTATAGTAATTAACCATTCGATTCTCATTTATATCTTCCACTCAATAGATTACAAATATGCTCCATTAGTCACCACAGCAACGCAGTACTACAGACGACCACCCTTTAATAGCACAGTCAGAATATTGTTGTCTATAATGCTGCTGAACAGAAGCACCAAAGCTCGATAGGGAGAGGGGTAGAATTTTAACGCAAGCTTATCGTTGCATAAAATAGTACTAGGTTTTTTTTTAACATAGAATACTACAGTAACGTGGGTCGCACATTACTAGTGTTCTTGTTAACCTCCAGCTTATGACAATAGATTAATTTTATTACATTGGCCTAAAAAAATACTTAACATTAAGTATATTAAAACTAATTAAAAAAAGTGTGTGTGCAATTTACACACGGCAGAAGTGAAATTTCTGAAAAGTAGCCTACGAGGGAATGAGAAATAAAAAGTAAAATCAATACAAATAATTTATTAATGTTAATAAATTTAATTTTAAAGAATTTATATAAAAGTTATTTGTCAAGTTAACACAGATGTGTTAAATAATTTAACATAAATTAATTAACCAAGGAATTTTAATACACAAATGCACAAAAATGACACCACGTTGACATTGACGCATTTTCTGAAGGCTTCGTAGTACGCCGGCGCAAAGACAAAAATTATAGGAAATACTGTTTACTATTTATATTCTATCTCATTCTCTCGCAGACTAAATCTTATTGTATTATGTTTGTCTCTTTTTAGTGTGACTTAATGCTTCGTAGTACGCAGGCGCAAAGACAAAGATTATAGGAAACACTATACTTGTATTCTATTTGATTCTCCCGCAGGCTAAATCCTATTTATGATGTTTTTGTGTGAGTTTTTGAGTTTTTCGTTTCATCGAATTTCAAATCAGAACGATTCTAAAGTTTCATTTAAAAATATATATATTTATTTATGGACTATTTACATGCATGCGTCATAAAATTTATCAGCATCGTCGCCTACTGGCAATGTTCCCAGAAAGCTGGCAGCATTGCCATGTTGAATGGTAATGCTAATTATCTATGCAAGAAAAAGGCCCGCTTTCTGGTCACGAGAAGTGACGATGAGTCGCTTAGCTATTTTCTTATAAACGGAACGAGCACTCGGTTCCCATGACCCAAAATACGTTCCGACCCCAAACGGCTCAAAAATATAGGTAAATAGTCTATATATATAGATTTTTTAAATCAGTTTTAAAATACTTCATTATAAGGTTTTTATGTACAATATTCTTTAATATTAATAACTGACCGAAAAAAAAATCTATGATAAGAAAAACTTAAACATTAACTTCATTAAGTTTATTGAAGTTTCTTCATTTTAGATCTACCTCTTTACAAAAAGTACTTTTGATGCTGTTTGAGACTAATAAATAAATAAAAAAATAAATTACAGTTTAAAAAAAACTAAAAAGCCATGCATTAATTGCAAACTGAACTAAAAAGTAGAAAACAATTAAAAATAATCAATTTTGATAATAAAAAATGCGTGACTTGCTTGACATCAAATATTACAAATAGTTCACTGGTAGCTATTTATAAGAGTAGAGTAAGTTAGAGTTAAGTATGTAATATGAAAATATAGTGAAAAGCACTTACGCCTTTTTACTGGTTTTTACAATGAACACTTTTTAATTCGGTTGTTATTAAAGTGTGTTTTTTTTTAATAAAACCTATTTCTGGATTAAATGCACCCTATGTCATTTTCTGTAACGTATACCAAAATTTCATGAAGGCGTAACAAATAAAAGATATGTAAGACCTCGTTACTTCTGTTCATTTCAGCTAACAGTAGCAGAAATGAACAAAATACTAGGAAAGTTTTACCACAAAGATAAACAAACGTGAAAAGCCTCACAGGGTTTTCCGATTAATATACGAGAGGCTTCAGGTGGCTTATGTGCAGATACGGACTCAATGCCCACAGAACTTTAATATACGGAAATACAAAGGCTGAGGCTTATTTACCCTGTATGCAATACTGCATGTAGGTGGACATACAGGTTTTCAAACAGAAATACGAATCCTGAGTTTAACGCATTTTGTAGTGAGAAATCGTTATCTGTCATAATGTTTACATATAGCCAAGAACAAAATCCCGCCTAACATTTTATCATTCGAGTTTGCAAGACACTTATCACTGTGATTGTTTACCGGCTAAATATATGGCAGAAGATTCTTGCTTACGAGTTCTCGACTCGTATTAACAAGATCTCGTAGGACATTTTTTCAATTTCATACGAGTATCGTACAAATTGGTTTGAACCTTTTTAAATACGAGTTTCGAGTTCAGTAATTCCTGGGATTTTATTCGTTTTCCAAATCACAAAAATCATTAAAATTTTAAAGGAATAATTTATGTTTAAACTAACGCCCCGCGGTTTCACCCGCGTAAGTCCCTCGTTAAGTTTTCTTTTTTGTGCAAACTTTACATAAACCATCTACTAAATTGTCCGAACAAAGCCTAAACATTTGGGTTGGATAGGTGAGCCCGTTCTTGAGTTATAAAATTACAACGAAAAGTGGCATTGATTTTTATATATATGGATGTCTTTTTATCATTCAATTATTCTAATTAATTATTAATCTAATTCAAGACACAAAGTATTAGATGCCCCAAAACTGTTTCTTTTTAGTATCCATTTTTTAACCTAACATCGTTTTTCCGTTTTCGTTTAATTTATTCTCTTATAAAAGAGTAGAGATAATAGAAACACCTGACACTGCTCTCATGGTGGGCTCAAAATTCGAAACACAATTCTTGCTTTCAAAATTCTGTTTACACGTTGATGTTGAATATTCAATAGCGACGGGATTGTAGCCATAATGGAAGGGCGGCAATCGCGAATGTTTGCATGAGGAAAGTTTTCTTTATGTTCTTTCGATAATCCTATCTTCGAGACGAGAAACTTTCTCTTAACAAATGCGACTCTAGAAATAGGCTTTGCATTTACATGCTGGCTTGTGGTAAATTAACATTTTTTTTCAAAAAGACAAAATAATGTGGGTTCCTTTTCTTCCACATGGTGATGGTGTATGTACAAGTGATTACCAAACTTATAATTTTTAACCGACTTAAAATAAGGAGCAGGTTCTAAGTTCAGCTGTATCTATTTTTAAGGCAATTCGTAGTCGTATGTAGCTAAAAATTCTTTCAATGTAAACAATTTTTACACTTAAATATGATTTGCGATTAGAACTGTTTTCTTTTAAGTTAAAATAGATTTAAGCCCATATGCAGTTGAACCTTTGATCGCATTTTTGTACGGATCTAATTAACAAATCGTAACACTTACTATCAAAGATTTTATAACTGTTTGTCTATAAGTAAAACCTGTCCTAGATACTAAAAATAAATACCAAAACATTAATTTACTATTCTAGTAACAAAATAACAAAAATATAGATATTTTGTTATGTTATTACGCGAAAATTGATAATTAAATTGCAATGAAATTATTATCTTTGTCACAGCACTATGTAATAAAAAAACATTTTTAAAATCTTTCTACTTTTAGTACTTTCAGTAATTAAAGTAGGGACAAGATAATAGGTCACTTTTGACATTTCATCAAAATTCAACAACGTAACCTTGTAACGGCGGGCATAAAATAAGAACTGCACAATTGCTTAACTTTTTTCAATTACGTTTACATATTTATTGTAATAATGACCGATACGAGTAATTTTACGATTTGCTTTCACTAATAAACCATTCTAAACATAATAAACAATTTCTGATCTAAAGAACTGAACGTCGTTACAATGTTGCGTCAGTCAACCCTTTTCTTTTTAAACACTAGGGATGTTACTCTAAAAATCGAAAGCTGATAGGATTGTAAGTTGAATCGAATGCAATGATTACTTGTGAAGAAAAATCACCATAAATTTATAACCACGTTGTGATTATAATAAAACCTAATTATACATATTTATTATTCTTTTAACTAACTATAAAAATACAAAAAAATAACTAAATAGAAAGGTCATTGATGTTGGGTGCAATTTAGGTGGATGTTGCTGGCAACACCAGTGCCTGTCGATGACGCATGTCATGTCGCCATAACATGATGATGACGCAGTCTTTTGTTGTTGTGCGAAGTGACTGTGCGTTTTTGGTGTGCTCTCTGTTATTTTCTTCTGATCCGGCTTTTTCATTGAACTGACCTTACTGACTACGTTTACCTGGCTATAAATTGGACTCCTATTGCTTAACGATTATTAAACAAGAAAAACATTACAGTCTTACTATGTCGAAACGGGGGAAAACTCTAAACAGTCAATCTCGCGAACTAGTGCTGAAATTGTACAATTATTTTGGACGTGAATCAGTTAACGATGGGCCTCTTTTACCATTGAAACCACCGAGAGAACGCGTTGCCGAAGCATTGGGAATAGGGAAGAAGACAGTAACTCAAATTTTGAAAGAGAAATACGGACCATCAGGCTCAGAAGATAATACTTTACGTACACCGAAAAAACGAAAGAGGGAGAAGAAAATTGTTGACGTTGATAATTTTGATGCTGCTGCAATTCGCAACCACATTTATGGATATTACTCGAGAAAAGAATATCCTACACGGGAAAAGCTATTGAGTTCGTTAAAAGGCGCAGGCTTTGAAATCGATTGGCTTTAGATTTAAAAAATCCGACAAGCGGAAAATCCTGCTAGAACGCTACGATATTATTTTGAAGAGAATAACATTCTTACGTCAGGTAAATAAAATTACGGATTGGGACAATGTCGTGTTTATTGACGAAACATGGTTGAATGGGAACCATACGGTTGCGCGGACATGGACCGATGATACAGCGGCCTCCACCTCAAAAGTTCCATCGGGAAAAGGAGCCCGACTTATTATATGTCACGCGGGATCAGCTTCTCAAGGTTTTATTCCAGACTGCCTCCTCGCATTCGCCTCTAAAACTACAACAGATTACCATGAGGAAATGAACTTTGATGTTTTTAAAAAGTGGTTTGAGAAGCTGCTAGTCAGCTTAGAAAACCCATCGAAAATTATAATGGACAATGCTCCGTATCATTCTGTACAAGTTGATAAACCACCAACTCAAGCAAATAAAAAGCAAGAAATTGTCTCGTGGCTGGTAAGAAATGGTGTGGAGGCAAGTCCAAATTTATTAAAAGTTGAGTTGTTAAATCTGGTAAAAGCAACTAAGCCGTCCAAGCTCCGCTATGTAATCGATGAACTAGCCCTAGAGCATGGACACGAAGTTATTCGATTGCCTCCCTACCATTGCCAGTATAACGCCATCGAGCTTATTTGGGCACAAATAAAGGGTCATGCAGCGCGGAACAATACTGAACCACCCTTCAGTACTGCTAAAATGATGACTCTGCTACAAACTGCATGTGCAGAAGTCACTACAGAAGACTGGCGAAAAGTCGTGGAGAAGACAAAGAAAATAATTTTACAAGATTTTGAACGAGATGTGAGAATAGACAATATTATTGAAAATGAATTAATAATATCTCTGAGTGCTGACAGCAGTGATGAAGATAGCAGTACCGATAGTTCAAGTGAATAAAAGCAATTTTTTTGTTAAATTACGTAGGTACTTGTCTTATTTTGCTCCTTTAATTTATGAAAGAAAAAATAATAATGGGACAGGGATTCGCATGATCATTTTTAAAATTCACATATGTTTCAAGTCTGTATCGATTCATTCGATTCATTCATTTAATCGATGTTTTTAAGCAGGTCACCTCACTATGAATATAAAACTGACATCTGTCAAAAGTGACCTATTACCTTGTCCCTACTTTACATAAGATATGCTTTGATTGTTGGTAGCAGGTTTATTGTTTTATCTTTTATTAATTGAATCAGCAATTAACTATTCTATTTAAATTTGCAAGTTTCGTTATAAACATTGTGTTTAATAACTTTCTGGAACTAATTGTTTTTAAACTTTCGTGACTTTGATACATATTAGGTTTGTAATTCGGAACTTAATCGCGATAATATTTAAAAGGTGCAATACCTCTTGGTTACCCGACGTTTCGATCGAATTGCACCGATCGTGGTCGCAAGTGGACTGATGAGAGTTCAGCGGACTTCAGCGACGCCTCCGTGAAGTGCGAGTTTCGGCAACTACCCGCACTTGGTCGTCACTATTTTTATTTTTATTCGTACTGTCGGTACTTCGACACACTACACTTACGACATCCCCTGAATGATGTCGAGGGTGCACTTGCTGACGATAGTATTTGCTGATGACGGGATTCCAAGATGTTCATAAGCGGTACCCATCTTTCTGGAACTATTACTCCACAAGTTTACCTTAGAGGAGTGCCACTCAGTGATAGTAGGTATTCGTATTCCAATCTTCATGTCTCATAGGGGTCGCAATAAAGTTTGTTTGCTCTCTTCGTAACATAACACGTCTTAAAGGACATCTACAAATTACTAATACATAAATATGTACATTTTAATATGTTTATATGATTCAATATGTTTGTTCTTCATCGCTTTCAAATAGGATTCGGATGCACTTGGAACATCGAAAAATTGTATCCTAGTTTATTCAATTCATTTTATTTCCTTCAAACCTTCAAGAAAAGAGCGTACTCCTAACTCAAAGGCGTCCATGGGCGACGACTGTCACTTACCATCAGGTGACCCGTCTGCTCGTTTGCCCCCTATAACAATACAAAAAAAAATAGGCACATAGGAACCGTGATCACAGGTCGCGAAGCCACAGGAAAGCAAATAATATCACCGTTTTGTATATTTTTCCAGAATTTACATTCACAATTAATTTCTACTGCTAGTCAGAGCCCTATAGATAGACATCCTGTGGTAGTTCCCAAAGAATTTTACTATGTTCCATGATACACTAATGCTTAAATACAAAAAATATTTTTATTTATGAAAGTGAATCGCTAGTGAATACATATTATTCCATTAAATCCATAAGTTCAGTGAAGGCGGTGCGCTATTGTTAGTACTCGAAAAAATTTACAGCGTTGGCAAATTTTTTAGGCAGGACCGGATGGTAGTTAATGGCTTAGATGTGAAAAATGCCTCTTCCCGCAACAATCCAACGATATGAAGCCTAAAGATGATTAATTCTTTTAGCTTTATATAGTTTCTTCAAGAAGGTATAGGTTTCATAATATTATGCTTCTAATGCGCAATGACTGCACGGATGGCGCATGGTTTACGTGGTCACGTCGCTACTACGCCGTGATCCACAAATAGATGTCTGGGTGTTCTTTGTGTCCGTTTTTTAAATGTTTGTGAAACTCCCTGCTACACTTCACACTACAGGAGAAGGATCTCACCATCAACATATATACATCATACAGATTCCTAAGAATTTGCGTAAGATATAACTTACTTAAACTCTTGGGAATCTGTATTCGAGAGTGCTCAATCCAGTCTCACCGCTGTTACTAACTGGCTGGTCAAATATCAACTCACAATGAATGTTGATAAAACAAATTATCTCACCTTCTCACTAACATCATCTGGTAAGCACTCTTCATTATCCTATACCCTCACCGCTCACTCTTGTATTCCGCTCTCACAGTCTTTTTTTAATTGCCCTATCTTGTGCCCAACTAACTTTATACAATATCTAGGGGTACTGATTGACGATACTTTCTCTTTTCATTCACACATAGACGCACTTTCCTCTAGATTGGGGAAGCTTATATTTGTGTTTATACCCTCGGTCAGGTAGCTGATACAGAAATCCTGCTTTTTACCAATCTCTGACGCAATACTCCTGTATACTTCTGTATCAATAAAAAGAGAGCCTGGAGATTTGTCACACAGGTTTCGAACCTACTACGAACTCCAGCTCGCACTGAGGTGTAATTTATGTTGGACTTATTTAGTAACAAACCAATGTACCCGCTTACCTTTTTGAAAGAAATAAACAATATTATGATTACTGTCTTTATGTATTTAATATACATATAACTCACATTTTTAAGTACATTCACAATAAGCACAGGATTAATAATAAGCTTTCAACTAATGCTATTTAATCGTAAGTTTTTTTTCAAAAATATAATTTTACAAATAGATAATAACAATTAATATATTTTTTACTTGCTATACACTTTTTGGTAGGCTTCTTTAAAAACAAAGTAATTGAAAGTTATCCTAAAACAATACAACCTACTTTCCGAGATAAAGTACAAATACAAGGTACAATTTAAATAATTCATTATGCATTATGATTTCCAAATACTGCCTCTGTTGGGCCTTTTATTTTAAATGCCTTTATACCAATTTAGAATAAAGTATGAGATGATAAATTACATCTACCTGTTATAAAATTTATTCAACTCGTGTTTAAATAAAATAAATTCCTTTATAAATGATGTGTTTATTTTTAATTTATTTATGTACTGAATAATGTTCAGAACCTGCCCATTCACTGTATAACAATATTTTTGTTCCGTGCATTGAAAATAAATAACTGTTTAGTTTAAAGTGTTGTACTTCAAATGTATTTTATCTAAAACTAAGTAATTTGAAGACACTCTTTAAGTTATATACTGATTTACACTTTCCAATTGAACAATTATGTATGTTACTTCAGTTGTGTTTTCATTATTCAAATTATAATTAAATAAATCAGTAACGAACCCCATTCGTCATCACTACATAGTATAAAACAAAGTCGCTTCCTGCTGTCCGTCTGTCCCTATGTATACTTAGATTTTTTAAAATACGCAACGGAATTTGATGCGGTTTTTTTCAATAGATAGAGTGATTCAAGAGGAAGGTTTATATGTATAATACATGCATAATATAGTAGAGAAACACTGATAACTTTAGAGGTTTCTAATGTGATGTCGTAAATAAACACATTTTTCTTGCGTTTATATTGCAAACGCTTGAACCCTACGAAATAGATCAAAATAATGTAGCACAATATTGTACACCTTATAAAGGTCTACAAAAAAGTCCGCGATGGTATATGTGTATCTCTTAGGGATAACCCACAATAACCATTTTTTGTCCTTTACTTTTCACGAGAAATAATGGTTTATTTATAAAGCGATTTAAGCAATACAGCATTAATCCTTATCCAATTAACTACCTTAAATACATTGTGCATTTAATATAGATCAAAATGGCCCTTCACAGCATGTGATTTCAATGAATATTTTCGAAGATATTACAGATTTAAAATGCAGGGACATAGCGGTCGCGGCGGTACCGGCCAGAGGGCCGGACAATTTCCGGTAAAGATAATATATCTTTTGCAATGACCTTAATAAATCGCAGGGTCAAACTTTCAATGTTGCAGGCTTAGATTTGAGCGTTGAGAGTTTTTCACATGGCTAATTAAATGTCGCTCTTTCAAGAGTAACCTCTGAAGAAAACATGTTTGTATTGTCTAATGGCAAAAAAGCTGTGAACGTTGTATATAAAGACCTTCTGTAGTATATTTACTATCATCATTGCACCCGTGCGAAGCCGGGGTGGGTCGCTAGTTAATTATAAATATGAGTAAATAATCCCGTGTAAAGTAATAGCTTAGCTAGGAAACCTGGTCATTGTGCGCTCTGAATATGAATGGTGGCTTTTTGGCGATACAAAAGATAAGGTAACCTCTATAAAAAAATGTTCAGAAGACTTGGTAGTGCTAAACCAGCCCAATTCATCCCCGGACAAGAGAAGACGGCAAGCTCCTGTTTCAAATGCGCTTCACGAGACTCACTCTTCTTCAAAATACGCGAGTTAGTTTTATTTGTGTACTTCTTACTTTAATTAGTCTTAGTTCAATAAAAATCAAAGTTTAATTAGTACCACCAGATAGTGAACAATATTTGTTTTTAACCCTTTATCATACCTTATCCTGACTGGTGATTTACTTTCGAAAGAGCCAACTAATACGCACAACATACTATTTATACATACATAATTTTCTATCACACTTATTTCCGCACTTCATTGTCAGACCATTCCCATATTCATATAACACCATTTCTAAATAAAAATCATTAATTGTAATTAAACCAATTATAAATATTTTTAAATTTTCAGGAGTAGGAGTCAGCCAGAACAAGCCATTCGTGAAGCTAGTTACCTGTTTTATTACGTAGATCCTATGGACAAGTACAGGCAAGAAATTCCAAGGACACTCTTATTCGACATGTTTATTACAAGTTTCTGGTTACATTGCTTATAAGCGCAATTTACAGTCACGCAAATTCCTACTACATATATTTAAGTAATATCAATCCGGAGATGATCAATCCAACTAACGGCACCCGTTTACCAGCATGACGCACGCGTCAGCCATCGTCGATCTAATGATTGTTTATATTTGTCTAATTTGTGAAAGTAATACTCTGAAAACAGTGGCTGATTGTTTTTTAGAAAAACACTTTTGTGAAGAGTACTCATTGTTATTAAGGATATACCGTTGTACTCACGTGTGTTTTTCGGTGGAGCCCGACTACTTTCGGCAATTTCTTTGATAAAGTCTGATACGAGTACAATTCAAATCAGACCTCAAATATGAGTCCCTCTTAGTGGCAGAAAATAATTTTGTGTTTTTAAATAAAAGTGAATTATAGAACGTAGTAATTTATAGAACGTTAAGAAACAGAGGCACCAACGTGAACTGACATCTTTAATCGGCGCAAGTTTTTGTTTGCAGGCTCTTTTTTAACCGACGAAAAAAAAGGAGGTTCTCAATTCGACTGTATATATATACGGTATATATATTCGACCGTATATATATATTTTATATATGTTCGGCCCTCTCTCCGTTATTTATGAACCGATTTAGATTATTTTTTTTTTGTTAGATAGGGTATACCTCAAGGGCTACCTCAAATTTTATATGTACCTACGTAGAAATAGACATGGCTATAGGTAGGTAATTAATCATTTTATTATTTGGCGCCGACTCAAAATAAGTTTATATAAAATTTGATAGTTTATGTAAATAAGCTCAAGACTTAAGAGGTTTATTTATTTTTTGCTTTTTAGTTATTTTCATCGGTTTAATTTTTTGTTAAAAAGATTTTTATATAGGTCATATCTTTCATACTGTGAAGTAGGCGTCAAATATGAATTTAAATTCACACTCACAAGTACCGACCTATTACCTTGTGGCCAAAATAAATTATATATATATATATATATATATATATATTTATTCATTTCTTTATTAAAAACTACTTGGATTAAAAACGACGTTCTAGTGCTATGAAATAGTACCACAAACTTAAACCACTTTGTCGTTTCTCAGCCTTGTATTAATTGTAGAATTTTGAAAACAAGCTTTTATAGCAAGTAGTTTTAATTCAGCTTGCAAGATTTGAGCTAACGTGTAAAAAATACTAAATGGATTACGTGCTATTTTTCAAGACCATTTCTTTGTGATGAGGGGACAAGTGATAGATCGATTTGTGAGATCCACATTGTGCTCATCATTTACACAGAAAACATATCAGTGCTTACGTGATTTTTTGAACATAGAGTAGCGAGCGAGAACAGATATCGAACTTAAAATACTGTGCGCCTTAACGAGCTAAATAAAAGACCTTTCGATTGAATCTCAGGAGCTTAACTGACTCCCAAGTATTACCGATGCTCTTCAATCAATAAGAGGATTAATAACGATCAACCATATTCCCTAGTCAAGCTTCGTACATTTTCAATAACCCATATTATTCAAAGTATTATAGAACAACAATTAATATTATCATAATATGGCAGTGTAAACATCTCCACTAGTATGTTTATTAATCTTCATTCCTGCCTACGATGGAATAATACTACAAAGCTAAACTTGTGAGCACTGTAAAGTTGATAATTAATTGAAATAACTTAAGTTAAAGTAATTTAAAACTCGTTTAATTAAAATGTCTAACAACGGAATACATATGAATTTTAATTAAATTTTAAAATTTTATATAAAATAAAAACAAGATTCTTCTTTTTCGGTCTATAGTTGGTCGACAACAGTTACAAAAAAAAACTAAAACACGAAACTTTACTTATTTGTAATTTTTACCAAAATAAATTAATTAACAAATTAAGTACTAAACCATTCCAAAATAATACAATGTTATAGACGACATTAGAAGTTTAATAAATAAATTAAAGCAGAAAACAAATGCTACACTTATTTTGTAGCCATTATCTAAAACATATTAAAGACTACTTTGGGTTAAGACGACGATATTGGCGATCATGAATACACAAATAGGCGTACCCAGCTTTTATCGCAGGGGGGCAAAAACGACTTGCCTGCTAAGCAAGTAGAGAGGTCACTACACACTGAGCCGGACACCCGTCTGTAGGCCTGAGTAGACCTACACATGATTATAGATCGGAATGTGAGCCTGCCGACAGCTCCTGTACCAGCTGGAAACTGGCAGTCGGCTTCTCTGACGATCCTAACGGCGTTACCGTGAGCATATACAAATATGCGTGCATTACAGCTCCGATACCTATCTGCACATTCCTTTCTTATCCTTATCTGGCGATTCCCTGTGACCAATAGGCATACGGGTAACTAGCCTTAATTAGTACCGGCGCCATGGCGTTGGAGATAAGACTTGCCTTATAAAGGTCCCTGAGTCTCGGGACCTTAGTTTTGGGGAACGTGATGCAGGTATACTGACCCTACTTTTATAATGATTGCGTTAGGGGGTGGGGGCAGTATAAACAAGGACGTAGCTGTAGAGAGGAGATTAACAACATTAAATTGGATTCTTATTTATTGGTCAGACGTAAGCTGTAATCCGTTTCCAAAATATTCAATAAGTTTATTATTAGATCCAGACCGTTTGTGTAGATATCCCATTCTTGTTTAAGGCAATTTACTTCAATGTAATCTAATCTTGGTTTTGAAATTAATAGCTTTGGGAATATCAAATAGGTTACGGTTTCACTGCCAATACTAAATTGCTCAATGTAATTAAACAATTTAACTTTCTAATTTATAACTACATTTAATTTAAGAACATTGGCAAATGAAATACTTTATTAGGTTTAATAAATACGATACTTAAAGGAATTTCTTTAGTTATTTTAAGCAGAAGTATTTCTTCATACAAACAGCCAAATTAAAGCGCCTCGAAATCTCAGTAAGCTTTGATATAGATCAGTGGTGACACAAATCACCTAATTGTGCCCCGACTTGACATTTTTTTAGTGTAAGATGGGTTTTGGTTGGTTGGACCTTTTCCGACCTCGAATTATATATACACTAATTCATTAAATACCTTTAAGAATAACGTTTATGTCAAAACTTTTTTTTTTTTAAAGTAGACTTGCAACGTGGGTCACACATTACTAGTATTCTTGTTAACCCCTCCAGCTAAGCTAAACGCTTTTGTTAGGAGTGGGTTCACGTCGGTAGTGCACTGGGTGGGGTTCGAACCCGCAACCATTTGAACCGCAAGTCCAACGCCTTAGCCATTACGCTACCGCCGTTTGAATTTATTAGCTTGAAAAATAATAGTTTTAAGTAAAACACCATAAATAAATGATTATTTTGTATTGTATTGTATTCTTTCTCTTTTTTTGTTCCTTTTCGTATTCAAAAGAACAAACAAAACATTATACTTAAACTAAAATATTCTTTGCTTTTCTTGCTTTATTAATTACTATCCTTAATAAAGCTCCTTGGTAAATGTCTTTCACAACATTAGTACATATTTGCCTAGCTAACTTCCCAACTAATGTAAGCCCGTAATTCAACACGCCCTAATGAAATAATAATGTTCATTTAGTTTCGGCTCTCATTGTCTGTCACATACAATTATATTACATTTATACACCTAAAGCTTCTTCATGAATCACTTTGTCTATAGGTGAAAACCGCATGAAAATCCGTTTAGTAGTTTTTCAGTTTATCGCGAACCGACAGACAGACGCGGCGGGGGACTTTGTTTTATAATATGTAGTGAAACCGCGATTTGGACATATTCTCAATCGTATAAATACAGGTCTGAAAACGTCTACTTAGTTTTCTACAGCCTTACTTTCATGCTCCTAACAAGAAAATTATTTATACAAATATTGTACGAACAGATGGTGCTCAGAGTTGAAACGTACTTATTTGATTTATTAGATCTTAAGTTTTGTGCTTCGAAGCAAATATGTAAAGATCTCGCTCATCTATACAAATAAATTGAAGTGTCTGTTTGTAATGTCATGATAATAGGTTTTTACTAAATGCATCTGACACGGATACTCATTACAAAAAATCAATTTTTATATTTTTTGTCTGTCTGTTTGTTCCGGCTAATCTCCGTAACGTGTAGACCGATTTCTAAGGGCTTTTCACTGGCATATTGTTGTGGTGAGACCTCCGCGCTGTTTGCATCCTCCTTCTATTGGAATGAAAAATCCCTGAAAAGACACGGAGGTCTTGGCTGGTGGCGCCTAACTCGAATTTAGAATAATTCGAAAATAGTTTAGAAGATTAAAACTGGAAGAAAAGATGACGCTCGTGGAAGACTGATGTGACAGCCTCCGTGCGGTGTGCACGGACCGCTCAAGAAATATTAATTTGTTGGAATTGTTTGAATCCATTGTTATTTAAAAATACGCTTGATGCTCATTGTAGTGCCAGTTGTGTTCGCTTAATCTTTTAATTATTCTCCCCTCGCTAGCGACCCTAAAGTTCCGGAAACCGAAATACCTCCTGGAGATTGCACGTGATGGAGGCGCTCAAGGTGTCTGAGAGGAGAAAGAGTAGCAGGAAATTGCCATCTTTGCGAGTTTTTATTCCAATAGAAAGAGGATGCAAACAGCGCGGAGGTCTCATCACAACAATATTACTGTTGTTATAAGGAGTAAGTTATGCTACATTTAATTGGAAAAAAAAATTGGGTACGGCGATAAAAATATCAATATGTATACGAGAGCGAAGCCGCGCGGGGCACAGCTAGTAAGAAATAATAATATAAAAAAGTCAAATAAACGCTACCAACTGGAAAGATGAGGGTCCAAAAGTCTTCATATTCGCAATCTGAATGGCCTTGTTTTATTAATAGTACGGTAATAAAAATTATAATTATTTTACGCTCTTACTATAAAGTAAGAGAGTATTTATGGATTTTTTTTCGGTAAAATGTTCTATTTACTCAGAACATTTACTCATTGTGATATCACTTTTCAAATATAATATTGTATGTGTGTGTATGTAAGTAATGTTCATAAAAAACATGATGATTTTCCGTAAATAAAATTCCAATGATTTTCGACTCAGAATGGTGATCTGAATTCACTATTTCAAGATCCGACAGATCAATATATTATATATACTGGAGCCCTGTAGTTTTATGAAGCCGTTTAAGCATAATTTTTAAATAAAAAAAAATATATTGATTAAAGTTTTAGCTTTCTGCACTTCTACGTATAAACTCTATGTATTGCCAATTTTACATTCTTCCGTCCTCGATATTTGCTTAAAAAGGGGTAAAGAAATTCTCCTCACGTATTAATGTGTGTGATATAATAAATATTTGTACTAGAAACCCGAAATTTGGCAGGGAGATAGTAAACAATATGTTAGAAATTTAAAAATTACCTGAAAACGGCAACTATTCGGGATTATGTCAAATAATGACATAGGTACAAATGTTTTATTATTTTGTAATAAATAAAGTAATTAAAGGTACATAGAAAGACGAGAAACAGTTTGAATGTATAAAACACAACATAAGTTTTCAACCTCAAACTCTTTTAAAAGGAAATAAATTAGTTTTAGCTCAACATGTAAGAAATGTTGAAGAGCCACGAAATAATGGCCACAGTTATTTAATAGTTATTCTTCAAATACAATTAAAACTTAACATTATTAAAATGAATTAAAGCTTGACATCATTAAATTGTATTAAAACTTTGACATTATTATAAATATCAGTATAGACATATTGAACATTATTCAATTGTAAATAATTTTATTATGATTATTTGTATCAATAATTAAAATGAAAACTTGCATGTCAATAGTATTGACTAAAGTCGCATGTGTTAGAATATTTAAACATGTAAGATCTTTCTGTACTGACTTTTCTGCAAATAAATAAATTTGATTTGATAAGAGTCCACATCATTCGTCAAACATCGGTGACATTAACACCCTATAAAACAAATTTAAAATTAAGTACTCTAAATACTTTAAACGTAATGTAGGCTACATTACGTTGTACATTATGTTATTAATAATAGTAATTAAATGCGCTACATTACCCATGTAGCACACTTAATTTAGTATTTTACGGTAGATAAGGTACTTTAACAAATTTTTGCAGTTCACAACACAACAACAATTATGACACGTTTCAAACTACAAAGAAATTGTAGGAAATCTCAAAGTATTTTGTTTGACTGATATGATAGACTATCCCGAATTGTTGCAGATTTCTGCCACGGCATGCGCTGCGATCGCTTTATATACCCCCACCATGCACTTCGCACATAGCGAATATATAAACATATGTTGATCTGTCATGATACGGCAAGCTATACAACATCAAGTTATACCTACTGCGCAATAAAATAAACCGAAAAAAAATTAAATGGTCGAAATTCAACCACCAGGTGACCTTTAGTGTGTACCAGGCACCTAAGATTAGCATATAGATTTTATTCTTTAATTCAAATTCAATACTTTTATTTCATAAAATTTATAATCGTCAATTTAAAAAAATTATGATTATAATTTAAAGTTATAGATCACACAGAGTCACCGTAACAATAGTTTGCTTTGTCAAATGTAAAATAATAAAAAAAAAAAGGATAACATGATATCATATCTGCCTGTGTCGGTCTATAACCGCCCGTTTCCAAATGGTTGAGCCTTATGAGAAATATTTTCTTTGGTGTACAATAAAGAAGTTTATTATTAGTACCTGGGAGACCGAGCTTTCCTCGGTAGCTTTTTGGAAAATTGTATTTTTTTTTTTGTAAAATTGCATTTTAGATTATATATATACAAGAATTGCTCGTTTAAAGGTATTAGATAAACTGCTGACTGGTTAAATGTGTTTGAGAATCCGGTCATATTACTGTGGCTTATTCTTCAGACAGACAAAGACAAGTTTGGCATTATAATGTTAATACCCCATCTTACAGACTTACGTAAACAACAGACGCCCTTCTATTAATGAAAGCCGCAAGCTTTATTCATAGTCTGAAGCTATTGATATTAAATTCTAACAATTTCATTCATTAACGAATAATGGTAGTAGTTTAAGTTATAAAAGAAATAACTTTGAAAGAAAAGAGACAATAGTCTCATCTGGTATAGGATCACTTTGTTGTCCGTTTGTCTGTCTGTCGGTCAAAGCATTTTTTTCTGAGGAACTCGTGGAGGTATCAAGTTGAATTTAACATCAAATATTTATGTCTTCGGTCTCTTGAACCTGTAAATATCAAGTTTAGGTCGACGCAATCAAAAGTTATGGCCATTTAAGCCATCAATTTTAAAATTTCGCAGATATTGACCTAGAATCATGCAATTTTGACGAGGAGCAAGATCTCACAGCATAAGTAAAGGAAAAATCCCAAAGTCGTTAATTTATAGTCATACTAGCAGCGCCACACGGTTTCACTCGCGTCATCCCGTTGATCTTCTTCGATCCCGTTGTAATATCGGCATAAAAAGTAGCCTATGCGTTAATCCAGGTCTCCAGCTATCTACATACCAAGTTTCATCGCAATCGGTTAAGTGGTTTTGCGTGAAAGAGTAACAAACATCCATCCATACATCCATCCATCCATCCATCCATCCATCCATCCAAACTTTCACATTTATAATATTAGTGGGATTAGTGGGATTACATTTTTTTTTATTCCGATTACAAAACTTATAGTTTGCGCTTGGAAAACTTACTGGGGCATATATCGATATGGGTCAGTTATTTAGAACTGCAAAGTTTATTTGAGAAAACGAAGTTTTGTTTGTTTTGAAAGTTGTGTATAACTGGACTTCAGTTTCGCTTACTGTTTATTATTAAGGCCATTTTTTGTATATGTTGATCTGTTTTTTCTGAAGTTTCACTTCTGCGGTGTGTGAATTGCACACATACACTTTTTTTTGTAGACTAAATGAAAAGAAACAAAAGTGTAACGATGGTTGGCACTTTAAAAATTCAAGAAATTAGTTCATAAAGTCACAAATAAAAGCAAACGGAATAGGTACACTAAAGATAAAATATTTAATAAAACATTGTGAAGACATTGAAATAACTCTTAGAACTTGGCACGTAACAGCACAGTAGCAGCAAAATAATTTGGTAGAATGCCAACATTCAAAATAAAGTTGGGCAGAATTAATCAGATTAATATTTGATGATTGTAAAGTAATTTAAAAAAGTATTCATTTTCCATAATTAATTATATTATTAGTTTGCAATCATGTTATTCTTGTTAGTCTTATACATATAATACAGGTTTAAGGTATTAGGTATAAGGTAATAAGGGTTAAGGTGCGTATCGCTTCGTAATAATGTTCCTGAATATTATTAGGTATTATTAATAATTATATTATTACGTGTGCAAATGAAAAAAGTATTTAATCAATATAATTAGGTTTTACAGAAATATCATGCTTCAGCCAAACTGCATGGCAGTTTGTTGGCAGATGCATATGTAACCAACGTGAGTAAATTTATTACATGACCAGACGTTTCACACTATGTTTTGTGTTTCGTACTAAACAATAACAAATTTAAAAAAAGATACTAATGCTTTTCTTATATTTTACCCTACTACTACTATAACAAAAACCTAAAACGCAAAAGGTCATAAGTGCACAATTATTAAGACATAATTTCAAGTTTGTTAGGTGCTTAAATTTCCACAATAAATAATTCTAATTATACCCATTTTTTTACACCAAAATAAATAATCATAAATTCCGACGCTGTCCTACCAAACTGATTACAAATTACTTTAGTTACGTCATTTCAAATCACGCTGCTCTCGATTTAGTTTTTTAAATTCTACCGCTACCGATGCTATTTGTTTCTGTTTATTATAGGATAAACACAATTATTTAGTATTCGATTCTATTCTATTATTTTCTATTCATTCCGTTTCGTACATTGATTAGACATTAAACAATAACGGCTCAAACATTATTATCTCGTCATATTTCACATACGCAGTTTCAGACCGCCCTATTGGAAGTACCTCTCACCCTGCTGAAGACCGCGGTTAATCAAGTATTGGTAATAGGATCGCCCGACCGAGACAGCGTGGACAAAACACTACTCAATCAATCAAACAGACTATCATACAAAAGAAAAACCTGATAGTGCAAAAAATAGCTATGGTAGCGAGCGAAACTGCTTAGCGTTACTGGTATTTTTCGGTAACTTCAATGGATAAGTATAGGTACATTGAAATCGCAAGTCGATTACGTGATTACAGCATGATTTAACACTAGGCTTTTAACCGACGAAAAAACGGAGCATGTTCTCAAGTCAACCACCACCAAGTGACCTTGCATAACTTTTTACAAGATAGTCGGATTTCGATAATTGTTTTTTAATCGAAGTTATCTATCTACATTTGAAGGAAAAATCCGTTGTTCACCTACCTAGTCCCACTGAGTTTTTATCTGTGAACCGATTTTGTTCAAACTTGGCACACATAATTTATATAGTTCTAATGGCACTACAAGATGACGGAGGCCTGTGATTTATCTGATGACGGAGACGGACGCCAGTCGAGGGATTTCATTATTTTTTATACTCAATGAGAACCTTAAACCTAATAAAAGATTGTTGTTTAAACATTTATAACAAATAACAATGAATAGTTAAAGTAGGTAATTATATTAAGTCGGTAAGTAATTATTCATTATTTTATTTAAGCCACCTCAACGAACAAGCAAATGAATTATTTCGTAAAATGAAATGATTGAATATTTGGTGCCGACAAGATATTTTAGAGTTTAGTTAGTTGAGAAACTTTTTTAAATATTATTTTTCACTTTTCAGCTGCTTTTTTCTTTCGTCGGTTTATTTTTTTGTTATTTTTTTTTTGTTTTACCAATGTATATACATATCAATAATGTTAAATTAATAAACTTCTAACGTAACGTAACTCTGAAGTACAATATCTCAGAAGAGATAAAATTTTCTAACCTAGTTATTGATTTAAGTAAGAAATGCAATAACATTTAGAGAGACAATAAAGTTGCCAAACATCAATCTCACTTAACTCAATGATAAAGTTGAGTACCCTATGGGGACCGATATAGGATCTTTCATGAAAATGAAACAGGGGTTGGATAAAATTGCATCGCTTTTCCTTTTTTCCTCCCATTTCTAAGTTATATTTCAACTTACAGAATAAATGAATTTTCTTAAAGTGAAAATATGCCAATGCTATATTATATTCATTGGTTACGTCGATCTACATCTTTAATCAAAATTACGATTAGCTATAAAAGTCGATAAGTTTTATCGCTGAGTCTGTAGTTTTAAACAAAGTCAGCGAAGTCTCGATTAAATCCATTTTTAGGGTTTCGTACCCAAAAGGTAAAAACCGAACCCTATTACTAAGACTCCACTGTCCGTCCGTCTGTCTGTCTGTCACCAGGTTTATTCGATTTGGCTACGGCTAATGTTTATTTAAAATGACGTTTTAAGTGATATTTCGCTGGTTAAGGACTTGTTGGTTTCCATTCTCCAATCGAGTCTCCATTTTTATTAATGCTATCACCAAAGTTTTATCTTCACGATATCATCTCTATGCAGGCGACTTGCAGTTATACCGTCATTGGTCATATGGCGAACTCACAGAAGCTGTCACTGCCATCATTAATGATCTTAAGAACATCACATACATGGGCTAGATCGTACGGACTGCTTGACAACCTTCCAAAATCTCAAGCTCTCATTACTGGTGGCAGGTTAGTTAACAATACATGTAGTATTGTAAACTAAACCATTCTACATTACCTCCAGTTTTATACAACGATATTGTTATACTATATTCGGCTTCTGTGAAAAATCTTGGGGTTTTCATTGACTGTAACTTGTCATGGACCACTCACGTTACTGAGGTAAGCAGGAAAGTTTTCGGTAACTATCATTCTCTCAAGCGTCTTAAAAAAATTCTTTCCTTTCAAACTAAAATCTGTCTTTCACAATCTCTTCTCCTTCCTCTTCTTGAGTATGCTAATGTCTGCTTTCTCGACACTACTGAAGAACTTTGGGATAAACTAGAATGGTTGCAGACCCTATTTATCCGCTTCATATTCGGTCTAAGAAAATATGATCATGTCTCCGATTTCTGAATACAACATAAGTGGTTACCTATTCGGCGAGCGACGTCGAGATGTTCATATACTTTCATTAGTGTATTCGGTTCTACTTTCCTATATATCTACGTGAGCGCTTCGACTTCCTTATCCGAAGGAGCAAACCTAGTCGATCTCCTCATAGTTCAGCTCGCTATAACAACTCTGTTACCGTTTCTACGATACGGTTGTGGAATTCCCTTCCCCATTCAATACGCGATAGCCTTTCTTTAAACATTTTCAAGAGGAGATTCAAGGATTATTTGGATTATTTTCATTCTCAGCAATAATCAGACTGCTGTTAGATTTGTATGTATGTATGTAGGTATATATATGTGTATATATATCTATATATATATATATATACTAATGTGTAAGTTGTATATAGAATAAGAATATATATATATATATATATATATATATATATATAAATATATATATATATATTTTATTTATTTTTTATTTTTATTATTTTTTTTTTCACTCTAAAGGTTTGCTGGAAGAGAACTCAATTATGGGTTAAGCTCGCCTTTGTACATACCATTTTCCTTAAGTATAATATGTGATTGCTTTTGTGTACAATAAAGAATATATTTTTTTTAAACTTAATGGCTTTCTTTTCCAACAGAAAGGTTTGAAATAAGTGCGACGTTAAAACTATGATGCCAGTACGTATGGCCTATTAAAACAACGTCTTTGTAAATACTTATTTCATTTAGCTATTTTGTGTTTTAACCCCAAAAAGCTATGCCACCTTTAAGTGCCTATAAGACCAGATGCAGATAATTCTTGTGACAGCTAGAAAGCTTGGGCCATCAAAATTTAAGTTCATTTGGCATAAATAAAGTTCTGTTTATATTTTTTAAAGGTAATGATATTATTTTATGATGATGTTTAATGTAACATCAACTGCAATAGCCATCTCAGAAATTATTCACAACAAAGGTTTATGTAAAAAAGTCAAGCATCAGGGCGTTGAACAAAAGTATTATTTTGACTTATAACACGTTAACTTTTAAAAAGAAAATTCGAAAAGAATTTGAAACTTAGCACTAGCTTACATCATTTTGTACGTTTCTTACCTTCTTACCATAGTACCTACCTACTTTATATAAGTGGAAGTTAGTATAACAATAATAAGGCAGTTCTTCTCGACAAGGCTCGTATCTTGAGGAGGTTCCTGTTTATGGAGCCCTAACCACCGGTACCTTGGTCCCTGTATCCGATGTTTTTGTCTACTATTTCTTATATTTTTAAATATATGTATATATTTTTTTATGTTCATATTTAAAAATGTAATTTACATGGTTTAAAGGTCTCCCACACGGCCGTTTGATCACAAACTAGACAGAGCCTGTACTATGGTAACCAGACTGCTGATAAACATAGGTAGGTATTTATATATTTCTAAATACATACTTATTACAGATAAATTACACCCAGACACAGAACAATTAATGATCACGCTCATCACACAATAATTTGTCATGGGTGGGAATCGAACCCACGGCCTTTGGCTCAGCAGTCAGGATCACTAACCACTAGACCAACAGGCCAGTCGACGAGCAACGCTACCTGTGATTACAAAATAAAAATATTAATTGAATTATCTGTAAAACCAAAATATGGCACGTTATTATACGCAGTGATTTGTTACCATAATCTACATGTCGCAAGCCTAGATCTAAAGGGAGTTAACTCAAAAATTTCAATTTTTGAGTTATGCACACCATCGAATTCCTTATCTCAATAGCTACCAACCAACAAACGAAATTTAAAAATATCACCACTATTCGACGCTAGACGCTAAATTCACCAACACGGGGTCAACTCAAAAACTAAACAAATATACAATACATTGTTAAGCAATAGGGAAATAACTACAAAAATTCAATTTTTAGCCCCAAAACATGATTGGCATGCTGCATATAAAAGTCCAAAACTACCGCAGTGCAAAGTAAGTCTTTCACCTTTTCTGAAAAAAATTACTTTTTTGAGCTCCTCTTAGATCAAGGTGTGCGATGTGGAGGTGTTCCAAACGGGGATCAATAGCGCCTTGGACGATGATCCAGCAAAGGTATTTCAATAACAGTTATTCATGCGGGAGGAGACAAGACTAACTGTTTTTATATTAAATACCATTTTAATATATTGAACGGGGTAAATAAATAAATGATTAATTTTGAACCGAAACCCTCTTTCCAATAGGATGAACTTATCATGTTGAATGGCAATCATCAATCAAATCATAATTCTGGTTATCTTTTCAATTGAGAATGAATTATTGTTAAATACATACATATTTATATGAATTTTTGCTTACCCTTATCGAGGTAAATTTATACTTCAGATAAATCCAAAGTAAGTAACATTCTCGAAATGGCTTTAGATTAATGGACTAACCCAACCGCCATTATCCACGTTTCGATACCATACATAGTTGCAAGAAACGAGGCCACTAGGAAATAGCTTCCTTTGTGTGACGATTTCATGGGATGTTTATGTCTTTGTAGATATGCTTTGTATCTCCTGAAGAGGTTTATTGAACGTCATTAGCATACCTTAAGTTTGGCACGTTTAAAATATAGATATTTCACATAAAGTAGATAGTCGGGCCCACATTTTTCATATACGATAGTTTCAAATGGATAAAGAAATTTTCAACGCAAATTTTCGGAGATTGGCCTTATCCGCAACGTAAGGAACTTCTCACTTTTTCTTTATAATATTAGAATAGATCTGGAGAGAAAACTAGTTCAGTTTTAGTAGGACATATGTGTTGAAACAAACACAATATTTCATTACGTCTCACAAAGGAACTATATAATTGCAAAAATTTCATTACAACACAAGGGTAATTGATGTTCTGACATGCCGGGAATATTATGTAACGTGCCTATTTCAGTTTGTCATTCATTCAAGTGTAAAAGCAAAGCAATAAAGCTGTTAAGGAAAGTTTTACAGCGCTTGCTTGTTTTAATTTTTGGCGACGACTCAAAATTATTTAGGTATTTATATTACTGTAGGAGTTTAGTTAGGCTAACGAGTTTATTTTTCACTTTTCAGTTCCTTTCTCCTTTCGTCAGTTATTGTTAAATAGTTATTTTTTTCAGTTTTATGTAGCTAAAATAATCAACTATATCATCGAAATCAATCTACCCTGTAAAAATATAAATATACGGGTCCACTTGAGACCCTCCTTCATTTCTTCTTCTGTTAAAAATAGTATTTATTTCGAAATTGTTTTGAAGTGATAAAAAAATTAATGGGTCGACCAGGTGCGAGTGCCCTTAATGTTGGAAGCGTTTATAGATGCTAGGAACCTTCTATCCTCAAACAGGACAGCTATGGCGCGCCTGAGGAGAGACCTATATCCAGCAGTGGACTGTAATAGGCTAAATGTTTAATATTGTTGTTGTTTGATACCCTAATAATAAGAAAAGAAAACTAAAATAAATAATATAGTTTGTGTTATAATATGCTATTGCTACGTGAATGAACTTTAATGTTGTGAAAGAATACGAGCTATATTTAAAATTTAAACTGCAAAGGACCTCTTTGCAGTAAGTTCCGATGAAGGCAACCTATTTCAAACCGACCTGCCGATCGAATCAATCGAACAATTAAAATTGACGAAAGAAAATGTACCTGTATAATTTTTTGTATTTAGAAACCATGATCGTAAAGCTTAATATAGCTCAATATCCCAGCGTAAATGGTCAAAGATAATAAAGATCATGAATCCTAGTGTATGTATCTTGTACATAGTTTTTTTAAACACTTGTAACAAAGTGTGTATTGAACTTTATAAATAGCTCAAGATCGGCCATTCTGCTTTGTAGATCCTATTTTCTTTTATTGCCATTTAAACTTGAAAATAGTAAACAAGAGTGACTTATCGATTGCAATGGAATACCTACTAATAAAATTCTAAAGGTATGATTAAACATTATCTACGAGTCCTTGCGTACACATATTAGAGGAACCCGAACGCTCTAATTGACTTAAGACGGAATAACTCAAAATATCATATATACATACACATAAATTCAAAATAACTTGTTACTAGTTTTTTTTAATTAAATATTACAAGTAGTATTCAGAATAGAATTTTATAAATTTCTTTAAAAGAACTTCGATATCAAAGGGATCAAATGATAAGTAGAAAAAATACAGGTTTATTTAATTCATCTTTGAAACTGCGAAGTAAAGATTGTCCTTTTGATTAACTAAAGAATCGTGATAATATTGTCCGGAACGGGCTAACCCTCTAGCTCTTTTAATATCTGAACTTTTATTTGTAACTTTAACTGAAAACGTACAGGTAGCTTGCTCGGAGCTGCAAAAAAACTGTCTATAAATAGGACAGGTGTACGCGGGTAGGGTAGCCTGTCACCCGATCCGAAAAAGCGGAGCAGTTTTCAGTCATGGGGATTGGCTTAAGACTGTGCACTGATGACGGGCGGTGGCCGCGCGTCGAACGCGTGTTAAATTTTTATATAGTGTTCACATGGCGTGCGTTTCTCGGGCGTTGAACGCGCGTTATCGCAATTCAGTTCGAGTTCTGTATTCGTTGAAAATAGCCGTAAAACAGTAAATTAAAATTTATTTTTATTTCTCTATTTGGGTTCATTTCTTGTATTTTATACATACAAAAATAAACTGCGTGAAATTATTGAAATGACGTGTTACCGACCTCATGCTATGTGAAAAATGGTATACGGACTATGTAATATTGGTATATTTAAATTGTCGAATCCTTATATTAAAATCACGTGATCCCACAAGTCCCTCTATAAAGACTTCCACTGCCCAGGATGCACCATGAAGATATTTCGTCCATAATAGACCTTTAATACCTACAAAACGGTACCATAAATGTATTAACTACTTTCATCAAAATATTTCAACTGGAAAATTGTAAGACGAGTAAAACGAAGATCAAATTATGAGCTCCCTCAACTCGCTCTAAAATTGTTTAACTATTGTGCATATAAATTACCTTCTACGAACAAAGACATACGTCTGAACGATCCTACAACCAATTAAGTTGAGGTCGGCTTTCAGTCTAACTACGATACGGCCGAACTTCGATATTTTACACGAAGCGACTGCCATCAGATCTGCACAACCCAAGTACTAAGGGATATCGAAGTTCTGTAGTTAGACCAGGTTGTCGAACTTTTCAGATGGGGCAGGGGGTCTGTAAGCCTCCCCGCACTTCTAAGCAAACATCGGGGGCTAGCCAATCGACCCAGGCAGCCTCCGATGTAAGCCGTGCGTCGTCGTCGTCGCCCATGGAGGAGGCTGTAGAGCCGATCTCATAAATGGACCAAGTCTCCAGCCTCCTTGTCCAGACGAACCTAAACCACTGCGCCGGTGCGCAGGATCTTTTCCTGCAAACCATGGCGGAGTGGTCGATTGGTGTAGCCGTAGCCGCGGAACCCTATTACGTTCCTCCCCGGCCAAATTGGCTGGGTGACCGGGACGGCTCCGTGGCAGTCGTTGGCTCCACGGCGGCTCATTCCCCGCCCTTGTCGCTAAGAGACAAGGGTAATGGATATGTTGCTGCCGTATGGGGGGGGATCACCATTTATGGTGTCTACTTCTCCCCCAACCGGAGTCTGAGCGATTTCGAGGTTTTCCTCAACAACTTGGAGACCTCGATGCGGCGACTAGCGTCTGGGCACATACTGGTGCTGGGGGACTTCAACGCAAAGTCCATTGCGTGGGGTTCCCCCAGGACGGATGCACGGGGCGATGCCGTAGAGGAGTGGGCGGCATCGGTGGGCCTCTGTCTCCTAAACAGAGGCTCCACCAACACGTGCGTGCGACAGCAGGGGGGGTCGATAGTGGACCTTTCGTTCGCTACCCCTGCTCTCGCCGCACGAGTAAGGAACTGGTGTGTCCTGGAAGAGGTTGAGACGCTCTCGGATCACCTGTATATCCGATTTGAGCTCTCCCGGACCCAGGACCCCAGAAGGGGTCACACGGCACGGCGTTCTTCCCGCTTCCCGCGGTGGGCTGTTTCAAAGTTGGACAGGGACCTACTAGAGGAGGCAGCCATCATTTACTCTTGGCTGTCTCCGCGGCCTCTGACTGAGGAGGTAGACATGACGGGGGCAGACCACTTTCGCGATGCGATTACGCAGACTTGCGATGCGGCCATGCCCCGCGTCCGAGGTCGTCGGCCTCCAAGGAAGGAGGTCTACTGGTGGTCCCAGGAGTTGGCGGACCTCCGTGCGGCCTGCACTCGTGCCCGGAGGTCCTATACTCGCAGCCGGCGGCGTCACCGCGAAGAGGGGGAAGAGGACCAGCTTCATGAGGAGTACCGAGAGGCGCGGGAAACTCTGAAGCTGGCCATTAGCCGTGCCAAAGAAGGAAAGAGAAAGGAGATGCTGGAGGGTCTCGATCGTGACCCCTGGGGTCGCCCATATCGCGCGGCGCAACAAAAGCTCCGCGCGTCGGGCCCCCCCCTTACGGAGACTCTCCAGCCCAGCTTCCTGCAGGAAGTGGTTGAGGGCCTTTTCCCGCAACGGGTGGAGCACGTACCCCCGTCGATGGCCCCCTTGGCCGGAGACGACGGGGAGGACGAGGATGATGGTGTTCCGCCCGTCACGGAGGCGGAGGTAGGGGCGGCTGTTCTACGGATCCGTTCCAAGAACACCGCCCCCGGGCCAGACGGGATCCCTGCCCGAGTGTTGGCCCTAGCCCTCGACCACATGTCCGACCGCCTCAGGGAAGTGTTCGACACTAGTTTGGCGTCCGGACGCTTCCCTGACTGCTGGAAGAGCGGGAAGCTGGTACTTTTAAGGAAGCCGGGACGGCCTACCGACTCGGTCGCGGCCTACAGGCCCATCGTGTTGCTGGACGAGGCGGGTAAATTGTTTGAGAGGGTCCTCTCTGCCCGCATCGTCCGGCACCTTGGCGAGGTCGGCCCCGATTTGTCGGACGCCCAATTCGGTTTTCGAGCAGGGCGTTCGACGGTCGGTGCTGTGTTGCGCCTGAGGGCCGTGACCGAAGAGGTAGTGAGCTGTGGCGGCGTGCTGTTGGCGGTGTCGTTGGACATCGCCAACGCGTTCAATAGTCTGCCATTCAGCTGCATCAGGGAAGCGCTCCAGTATCACGGAGTGCCAGGGTACCTGAGGCGGCTAGTGGCAGACTATCTCGAGGAGCGTACCGTCATGTACGAGGACCGAGATGGAGTTTTGAGTCGTCGGCCCATGTCGTGCGGTGTTCCGCAGGGGTCTGTCCTTGGACCACTCCTGTGGAACATGGGATACGACTGGGCCCTTCGAGGCGACTTCCCCCCCGGGCTCGGCGTAATTTGTTACGCCGATGACACGTTAGTCACAGCCCGGGGGGCGAACTTTCAGGAGGCGGCGCGCTTGGCCACCAGGGGAGTCTCTCTGGTGGTCGGGCGCATCGAGGCGCTGGGCTTGCGGGTGGCCCTGGATAAGACGGAGGCCCTTTTATTCCATGGGCCCCGTCGTGGTCCACCCCCTGGCGCCTCTATCGTAGTTAACTCGGTCCTCGTACCGGTTCAGGCCCACATAAGGTATCTGGGCCTGATCCTCGACGGTAGGTGGCTCTTCGACGAGCACTTCCGACAGCTTGCTCCGAAGCTGGTCGGCGCTGCGTCCGCCCTTGGGCGACTCTTACCCAATTTGGGTGGACCCAGCGTCGCTACAAGACGGCTGTACACGGGGGTTGTCCGGTCAATGGCACTGTACGGTGCACCGGTGTGGGCGGGAGCTCTGACCGCCCAGAATAGGGCGCGCCTCTGGCGCCCTCAGAGGGTTATGGCGGTTAGAGCCATACGCGGATACCGCACCGTGTCGACGGAGGCGGCGTGCGCGTTGGCCGGGACTCCCCCGTGGGATTTGGAGGCGGAAGAGCTCGCCGAAGTATATCGGCGAACGGCTGAGTTCCGGGCGGGAAGCGGCAGTCGGCCCCCGCCCGAAGAGGTACGCGAATGGCGTGAGGCCGCTCGCCGAGCCACCATGGCTCGTTGGTCGTCCCGACTGGAGGCTCCACGTGCTGGCTTTGCCGCCGTGGAGGCGCTCCAGCCGGTCATCGTCGAGTGGGCAGGGCGGCAGCACGGGACCCTTTCCTTCCGACTGACGCAGGTCCTTTCCGGGCACGGCTGCTTCGGGAAGTACCTGCACTCGGTCGCTAGGAGGGAATTGAGTCCCGCCTGTCACCACTGCGACTGCAGTGAGGACTCGGCTCAGCACACGCTGGCGGTTTGCTCCGCCTGGGCGACGCAGCGTCGGGCCCTCACTGCGGTCATCGGAGGGGATCTCTCGCTACCGGCCGTCATACGCTCCATGGCCGGTAGCGACAGGAATTTTACCGCGGTCGCGACCTTCTGTGAGGAAGTCATCTCGCAGAAGGAGGCGGCGGAAAGGGTCCGGGAGGACGACCTCCACTCGGACCTAATTCGCCGCCGGCGAACCGGGCGGCGGAGGCGCGCTTACCAGCGCCTCATGCCGCCCTGAGTGTGGCCGCGGGTGGACGGGACGGGTTTTCCCCTCCACCCGCTGTAGTGGCCCCCCGCGAGGAGGCGGCGTCCGCGTGTGCCTGGACGTCGCCTAATTGAGAGGATTTTACCGGAAGGTGGTGCCCGCGCTTTTGCGGGCAGGCGCTAGGAGGGTTCCGGATGTCTTAATAAAGCAGTTCCCGGATCCCTCCTACTTAAGGCGCAGTACGGCACACCGTGTGGTTTTAGTCGGTTCGATTCCGACACACCGCCCCACCGAAAACCCCGGTGGGGTGACGGCCCGAGGGGGTTTCCACACGCACAAAAAAAAAAAAAAAGGTTGTCGAACTTTTCAGGGCTCCAATTACCCATAACAAATTCCACAGATGTTCATATGGCAACCGGGACGGCTTAACGTGCCACTTCACCACTTCACTTCGAGGCCCTCAGATAAAATAAAGTATTTCAGATATTAAATTATAAATGTATAAACATTTCGTAGAAATTCCATAGCTCGTAGAAACATCTCGCTTTACCCACTTTCCTTTAAAATTCCTGAAGAAATTACAAAAGTGTGGTATTAAATCAAACCTTTCATTAAAAAATAATAAGACGTCAACACCACAAGTTCTTAAGTGATTGATTTCACGTTATCAATCAATAAAAGTCGATATTTTCTTAGTTCGAAATAGCTAGATTTGAACCAGCGATATAAAAATGTTTCACGAGTAATTCAACGCCACTTTAAGATTCTGCGTTAAGGATCGATATCGTGGAGAATTGGCCGTTATTTACGGAAAGCACCTTGTTTAACTCCTATTTAAACTCATATAGCCACAGCACACATAATTGCTGCAGCTGATTAAAAATCACATGGTCTAGCGATCAGCTGCTACGTTAAAGTAAGGCTCTAATGTTTGGTACTTAGTGATTAGGCCACGTATCGGGCTTCAAAAGCGACAATATCCCCGATCACTGAAGTTTACGTTATCGTGTGTAAAATATGATCAGAAAATTAACCTATCAATGTTTTTGTAATTTACAAACTTTTAAGCATTATTTTCTTTTTAATAACTATTATTAGGTTTACTAAATATACAGTTTTAACTGTGGTCGACTAAAGTAACAAATTTTACTTAACTAAGTCATGTGCTTTAATAATATAAGACTTGCAGATTATTATCGCAATCAAAGTGGCAAGCGCTGGACTACAAAGAGAGCGTAATACACTTTTGCAGGTGAATAGTTATCAGTGTTTCGGGGAAAAAGAGTTGAAAAATCTGATGTTTAGACCAGGTGTTTATAGGAGCTCGTGGTCCTGGTTCCTCAAGTTAAAGAAGTTTTCAATTCATTTATTATTGTTTTTACTAAATAATTAATAATTTTCTGAGTTAGTTATCTACGTAATTCTGCAAATTCACCGTAGTACGATGTTATGAAATCATACGAACATAGAGAATTCAGACTTAAAGTTCAGTACGGGAGAGAGTAAATAAAGTTTCGAAAACTTATACTTGCCGTCAGTGGAAACTGCTATATTATTTATACTATTTGAAATTAGATTTCAAACAAAATACTTGTATTTTTAGTAAGAAGCTTACTGTATATTTTGCAATAATACAATTATAAATTTAATGTGACAGAACTAACCCCTAGACCAACAGGCCAGTCACAACAAGACACGATAGGTAAACAGTACAATATTTTGTGTTTTTCCATCCTCAATTTGAATTTTATCTTAGTATGAAAACATTTTAGTACATTCAGCACAAAAATAATACAATTTAAAAAAAAAATAGAATGTTGTTTAATACAATAAAAAAAAAAGAAATAATTAAGATAATTGAATTAAAGATGATGACCGTGAGTTGTAATCAGTTTTAAGTAAATTAATTACGAAGCGCTATTCTATACCACGTCATTCCTAGAAATGGTATAAATAGACCATTTAAAACAAGTCTTAAATAAGTAATTCCGTCTTGTTTCTATTTTTCTAAGTAAACGGAACTTTGGTTAATTAAGCAAATTTTTGGTACAGCGAATAAAATAAAATAAAATGAAAAATAAGGAAGGCTATTAATAAGGTTTTCTCTTTACAAAAAATGTCCTGAAATAAAATCCTCGTAATTATTTTACATAAGTACAGTACATGTATCTTCTACCACCTCAAAACCTTAGAAGCGAAGCCAAGCGATTAAAAAAGAGTCCAGCCAACAAACGCAAGGCTGCGACCGCGGATCATATAGCCTTCATGTTGCGGTATAGCTTAAGACGATAATTGATAAAGGGCTTGAAAGTCGTAAGTCGAATTCATCAGAATTTAACGTTCGACTTATTTGTGAACGGTCTTAGCTCTTTTCTCATTGATATATAATATTGACATCTATACTAAACACTCATATTATATGTACCTACAGAATGTAAATGGATTTTCGTGTCAATTTTAATGTAATATTTTAAAGAGACAAAACACATTTTAATACTTGTCCGACTTGTCAGAAAATGTATAATTTATATGATATGCAATAATAAAGCAATTTAAAGTACATATTTCGAAGTCTCGCTAAATAGATTTTCGATAAACTGAAAGCATCAACAATTCTATTGAAAATGTAGATGAAAAACAGCTATCGTAGTGAATTTTGTTTACCTACTAAAATATCACGTGTAAAGAGGTCAGTTGTCAAGTGATTGAGTACTATGAAATGTTTGCTGGCCATTATTGAAAGGGGCAAGGGCACGCGATCGAAATTCAAAATACGCTCTACTCGATATATGGAGATATAAAAGTGAGAATGGGTTAAATTACACAATATATTTGTTGCCAAAAAAATTGTGCTTGTATGTGTTAGTATCAAATAGAGAATTTCTGCACATTATAAGTAGGTCTGTCGGAATGTTTGTAGATAAGGAATACGGTTATATATTGGTCTAGAGCTTAGTCCTGATCAGGATCAGGACTAAGGTCTAGACCAATATATAACCTTAGCAATATATAACCTAACTGCTGAGTCAGAGGTCGTGGGTTCGATTCCCACCCAGGACAAATAATTGTGTGATGAGCACGATCATTTAATTTTGTTCTGTCTGGGTGTAATTTATCTATAAGAGGTATATATTTAGATATATATGAGTATGTTTATCAGCAGTCTGGTTACCATACTACAGACCCTGCCAAGTTTGGGATCAGACAGCCGTGTGTGAGATGTGTCAAGTTATGTGTATATTTTTAATAGAAGTCTCAGTTTTGAACGAGTAATAATAACAATAATTCTATATTAAATGAAGATTAACAGCATCACTGCGGTTGAGTATAAACAGTACGTGGTGTACAGGTTGTAGACCGGACTGTTACACTCCTCCTAGCAATTGAAAAAAATCTTTTCCGTAAGGGTGTGTTTTTCGTAGGCTTGTTAGAATATTAAAATAAAGGCTTGTAAAAATATTAATTGTATAATATGCAAAGTTACTAACACGAACAAAACGTTTTCATTACTATCCATTTCAAACAACTACATTTACTTTTTCAAGTAACCAATTAAATATATCGTAATAACGAAAATAAAATCTCCGGCTCAGGAACATCGCTATGAAATTTTAAAATGCAAATAAAAATAACAGTATTTCGTTTTGCGCAAAATAATTTCAAATAAAATATTAAAATACGATTTATTAAAAGCCTGATGATTGTAAAGTGATACTTTAAATAACAAATTAATCTGGGCATACGTGGCGCAAATGTAATAAGGTATACATTTACTAACATTGTAAAAATAGTTTAGGTTGTTATTGCTAAGTTGCCACTAAACCTTTTTTCCTTGAGAAAACTCCCGGGTAGGGTACCCGCTGAGGGCAAGATAAAGAGATTATGTCGGAGCCGAACCGACTTAAGCCGCACATACTTAAAGACAAAAAAAACAAACCCTTCTTCAAAAGAAGCTTGAGACATAAGCTATTTTCTTTATGCCGGATATTGAGTGACATGATTCCCTTCCCATCGCCAAACACAAATCGTCAATTTTCTTCAAGGATCAGGTTTTCTTCCTAATTGCTCCGAAAAGGAATTGTTTCTATTCGTTGCCGGATAGGGTCCGAATTTGGTGCATAGGAAAACTACCGTCGCGTTGTCCAGGTTGAATCGCGAGGAGGTCTTTTGGAAAAGTAGAATTTGTTGTCAATGAGTAATGACATATTAGAAACTGATGCACGTATTCAATTGTTGCTTTCACCAATGGTGAAAATGAATGAGTGAAAAAACAATATATTTTTCTTAAGCAATAAAAGCATTTCAAATAAATTGATACCAGCCTTTTATTGAAGTACTCCGCAGTGTTTCACAAATTTTGAAACATTTCTATCAATTTACGAAACATCTACGACCTTTAGAATCAAAGATAATATTGAGATAGTTAAAAAAATATTTCCTTCCCTGTAAAAGGAAATGGTTTGCAACCATCTTAAATTTAAACTTTCGGTATATACTAATAGCCCAGTCAAGGAACTAAAATACCTAAATTTTGGATTATCACGTATTTTTATTCATGGATAAGTAGAAAAAAAATGCGCTGATTAAGAATTTCGATACATGCAGGCTGGGAAGTGGGGCGTCATTTCTTTATTTAATAATTTAACGAAAAAGAAAGACTTTTTTTACATTTCGTGTGATATCTCGTTTCCAGTAGGGTTTTTGTCATATGTGCTTTTTTATTTTCCATTAAATTACCTACAAAATGAGACCTGTTCAAAGTCGCTAAATGCTATTGTTTAACAGCAAATGAAGATCAAAGTTAAAAAAGAGTGTTTTTTTTTTCAACATTTAATAACTTTGAAACAAACGTATGTAGAAGTCAGAAACTTTCTGAAATTGTAGCTTGTGATGAAATCAAAACAGCAAGCTTGACTGGACTATAACATTAAACAAGCAATCTTTGGACTATATATAAATTTCGTGTATCTCGAAAGCGGATTTGACGATTTCTTAGATCAAATTTTGTAATAAGATAAGGCTTTCTTTTTTAAGTTTATGTATTGGTGTATTTTCTAAAAAAAAGTGTTTTAAAGAAAAAGGCCGAGCAAAGCTCGGTCCCCAGTTTAATTTTTAACTAACTTCAAAAAAGGAGGAGGTTCTATCTTCGGTGTCTGTTTTTTTTTTTACAGACCAGACCAGTAGGTAGCTAGTAACTTTCTAATATTACCTATTTTATTTAAAGTCTTACACGTATTTCAGTCTTTTCAATTAAGTTTATAATCAACCCCGATTTCAAAACGAGGGGTGTTATAAGTTTAACAAGTGTATTTTTTGGAGTTTACTCCTTAAGAATCGATTTTCATATAAGGCGCCCGGTATGAAAAAAATATGAAGAGTAAAATTTAGTGATCGTAGGGCAGCGTAACGCTTTGTTGTGCTTTTTGTGCTTTATTAGAGTTTACTCCTTAAAGAAAGACGCATGTAATATGTGTATTTAACTTTATGTTATATATATATGTATATGGAATATATACTATACAGCGTCTAGAAATGACGTATATATATATATAGAAGAGAGAGAGAGGGAGAGAGGGTGGAGAGAGAGAGAGAGAGAGAGGGAGAGAGACAGAGAGCCTCCAGGAAATTGTAAACTCCAGTCGTGCGTCGGAGCTGACACATACCTTTTTTTTTTTCATTGTATAGGGGGCAAACGGGCAGCCGGGTCACCTGATGGTAAATGACTACCGCCGCTTATGGGCACCTGTAACTCAAGAGTCACAAGTGCGTTGCCGCCCTTTAAGGTGGGAATAGGGGAAGAGTGGGAAGAAGGGGGAGAGGGATTAGAAGGGAGGAGAGGAGGAAAAGGGGAAGGACGGGAATACGCTTACAACATTCCCAGCCTTACTGTAAGCAGACGAATTTAAAAGTACTGTCCCAATAAATAAGAGTGTTGGGACAAAGTGGAGTGTCGTTTAAAACTACTATTCGTAGTAGAAAAGTCATTTATATTCCATTGAAAAACCTGAAAGGACTATTCACTACTAATCTCCCCTGATCCCGTAAACATTTGGAGGAAAGTCCACCATAATGGGGTCAGTTTGAGTAGAAACAAAACGTTTAATTAAAGGGTATTTCTTTAAAGGTGTGGTTTTTTAAATTAAATAAAGGGAGTAAAAATTATATTAATGGCTTTGGATGTTGGCTTTATTGAAGAGCTAGTTTTATGCAATTTGTGTTCAAATAGAGTTTCGGACATATAGGCTGACTCTAAAAATGGGGTATCGGGAAGTGACATTTACGTTAACTGAAGTCAGCGGTCCTCAATTGAATAGTCGCAGAGACTTGATATACTAACATTTATATTGCAACATATATGTATGTGTATGGCTAACTTTTTGTAGCGTTTTCACATAATTTTAGAATTTATTAACTCATATAGTTCAAAATATTTAGATTTCTACACTTCTTCTACATATATAAAGTATTTCATATTTCACATTCCCCCGTGCGTGAAAAATTCTTAATTTTTGAAGTAAAAACTTCTTTAGGCACGTTGGGCACTTTTGGTATGGGGAAAAAGTACTGAACCACGTCACGCTCAGATACATGTATACAGATGTGTGTATGTTTTCACTTCTGACGTGCAGTCCTACGACTGTTTGTATTATTTTTTAATTCCAAAGGATCTCTCCAAGAATTCTCTTCGCCTATTATTATATAGATATTCTCACCCCGGTATTATCTCACAAAAACGTCAAATTATAATTCTTTTGTATCATCTAATGATGATACAACGTTCGTTATTTCTACGTACACAATGTTTACAAATGGCTGACAGTAATTCACATTTATACACAAAGTACTAACAGAAATAAAATTAATGTTAACTCACAAACATTACACGAGTGCTCATTTATTTTGTAAAAAGGAAATTGTGTTTTGCATCAAATATGAGGTTGATACATATTATATAAAAATAAAATATGACGGTGAGAAAAAAACTGGGGCTCATCTGCGTTAGTATTTTTATAAGGGCTTGTCTCTTAAAACTTAATTATAATTTATGGTAAAATCTTTATGTTTTAATTTTTTAGTAAGATACTAACTATCAAACAGGCGCAATATTCATTCCTTTAACTATCCGTCCATAGTTAGTTGTTTAACTCAAAATTAAACAAAACTTTGGCATCTGTTTCTTGACATTTAAGGTATCATGGAGTTTTCAACTTTATGATTTCCTCCATGTTTCAAACTATTTGAACCGATAATAAAAAGCAAAATTAAAAATTTTGAAAAACCCGCGGCGCTTATACGTAATCTAAAAAGGATAAAATAATTTAAAAAGTTAAGTCAGGGGTGACTTAACCAGATTATATAACGAAAGATAATAAATGTTAAAAGCTTTTTATAATAGAGTTGATCTCTCGCGAACTCGGTCACATAAACAATGGAGTATCAGTTTTCATAGCACTTCCTTGCCTATTTGTTTTGGGCTGTCATTAAATGAACCAAAGTTTTGCAGTTTTATAGTAACGTGAATATAATTATTGAAGATGTTTTACGACGACATAATGTAACATAGGATATCTTCATTTTAGTTGAAATTTTAAATAGAGATGGCAGCCCCCGACGGATATTCTTTGGTTGTTTATTAAGTGCATAGGTAGTTGAATATGTTATTTATTATTGCCACATCTAAGTATATCTTCGAGAATACTCTCTCTCTCTTCGACACTTCCTTACTGCTTCTTCGTCAGCTTTTCATATGCTCTGATTTTCATCTATTCTAATGTGAGGTCAAAGTTACTAGAAGGATGTCTTTTTTACAATAAAAATAATTACTTGGTATCCTTCTTTGAAATGTTTATGAATCCATGTAAAATGAACAAGTTTTACTGAATAATAATTTTATATTTTTACGTGATTATACCAAGTGCGATAGCCCTCGACTTTTTACGTTTGTTAAGTATTATAAAAAGTTACAATGATGACTAAGAGCTGTTGACAAAAATAAAAGGAATCGTACTGAAAAAAAGTTGAAAACTTTTGATTACGTCGTCTTATACGTATCTCAGAAATTTATTGGACCAAAAAGAGAGTACGTTATTAGAATGTTTGCTGAAGTAATTTTTTTACGTTACGAATTTCATGAAACGATGACGCTATATTTCGGGTTTGACTTATTATTTAAACATGGATGATAAGAATATTATCATCTGACTTAAAGCGATCTAGTGTTTTTTTTTTTTTACATATAAGTACACCGCTTTTTCGACTTGCGTATTTTATTTGACTGTATTTATATACTACCAAGGTGATTCTATATAAATATGATGATGAGGTCTGGAGATAAACAAAGAAATCCTTAACGCTTGTTAGTAAAGCAACTGTGATTAAAAATGGTTATCCACTTATTTTAAAGGCGAGCGGCAAAAGAATTTGAACGCAGTAGAAGCCTCGCAGGAAGCTGACAAGAATGAAAAAATATAGACCAATACGGCTCAAGGAATTAGGCTTAAAGAATAGCCTGTCAAACGCGGTTTTATTAAAATCTTTCTCGAGTCTTTAATGTTCGCAGCGATTTAAAGTATAGATAATATAGTTATGTAATACTCTATATTATTATATTAATTTATGGGAGACTCGTCTGCCATCAAAGCTGCTCGAGAGACGATTCGTAATGGTTCTTGAAAACAAATTGTAAAAGTAACTCGGAACCGAGATCTGCTTGTTTGTTGCTAATTTCTGTTTATGATAGAAGTAGATCAGCAGGATAGCCCTTGAATTAATTACTACGTTGAGGTCCGGATGATTACTCGTGACTTCGTAGCTCTCAAGCAGATACTCAGTTCTTAACAGTATATTTGATGACCATTCGGAACTGGTGCTAAAAACTTATGGGATCGTTCCTGAATCAGTTTGAGATATAATAATTTACACAGGCGCTAAACAGACAATGTTGCGTTTAGTAATAATAGCATCAAATTATATGTCTACTTTTGAGTTGCCAGAGCTTTAAAGGACGGAATAAGGAACACGGAAGGACTCATCTTTGTATGCTTATTGTCTTACGGGCACTGGGCAACAGCTGATCAGGCGGGCGTTGTGCTTATTATCCACAAGAAAAACTGTTTCACGAACTCGCTATGACCTATACCTTTGTTGTCCTTATTACTGGTATACACATATAACAAAACTAGACTAAGTATACAGAATATCATTATATTTATCTATGATATGTAGGTATTTAGAAATACATAAGTATGTTTATCAGCAGTCTGATTACCATAGTACAGGCTCTCTCTAGTTTGGGATCAGACAGCCGTGTAAAATGTGTTTAGTTGTAAGTTATTATTGTTGTACTAGCTAAGCCCCGCGGTTTCACCCGCGTAAATCCCGATGTGTGAATATCGGGATAAAAGTAGCCTATGTATTATTATTTAAAATCCAGGTCTCCAGCTATCTACATACCAAGTTTCATCGCAATCGGTTCAGTAGTTTTTGCATGAAAATTGCATGAAATTTATAGTTTTCAAATTGAAATACACCTTCAACTACCACTGTATCTCTGAATAATTTTGATCTATCCTAAGGATGCCTGGAACCGCCCTTTATACATTATCTATCTGATCATATTAAAGCAATAGCAATTCACTGCAGTACGTTTTTTTGCTTTTAAGTTAAAGAACGGTACATAAGGGGAAGACATTTAAGAAAGAATGGCCACTAAAAAGGTACTTAAAAAGGTTTGAAACTTGTACGTGGCTTTCACAGAAGCTGTGAACGCAGTTACATTGATCCGTTGAGTTCGAGTGCCATCTACTGAGCCGTACTCTTCGACATAACAATGTCTTACGATCTGAAACGTCGAGAGCCTATAGAAAATTTCAAACGAGTAATATATAACGAAATATGATCGTGAAAGGATCTTGATCGTTGCTTCTAGACCTGAAAGTTGTTATTAAATGTTTTAAACTTCTCTCTTATTTTTGACTTTTTATTGATGTTATCGGAACATTCTTATACTCACTTACCATAGACCTACAGTACAGTTGTGTGCGATTTACCGTAGTTGTAATCTTTCCTAATTGGCTTGACTTTTTTCGGAATTAAAATTACTTTTAGCAGTTCTCCTGCACTTTGTAAATAAAGTGAGACTTATGATAGGCAGTGCCGGATCTAGGGGGGGGGGGGCAAGCCGGGGCCCGTGCCCCGGGCAGCAGACTCAGAGGGCAGGCAATACAAGTTTGGCAGATGAATATACTACTCAGCATTACCGCAACTTTACGATGACTGAAAGCGCAGTACAATAAAATAATAAATAAATAAAAATTGTTCATTTCGGACAACTAAAGGATACTTAATGTTTTAGACTTTTTCTACCCAATAACATTCATCATAGTTGAGTATCGATAAGTAAGTTGACTTACTCGACGTTTACGTTTGTAGTTAAAGTTCACATTATTAGAACTGACCCAATGTTTACGTTTTAGTTGTCGTCCCTTAAACTATGACAGAAAAGGTGAAACCTATGTAATGGGCTCCTATGCAGTTATGTGATTAGGATGATGTCTCATAAATCTCATAATACAGAATTACTCCTATGTCACGGGGGACTTTACAAACATACGAACAATGGACCCACAGAACACCCGGACTCGGGTGGGAATCGACCTATGGCATAGCAGTCAGGCTCACTAACCACTAGGCCAACAGGCCAGTCAACCAGCTAACATGTATTCCGAGTTTATATATATTTATTTTGAGAATTGTTTTTGTAATTGCATTCTTTCGGAATACCAAAATGATGGCATCCATTTTACGTAATCTATATTGTCTGGTATCGAGTCCCGTTTCATTTTAATTTCGGGGTTCCGTTTTATCACCATCAAACAAATGAGACTACGACTACCCTTTAATTGAAAATTCCACTGAAACTGCAGGCCTTTGAGTAAATGTACTTTCGAATCGAATTTTTCGTTTAAATGTAACCTGTAATATAGGCAACGTAGGCTAGTTGCGACATTTTAACTTCACTTGCTTAGAAAATATTGGATTAAGTATTAGTTAAAAGATTATTTACCGTGGTAGGTTATCAATTTTAAACAGATCTTAAAATAAATCCATAAATAGGTATCGAGTAAACAGTTAAACACTAAGTGATCAAAAGATTTTCAAGATTATAGTAACTAACGTGTTGGCGTGATTGATGAATTACTTAACAAGAAGACGGAGAGTACTAACGAAACAAATTGTAACTGACATTGTTTTTCTTTGAAACATTGGAAACAATTGCATATTCTTCTGTATTTTTACAAGGTTCAAAGAAAAGTCTTGTCAGTTGAAGAAAAGTAGTAAAATAACAAGTAAATTGAGTTTTATTTTTCTGTATCAAAACAATTCACTTCAATTTATAATAATGAATGATACGTGATAATAATGAAAATAATTATTTATTTACAAGTACTCAAGGAACAAATTAAGTGGTGTAGTAGCACTAAGATTCAAGATGTTCATAGATAAGACTTGGCTTAATAATGTGGGGCAACAGTACTGAAGTAAATAGAGCATTCGTTTCACAAAAAAAGTGAATCCGAGCAATATGTGGACTACAAATGGATGAATCGTGTCAATTATCCTTTAAAAACCTTGAGTTGTTACCGTTACCTTCGTTATATATATACAAAAATTGTATGTTCGTTAGAAAACACCTAGATTTATTTACCACAGCAAATGATATAAGTCCATGCAACAGAAGAGACTCACATAGATTAGTATTGTAGGACATTCCTCGATCAACAAAATACAACAAAAACTGTATAGCTATGTGCATTCGCGGTTATAATAAGACAAGCAATGTAACAAATAACTTAGTAAAAAAAAAAAACATGTTGGAAAAGAGTGTCCTTGGAGTTTCTTGCCTGTTCTTTTCCATAGGATCTACGTTTTGGAACAGGCAACTAGCTTCACGACCTACTTATACTGACTGACTCCTCCTGACCATGGCCAGTGCAACCTGGTCGAAACGTCAGGTAATTCAGAGGTATGTAATACCTTTTCGTGATCGCGTTAATTCCCGTATAAATATATAATTATAAATAATTTTGATTTTGATTTTGATACCTAATCATTTAAAGTTAAATTGCATGAATGGTTTCTCGATAATAGCTTTTATAGTATTAAGGCGTTTCTTCAGAAAATATAGAGTACATATTAGTAAAACATGTATGTGCTCTAAAAAAACATATGTAACACCTTTGTCCACCATGTTTAACGCAAATAAATTTACTATTATGTTTAATAAGAAGGCTATTCTAGAAAAATTATATATACGAGAGTTATTTTAGTAATTCTCAAAGAATAAGTTTATAAAAACTCAATGAATAGTGATTTTCTACATTCTACCAGTTGAAATGGTAAGGCAATGGCATTTAAGAAATTTCATATAAGGAACTTAGGTAGTTTGCAGTGGTGACTTGGCTTCAAACAGATCTAATATCAGCTCCTTTAGTAGGTAAAGTTAAGTAACATCTGGCAGAGAGTGGGGTTGCTTCAGAACCTGCTCGTGTTTATATAAAAAAACTAGAATAGTTGGTATAGTTTCCCCCAAATGGCATTGAACGGTACTGAACTAATTTCTCGTAAAACATTAGATACAGTGGAAACTGAAGCGTAATAAAATTACAAAGCATTTTTGATTAATTTACTTAACCATAGAATAACAAGTTACTAAATCTGTTAGACATTTAGAAGTTGCTGAAATGAAGAAACTCATATACATACATGTACCCTGAAAACATTAGACTCATTTTATTGGCCGTCGCGTCCAAACCAAACAGTTTTAAATCTGGTTTACACCCTCTTGAATACCTGATGCATATATCAGATTATTTGAATGATGTCATTATTCAATGCAGGTTTTCAGCAGCAGGCAGCGGGGAAATGCAGGTTTTCTTCTCAACTGAAGACTGGTTTTAAACAAATATGAAAAACAGAGAAAAGTGTCTGTTAATTAGGTAAGCCTGTTCTTTTTTTTTATTTACAAAAGAATAAAGTTTCAATGTATCCCCTTCCCAAGAAAAGTTTACGCGAGTGTGTTCGGACCGATTGCTACGCCAACTGGCTAACGCTTGCACATGCAACCTTACATGTGCCCCCTCCCCCCTCCTCCCTTCCCCACATGGTCATCTAAAAGTTTTCACAAAACATATTACGGTAAAATAATAAATTATTTTTAAGGTTTTTCTATAGAAACATATAAGTACCACTGGAGCACGTTTATTAGAAAATTTTTTCTAACACCCTGCATCACTAAAATAAAAACAAATAAATGTAACCAAACTTAAGAATTCTATCAGTAGCTCCTATTGAACAGTGATGCTGTTAAAAGATGGATTGTGGAGGAGACGGTAAAGGAAACGAGCAGTCGCCTGAAGACCGGAAAGAGAACGAGTTTTATTTAAAGTAGTCTTTAAAAAATCCAGTATATCAAATACAAAATATTAATTCATATTTAAAAATAATAAAGTAATTCAAATATTTAGATTTGCTGGGATCTTTTCATGTACATTGAAAATTTTGAGCTGTGCCACAGTTTTGCTGAAATTAAACGAACTTTGCACTTATTCAGTTTCCTGAAATTCCTAAGATTATGAATCTTATGACCGTTATTTCTGTAACCACAATAAGACTCTTATTTTGGGCAACATTTTCTATGACGGCTTTAGGAGCTGGTGAGCAAGGCAAGCCATGGTCTCGCTCTTGCAAAAGCCTTCCTCAGAGGTGCTTGGCAACCAAAACCAAACCCTTAAGTTTTGAGTTGAACGCAACTTGCTCAATATAAACGCCTAATCTTTTTTGGGGGGAAGCGTTGCTGCTTTCAGCTAGTGTTGTTTGGAAGTGGGAGTCGTTTATTTTTAAATTTTTAGCGCGCTCATGTCCAAACAACATATAAAATAAGAAAACTCATTTAAGTCAATCAAAGTCACATTTGTATAAAAGTTTGATTCATCATCATCATCATTTCAGCCATAGGACGTCCACTGTTGGACATAGGCCTCCCTTAACGACTTCCAAGAAGACCGGTTGGAAGCGGCCTGCATCCACCGACGTCCTGCGATCTTTACCAGGTCGTCTGTCCACCGCGACAATGGACGTCCCACGCTACGCCTTCCGGTTCGTGGTCTCCATTCCAGAACTTTTCAGGCCCATCGACTATCGGCTATGTCGGTAACCTTCGGTCGTCTGCGTATCTCCTCATTTCTGAATCGATCGCGCAGAGAAACACCAAGCATAGCCCTTTCCATAGTTAAAGTTTGATTAGCCTACCAAATTAATGAATGAGTTTTTTATTAGTAAATACATATAAATGCTCTCTTGTGAGTCTTGCGATTCAAACGTGACCGGTGTTCCTAACGTCAGAGATTAATGGGTAGGTAAATCTAAACAAACCATACAATAATACGATCTTTGTTGTCTGTGTCAGTTCTTGACAGTATTACTGTTGTCTCTGATGTTGAAATATCTGACGGATCCATTATGGGCTGTTCGAAATAATATATATACATGGGTAGAGTTTATAACCTTAGAGTATACATAAGCAAGCTAAGCTGCTTATGTATACTCTAAGTTTATAACTAATATTCTGTTTTATTTCTTGATTCTATTTTATTTATAGATCCTTCTCTTAGATTCTAAATAAACGAGGCGTCAAATTGGAAGTTGGAAAATGGTACACATTTTTTTAACCTACCGTTCGTTATCAACAAAACCAAGTAAAGATAAATTTATTACCAGGACTAACAATGTTCTTTGCTTTCGCTTTCGAATAGCCTATTGGTCTGAAAATTATGTATGTTCTTTCAAAATATATCATATTAAGCCTCTAACAGCAGAGCAGCCTATTGCAAGTTCTTTTGGAAAATAAAAATAGACTATCTTCAACAAAAACTCCTTCTCTAATTCTAAAATTATAGTAAGTATAAACTAATAAATAAATAAAAACTATCTTTTGAATATTATACTGTACCTAAACAGCGGTACAGTGAGATAATTACCTAACTTTAGATTTTCAATGGCTATGTATGAGATAAATACGGATTATAATTGTTTGAGTAATTTATTTCACAAGCACTTTACAATGTGTTTAATGGCTGCCAGGAAACCAGACAGACAAGAAACCAAACCAGAAACAATTGTTACAACAAAAAATCTTGCCATTTATTAAAAAATTAGCAATGATAAAAGCAAAACAATATTTGTATTGGAAATTAACTGAGCAACTGTAATCTATACAAATAAACAAAATTGGAGTGTCTGTTTGTAATATTAAATAACCGCTTTTTATTAAGTGCATTTGGATGTATACACGGTACATTTACCAAAACAACATTTTTTAAAATTTTGTCTGTCTGTCTGTCTGTTTGTTTCGGCTAATCTCCGGAACGGGTGGATCGATTTCCACGGGACTTTCACTGGCAGATAGCTGGTGTTATAAGGAGTAACTTAGGCTACTTTTATTTTGGAAAAAGAATTAGGGTTCCGCGCAAAATATATAAATATGTAAACGCGAGCGAAGCCGCGCGGGAACTGCTAGTACATGTATTATATTTTTAAAAACATTTATGTAGTTGATAAGATTTTTTTTACAGAATCGAACCATTTGAATCTTCCTTCCTGTTTCTACTCGTGAAAACCTTAAACTGGCTTTGTTCCATTTATAGTTTTAATTATACTTATATAATTAAAATTAGCATTAGTTTGCTTCAAACAAATATGCGGATGGCGTAGAAGTATAGTGGTCACCACTTTGCCAAATGTTGCCGCATTGAGTTTTGCGGGTCCAATCGTTAGTTTGATTACATATAGTGGTCCCAACTCTTTAATTTGTAGTACAGTCAGCTACAAAAATCCATTAACACATTCAAATTTGCAAAACACCTGAACACAATAACCATAAGTAACTGTTACAACTAGATTACAAGTACAAAAAATCTTAACATCAAAAACTTACAACATCCACTGAACGCCACTTTCCCATGAATTGCTTATCATCAATATTCCATGAGTCGGTGAACATCAAGTGACGGAATCAGCTTGTCAAACACTAATTAATTCTATTCGTTAGTATAATCACTATGCGTTACTTTGTGCGAGATTCCTGTGCATGGGACAAATTATATTTGGGTTATACCTACCTCTTTGGAAATACAGGCATAAGTTTATGCATGTATGTATAGTCCTCTACACATACATACATAAACTATTGTGTCCCTTGAACACAAAGGGCCCCTGGCGGACCGCTGCCCCACGGTTGGTGTTGGGGTTGGGACATTTTATACGTCAAAACATTGTAAATTCTATTCGAGGACATCTCCAGGCAGTAATCGACGCAAATGAAGGATACACGCGATATTAATATTCATATTCACATCGTAATTTTAATTTAAATAACAAGATTTACAAAAATATTGATTTTGGATGATTTATTAAATAAAAGTCATAATTACAGCAGTGTTAGATAACACTATAACTATCTAATTACATATTATCCCATTAAATATAAAAATAATATCCCATATAATCCCATTACTCATATTTAAGCAAGTGAAACAAACACTCCTCTAGTAAAATGTTGCTGAATCGCTTGCTTTTCGTCAACTTTTGGAATATTGGCTGGCCTGTTGGCCTAGTGGTTAGTGACCCTGACTGTTATGCCATAGGTCGTGGGTTCGATTCACACCCGAGGCTGGGTGTTCTTGTGTCCGTTGTTTGTACGTTTGTAAAGTCCCCCGCGACACAGGAGTCATCCCTAATGCGGGAATTGAGTAAATTTTATAAGTCTTTGATGTTATAATTTTTTTGTACTCTAGTTGCCACAGTTACTTCCTGCAAATTCTTTTCTTCAAGTGTTTTATAAATTTTAATGTGTCCATGGAGTTTTATACCTGACCGTAGATAAGAGCAGTTTTCATACACTTATGAAACACAAACTATGAACTCACTGTCAGATTTGTTCTAGATATACTATCAATTCAAAGAAAGTAATATCTCAATAATGTACTTATTGATAAAGGTTAGGTGTTTACTTACATATTTTAGCTATTTATTTTATTCACACCTGGCCTATCCTTAAGTAATACAAATTCCAACAACTGAATAAACAATTGAACGTAGAGTTATCTCATCACAGTTCATTTGAGTGTTCATTGTCAGCTACAAAGCCTTTTACAGAGGCAGAAAGACGTAATATTTTAGTGCGGCCTTAGACTGTGTTCAGATGACGGGCGTAGGCCGCGGGTCGAACATGCCTTGCGTTTTGTGTATAGTGTTCACATGGTGAGCATCTACAAGTTAGTTAGTTTCTAGAGTTAAACTACGAGTTCTGTATTCGTTGAAAATGGACATAAAAACGGAAAATTCAATTCATCGGGTTCATTTCATTCGGTTTCATTCGAGTCCATTATTATTTTATATTTTTATTTAATACAAAAATGAAATGCGAGAAATGAAAAACTTGGTATACGGAATGGACTTTTATTTAAATGACCGAATCCTTTTATTAAAGTCACGCACTGTCGCGTTGAAAATGCACGCTCATGTAAACGAATGTACTGCAAGCCAATAATTTCAAAGCACACGTCATCAACGCAAAAGGCGATGGCGACGCGTCGAGCGCGCGTCAGATTAAATCGCGCGTTATTCATATAGCCATATAGTAGCCCAATAAGAGATTTTGGGATTTTCTCAAGCGCGGCAAATTAATATAAGCCTATAAAGTATCCTTGTACCGATACCTAGCACACTAGTAAGTACCTCCACCACATTTAAGCCCTGTATGTAAGGCAGGACGTTTAGGGCAGCCGATCGGAATAGTAAAAACAATTATTGTTTGTCAGAAATACTCGAACGCGTCAGATTAAGTTAAGGTGGGTTACTTACATGCTGAAAAGTGTACCTTTTAATAATCTGACGATTGAAGCGTGACGTAAGGGAGTGGGTGGGTTCCAAACTTGAAAAAAAAGCCGATTCCCACAAGCCGAAGTAACAAAAATCTATTTATATATTTATATTATCTTAATCATTACAAAAAACCCTTCGTCTATAGTCATGAATACTTGCATTGAATTGTATTTGTAATAAATAACATGAAAATATGGAAATTCAAATTGAAACTTAGACTATCAAATAATTGGTAACGTGTTAGGTCATCACTAGTTGTCTATTTTTAGGACTATTGAAAAGAAAATAAACGAATGGACAGAGTATACTTTCTTTAGAGTATTGAAATTTTTAATAAGACATACAATACACACATCACAGCCCTTCTCATTGAATCTACGTAATTTCGATGCTTAAACCCACCACCATGCCAGTCTTAGTTCAAATCGTCAGATTAACAAAACCCTATAAATAATCGTCAGATTATATTGGTCAGCATGTCTAAGACATTAAGCTGCACCCTCTGTATAATAATCTGATGCGTTCTAGTATTTCCAAAGGTTGATTTTTTTTGGGTTTTAATTTTTTTTACCTTTCCATACGGCCTTCTAACGGTTTTTCTAAATAACCTAATTTTTTTTACATTACTGAAAACCTGTAGACACTCCCCCCACTGGTGAAAGGGATTAGGGGTCGCAGTATCGTTTCATTTTACAAAACTGGTTTTTTCGGTACTGACATCAGACAAATTCCGATATTCCGATATTTTCGATATTTACTTGATTTGAAGAAGTTGTATGTATACATTCATTTAAGTTAGTAATACTAATTAAGTATAAGGTACTTTTTTATGACAATTAAGTGGTTAGGTAGAGGGTTTTAGAGAAAAACAAAAGAGATTATTTCCTAGATAAAAACATTTTCTTGATGAAAATAAGTTTGTAAAGTGTGTTTCAAATTAATATTAAAGTCTAGAACTCAAGAGTTCTATCAAAATCAAAATAGTCATAAACGAAAACATAGAGACTAGATTAAAAATTACCACAGTAATTATTCGCAATACAAAAGCAGGAGAGTACCTACAGTATCCCTTATTAGTTTGACAAGGATAAAATCTTAAAAAAATCGAGCATTACATAAGTTACCCGATGAAGAAAAACCTATCTCTGACTCTACACTACTTGGAGGAAACATCGTATATTATTTTAGTCCAAATCAAGACATTTTCCTTTAACCACCGTTTCCGTAAAGAGCCATTTCTATTTTGATTAAAGTATCAATATCTGGTGAGGTACGGGTAACTCTTGCAAATTGTCTTGAGATTCCACTTGCTTTTTAAACCCATTTCTAATTTTTTTTTCGGCCGCACTGAAGGGCAGTCGTCATTCTCCTCTTATTTATTTATTTTTTATTTATTTAAGGTTCACCAACAATTACTTACACATAAAAACACTTACAATATAATATATGCTATAATAAGAATACAGTGTAGCAATTATTTAAAGGTAAACACCACTTGTTTATATTATATTATGGCAATAAAGGAAAGACTAAATTTGTTTTATTATAATAAGTTAAGAATAAGTTAACAAAGTATTATTAAGTTTCTGATATACTGCTAAGTTTTGATAGCTGTGTGGAAAGGGAGTCGAAACGTAGGTCAATTCTGTCACTAAAGTTATTGATAACCTTACAAATTCTTGCATAGGGTGAGCTGGCACCGAGTACAGTTCTTCTCATTGGTGAACAGAGTGGTGTGACTGGGACACGAGGAAGCTTAGAAGGAACCCGAAGCTTAAACATAGTCACCATTTGCGGGCAGTCAATCATGTTGCCGAAAATTTTGCAGGCAACCTTCGCGTCATTCAATTGTCTACGGTGGGCTAGAAATTTTATTTTGAAATATATTAATCTTGATTTGTAGGAACGTGTATTTTATTTACCCGATTAGAGAAAGCAAGATGCCATAGAAAACGCTTTTGAACTCGTTCAAGACGCAATGAGTGCACAGAGTAGTGAGGCCGCCAGACCTCACTACAGTATTCCAAAATAGACCGAACAAGACTGTTAAAAACTAATATCTTCGTATTGTTATTACGAAATGATTTGCAATTTCGTAGCACGAAACCTAATGTTTTAGAAGCCCTTTTTATGATATTGTCCAAATGTTTTATGAATGTCAATTTGCTATCGTAAATAACTCCAAGGTTCCCTATTGTATCAATTTCTTTAACTTTCTCGTTATCAATGTAATAGTCAAAAGATACTATATTTAGCTTTCTTGTAAATTTTATATGGTGACACTTTTTTGGATTTAAATGCATTCTATTGTCATCACACCATCGAACAAGCCTCTTAAGGTTACTTTGAAGAAGTTTGCTATCCTCAACAGAAGTGATTATTTTTATCATTATTTATTATTATTTTTATTCATTTATATTTATTATAAATAAATAAGCAATATTTATTTAAATGATTGAATCATTGTCACTTCAATTATTCTATTAATAACTTCATCTTCGCCTCGAGTCTCACAGTTTATAAATGTAATTAACATTTATAAAAGTTTCACTTTAAAAAAGAAAAACGTATTTTTACATATGCGCCCCTCTGGTTTGGCGTCTGCGATACACACTGAAAGTTCTGCGCTCCTGGCCGCTCATAAATGTTTGAATTTTGAAAGCTGTAATACGACATGCGAAGAATAAAATTTCACTTTAAAAAAAAAACCTTAGTCCAAAATTTTTACGTTTTACGAAATCACCAAGGAGACTCTTTCAAGAGGTCATATATCCTAGACGTCTAACGAAGTTGGAAAAAATACCTTTTAAAGAGCTTGTATTTTTTAAGTTTTACGATGTCAAAAAAAATACTTATACGTGCTAATATTTATGTCGTCTTACAAAGTCAGAAATCAGAGTTCTTAAAGAGTTTATATTTGTGATGTTTCACGAAGTTAGAAAAAAGACTTCATAAAAACTTCTCTATTTACAGTTCACAAAAATTATGTCTTAAAATACTTCTTCAAGAAGTCTTTCTGAATTGTTGTCTGAGTTAAAGTGAAAACTTTAAATAACTTTATTTTCTAGTAAACCAAATACAAAAGTTTGTGTTAAATTTCTGGTTCAACTAGTTAGTATTAATTTTTGATGACCTCGTTATCGATACAAATACATTTTGTATGACAAATATTTTTTCAAATAATTTAGATAATTTTTCTTAAGATTTCATAAAAACAACCAGAGTAATACATTTTTGAGTGAAATCGACATATTTTATTCCCGCTACCCCTGTTAGCTACCACAATCGAGAATTTTCGAATAGGAAATTGTTGGGCGTCTCATCGAAACGAAGCTATTCACGAAGATTCAGCTTGATCGTAATTATTTTTACATCAGGGATCTGTACTACAACTTTTGAGCGTAGGACCAGGATAACGTACCACGCAATTTGTAAGACAATGTGGCTGTTAAATTTTTTAAATATTAACTAAGTATCATTAAAAAGAAACAGCTGGTTAGGAATCATTTTTGATGACCTCGTAAACCATACATTTTGTAGAACAAATATTTTTTTCAATAAGGTTAATAATTTTCTTAAGATTTAATAGAAAAATCCACAGTTAGTAATAAATTTTTGAGAATCGTCAAATCGACATAATTTATCCCTGTGCTACCACAAACGAGAATATTTGTAAGAGAAAAAGTTGGGCGTCTCATTTTGGTTCGTACATGCCTATACATCTACATGCATATTAATAGGTACGTGAAGAGAATTCTTTGTGCATGTTTTAAGCAAATTTCGCGCACGGAAGAATGTGAAATTTATAATACTTAAAGTTTAAATGTAGAAGAAATAAATCTAAAAATAATGTAAAAGCCGCTACAGAAAGCTACACAGGACCAGTACGTTTATATGTTGACCTGTCATTGTACGGAAACTCTATATAATGAGAGCTCAACTTCAGATTTATGTTACAGATAGGTCAATGAAAAAAAATCATTCAAAATGTAATGAATTATGGTAGAACTTCAACCACCACGCGATCTCTCGTTCTTAATTTTATGGCTGCTTGATAATTGATTCATCTTGGGAATCCTGACCGTAATTAGAAAAAGAATTTATTTATGACCAGCTGCACCCCGCAGTTTCACCAGCATATGTCCCGATGCCGTATGAATATCGGGACACAAAGTAGTCTATGTGTTAATCCAGGTGTCCAGCTATCTACATACCAAGTTTCATCGCAATTGGTTCAGTAGTTTTTGCGTGATAGAGCAACAAACATCCATATCCTAACAAACTTTCACGTTCATAATATTATCTAATTGGATTCAAATCGTACGGTTGGCAACGCTTTGGTCAAAGCCCAATTTCGCTCTCGGGGGCGCAAGAAGCACCGATTCTTATAGACTTATATTATATCACTCGCGAATGCTACCCTTTATCAAAACTTCAAAATTCAGTCCTATAAAATCAATTCAAACAAAATTCATATTTCAATCGATGTCTTTAGTATCACTATTCCAGCATGAAAACCTCCACTGGTGAACATATGTTTTAATGATATGATACTGAACCTATTATAAACATAAACATAAACAATTTATTTCATAAACAGTGCACATATTTACAAAAATAGGGAGTGTCCTTTTAAGTAAAAGAATACCTGTGCCTGGAGACTCAAACTTTTACAGTGTCATGGTTGTGTGCTTGAGATAATAAGTAGGAGTATTTAAAAATAAATTATCACAGAATTCAAATCTCAAGATGTTTGACCATACGAACTGATAAAAAATTGTCTTTAGACACTACTTATCGTATTATGACAGTGAAATCAAATAACCTAATACTACTAGTATAGTATTATGTTATCTGTGCTAATACTTATTCTCTCTGTACAACAGCTTGCGTTGTTTTACGTCACTCGACCTTCGATTCAATATACGATCGAAGCACTCGACACGACAATCCTCTATCAACTAATTGCTTCTAAACTACGCTTTACATAATGCTTCCTCCTTTGATGTACACCTTCTCAAACAAATTATTTTATAAGATGTTTTAATATTTACCGCCAAACCGCGAAATTTGTTTTTAATAAAAAACTTTCTTGTTTCAGTGAACTTTTTTATAAGGTAAGATATTTAAAGGTACACTGAGTACAAAGGAAAACTCACTCCTCGTGCTACATAACGTAGGTACCTTGCGAAGCTGCACTAGTTTCCCTATTTATTTCTCTAAAGAAAACTTCCAATTAGCGGGGCTGTAAAAGCTGGAAAAGTAACTACCAATTATTGAATTGGAAATAAAATCAGTTTGTCGAGTTTCCTTAAAGAGAAAAATAAGGTATAAAATAAAATATAAGGTATAATGTAGCCACTGACGAGTTCCACTATCCACCTCCTAGCTTGATACGTCAATTAGAAGTAGGTTAAAATTGACTTCCAAGATTTGTTTAAAGAGTTAGTTACAAGTGAATTTAAAAAAAAAGCGTATTAAAGTTAACTCTTAAATTTTTTCAGTTAGTCGCAATTCACCTTTCCTTCATTATGGCATTACAGTGCTCCAGAACCTACACACTTCTACTTTCCATCAGGTCAATGATACCATAATTACCTAAAATAAACTTGTGTAAGATGCTTTATCTTACACAATGTAAAGAATCAAATTGATTGGAATTGAAATTACAATACATCAAAAAGACACTTACCTACTATGTATGTTTTAAAAACATCAGACTTAAATAATAAAAGGTTGTGAGTTACCAAGCATCCAACATGTTGCGAAAGATCAGACAACTACGACGAATACACGAGATTACATGTGGCCTGTCTGTTGACTTTTTGTGTGGACCGAGGGATCAATGACGATGCGAGACGGGGGGAGATGGCCTTCCCCCCTAACTGGTTGAGTACTAAATTATAAAGCTATCTGTGGTGGTACATTATCAGTTAAATCTAAAAAGTTCCGCTTATCTTACCTAGATGGCGTAAGAAACAGCTGTCAGCAGTTTGCGGCTGGTGCCGCCGCATAAAAGAACAATCGATTATGGTTATAAGTATCACAAGTTGAGAAGCCAATTATGTCACAACAATATCACGCACTTAGTAACTTTGTAATGTTATTATTTAAGATAGATAGATGTACTCTTTATTGTACACTGAGCAGTGGATTACAATATTTTCTTATATCTAAATACTTACTAGCTAATGCTAGTAAAATACTTATATACTAATACTTACTAGCTAATCAAGTCTGCTGGGGTTCACAGTGATTTCCTTTCTAGGGTACACCTTAGGACCCGACAATAAGCCCCAGTGACAGAACACTGTGTGGTTTTAGTCGGTTCGAGTCCAACATACCGTTTGGCCCGGTGAGTTGACGACCCGTGGGGATTTCCACACAAAAAAAGGAAAGATGCATCTTATTTTTTTCAAATAAATAAACAATCCTACTAATATTATAAACGTGAAAGTTTGTGAGGATGCATGGATGTATGGTTGTTTGTTGCTCTTTCACGCAAAAACTACTGAACCGATTGCGATGAAACTTGGAATGTAGATAACAGGACACCTGGATTTACACATAGGCTACTTTTTATCCCGATATTCTTACGCCATCGGGACTTACGCGAGTTAAATATAAATACAGAAATAATAGCTAGTAATACATAAATAAAATCAATGGCGTTCAAAAAGTATGTCAACAAGATAACACCAACAGTTGAACGAAGTAAATATAATCTTATCTATGGTTAAAGCAATACATTATAAAACAACTGAAAGTTAGTACTTTTTTAATTTTAGGACATACTAAAATTTAAGGTCATGTAACGCTTTAAATAACAATATTAACCTTGCCTATTGAAAACATACGAAGCAATGGTGTACATTTATATTTGTAAACGTAAATTACCTACTTCGGTCAAAAAGCTTGTAAGTTTTGAACTGTTATGAATTTATGAAGCCTAATTCCAAGAAAAAACCATAGACAAAGTTGCATATATGTACATACATAGTTCGACAATGATTCGACTGAGATGTGTTGAATGTGTTGATAGTCGCGAGTAGTTGAGTGCAAGGCCAATGACCTCTCCTCACTTGTGCACCTTGTTTGTGTTCTATAAACGGTCCGAGCATATCTTGAAACTTTAGTGTTGCAAAGCTGTAATGTTATTGTGTGTTGTAATATGTTATTGTGTGTGTTGTAATTTACTTACGACAGAATTTGAGATTTTAACTTAAGGTTAAAAAATATTTTAGTTTAATAAAATATATACCTATATATATTATAAACCTATAAAATAAATATAGGTTGTCCTTTCTTGTGTGTAAGAGAGACATCTAAGATTCTTTTCTAAGCATGTTTTTAAGAATATTATTATTCGTACTGTGCAAAAATATTAAAAGATTTTATGTCAGATTGGAAAGTTACCAAATAAAGCGATTTACGCGCTTCACGTGGGAGAGCCATGCTTCGGCACGTATGGGCCGGCTCGACCGGACGATACCAGGGCCTCACAGAAAACCAGCAGTGAAGCAATGTTTGCATTGCTTTTCGCCTAGTGAGTGAGGTTACCGGAGGCCGTAACCTTTCTCTCCCCCCTCAATTCCGCCTCTTCCACCTAAGGGTGGAAGAGGCTCCCACCTTAAAGGCCGGCAACGCACTTGTGACTCTTGAGTTGCAGGTGTCATTTACCATCAGGTGACCCGTCTGCTCGTTTGCCCCCTACAATAAAAAAAAAGAGGCAGTCATGGGACTGCCGACAGAAGTGCAAACTTACGATCAAAACGATACGACGAACTTACAACGTCACATTAACAGGTTGGTGACATAAATTAATAAAGAGCTCACAGAACTCAATGTTTAGATTAGCGCCCTCTAGTGGATCTATTAGCGTATTAGCGTCTCTCACTCACTCACTGTTACAGTGAGTGCACTCACTCACCCACTCACCCACTCTCCCCACTCTCCCTACTCTCCCCACTCTCCCCACTCCCCCCACTCCCCACTCCCCACTCTCCCCACTCTCCCCACTCCCACTCTCCCTCCCTAGCTTCCCTCCCTCCCAGATAATTTCATTAATTTTAGTTTTTTTTCATTGGCCAGGATAACTTGAACTGTCACTGTATAGACGTACCATGACCATCATGTATCGTGCAAATAACTGTACGAGCTTAAAAAAATCCATTATTTTAACATTACAAACAGACACTTCAATTTTATTTATTTGTATTGATTTATAAATCTTAACAAACGCATTTCTCCCTGACCATTCAATTAATTAATAAAGTACCTAGAAATGCCTACCTTCTACCCATAAGATTTTATCAGTCATGATTACCACACAGGGTCTCCCCTCTAATATTTTTTTAAAATTTACGGCGTTATTAAATGTAAAGCGATTTTAAGAACAGTTGGACAATGGATCTACTTTCCAAATTTTATGTAGATTTCATGGCAATAGTCTCCAAGTTGTTTAATAATATCTGTAACTAAAATTACGTTTTAATTTATTTAATTAAGTAGGTACTTCATTCATATGTATTAGCCACCAACAGCGTTTTACCGTTTGCTTTTGTTAGTTCAGAATTTTAAAATAGATTTTCGTTCCAGAACAATCCGCCGCACGTTCTGTCAGTGGGACAATCTCAGTGGGGGTGATGCACTTAGCTGCCATAATATGTACCTACACATACAGTAATAAAAACGTACACTGGATAACTTATGTATGTATTTTGAACACAAGCAAGGGGGACAAGCCGCTTACGATAAGCCTTACATCTTATATCGCCTGCTCAAATATTTCACATTTAATGAACGTAGCAATGAAAACAAAATACATTATTTTAAAACCACCCATAGGCTGCATGAAATCATACTAAATAGCTGTTCCCGAGACTCCACTCGCTTGCATGTTTGGTTATAATAACCAAAATACATTTTGTCTTTCTTCAGGACACATCCCAAGCTACTTCTTTGCAGGATTCCAAAACGCCAGTTTCAGAGAATGAATCATAAATAAATTAAATATCGATCAGGCTCTCGAACACGTATTTCAACTTCAGATTATAAAACTTAAAATCGCACGACAGCCACCTAACGATGACTCAGTTATATGTATACATAAATTTATACATAAACATAGTAGGTAACATTACATATGTATATTGTACATACATACAACCGCGTGTAACACATATCAGAACCTCAATATCTATTGTTACAAATTAGCGACCTTGATGTTATGCGTGATTGAACATCCGGTTTATATGATATCAGAATATAGAAGCTCTAACTACGACGCAACTAAATTTAACTTAGAATACGATCTCGTCTTGATTCTGAAATTACCCAATTTGAAATATTATTTCGATATGCTTGGTAGATTGCTAAATATATACTACTGCACGCACTTTAAGCAAGCTGTTGACGAGGTGATCAGTCAGCAATCGTTTATCTAAGTAGATAAACCATGAAATTGAAATGATAGAATTATTTGCGACTGTTAAATAGAAGAGAGTGACTGTTTTATTTACAAGATCAGCACTTTAGAGAATCCAAAGGCCATTGTTCTCCGTAGTAATGTAAGGATCAAAAAGTAATATTTACCCTTGTCAAGACGATCGGTTGGCATATTGAGTGAAAATTGTGTTAAACATTCACTAAGTATTGTCTATGTTACTTTTAAGTCAATGTTCGATCTGATAAAGCACATCTCCAATAAAATGTGTCTGACAGTCAAGTACGATACAATGTGTGCATACACGAGGAAAAGCTTAAGAACGTAGATAAAAGTTTACAATCCCGTTGCTCGTGTCAAGCAAGCGGTTTATTCACACGTACGTATGTTGCTGCAGAGGTTTACTTGTACTTTTAGCTAACCGAGTAAAGCTATTTTTATCTCTTTAGTTGAAGAAACTTCTTTAGGCGCACTGGAGTGTAAAGTAGCTTCGTGATAAATAAATATTCTCGGTTGGGAAGTGACGTATTCTACGATCGTGACGATCAATGTCGTAGGTATATTGATGCATTTTCCATCAACGGAGTGAGAGTCTTGGGTCAAGTAAAAACTGTTACACAAACAGTACCGCAATTAATCAAAAGTAACGACTAGAAAAGCTTTTACATTTTAGACATTTTGTAGCTTTAGCAAACGTTTTGCTCAAAAAAAGTGCAGTAGGTAGGTATCTACCTACTGCACTGCAAATTTGACTTTATGTTTAGGATTTCAATGAAAAAACGAATCTTGTTTTATCATACAGATAGAAGGATATAAGGTAGATCAGATACATCAATGGCAATGATCGGATCAAATCTTTAATCAAACCTTATGTATACATACTACCCAACAAACATTTTATAGGTTGCCACGACGTGCCAAATCTAACTTTTGGTTCCATAAGCTGGTCGCAAATACGTTGCTATCACGTCGACACGACCGAGAAAAGGCCCATTTTATACGAATCAGTGTCGTAATAGAGTCGCGAAGTGGTTGCATTAATCACTAAATAGTCATGTAGTGGTCGCGTAGATGTCGTGACAGCCCAAATAAAAGTCTTCTCATCGAGTAATGGTGTTTACTATAACCGCTTCACGGCATTTTATCGAATTATATATGTGCTATCGCGACTTTTATGAGGGATTTTGATTGACTGTGACGATCAATTTCGGAACGCGCCTTATATATTCTTTAAATTAAGCAATATTTTCACAAATATTTTTAACGAACGTGCTAACAGTTACCTTTTTACGACTTAGAGTTCAAGACACGACCGTAATACAACGTCTAAACAACTTTTTCAGTCTGTGCACTTGGTATATGTCAGCCTTTAACGTAATTAGGGTTTATTTAGAGATTTCGTGTAAAAAATCAATTGCCCAGCTTTTTTTATTCATTTTAACGTCATACAGTTATTTTTAAGAATCATTAAAGAATGTCTGGTTACTAAATTTTTATACACTAATACGACATCCAGTCACTGTAAAGTTATATATAAAGTGATCAAATTGACTGAAAATTGTTTAATAGTGCATTTTGTCACTCTTACACGATCATCGCGTAAAAGTAGTTCCCGCGACTTTAATACGATTAATAACGGTGTAAAAGTTGTATAGGCGTTACTAAGACGACAGCACTGGTTATACCGCTAAAAGTTGTATAAAGTCATATACGACAGGTTGTATAGAAGTCGAATAAGATATCTAATACGACTAAAAAGTCGTATAAAGTTATGAGACACTAAGCCGTATTACATAATGAAATTACTTAATTACGACGTTTATAGCACTTTGAGTAGCGTTAGTTTCACTTATACGACTAAAATGTTTGTTGGGTAATGCTCTAATTTTACCATAATCTAAAAAATTCTACTTTCCATAATTTGATAGTTATTTTATTCGTATTTCAATGGAAAATAACTCAAAATCCCTAACAGTCACGAAACGTTAGTTATTAATGTAAGTAGAACCAGCGGCATGGGTTTTACTAAAATAAACAGTTTAAAAAAACAATCGTATTGCATTTTGATTATAATAATCATAATCATGCCAAAGATTCCCTATCTTAACAAAAAAATCATACTTTTATACTTCTGCTTTCGCATGCTGCTAAAATTTAACATCTGTTTCCACTTCTGCTTCTGATATGACACTTTACTTACTACTAACAATACTAAAAGAAATAGTAAGGCATTCAATTCACAGATCACTGTAACACTTCAAATAGGTACCAGACAAATTATAGAGTTATTTGATTTAGGCCTCTGAAAGTGGGCAAAATCCTGAGACATTAACAACTAAACAGTTTACTGATTTGTGTTAGTACAAGAGTCTTTTGTAAATATCACGGTTCATCATTAAGAACTTAGGTACTTATCTACCAGAATCAGTTTAGGAATTGATCTTTAAAGAAGAAACTTGTAAATGAAATCTCTGCAGCTGCAAGTTATTTATAACTAGCAACCCACCCCGGCTTCGCACGGGTAGCAGATACATCTTCAAGAATCACCATCATATTTCAACCAATTTACACAAAACCTTAACAAATTATATACCTAAACCTTCCTCATGAATCGCTCTATCTATTGGTGAAAACCGCATGAAAATCCGTTTAGTGGATTTTGAGTTTATCGCGAACAGACAGACAGACAGACAGACAGACGCGGCGAGGGACTTTGTTTTATAATGTGTAGTGATTTAATGATGAAATATTCTCCTTATCAGGTAGGTTACACACCTACCTGCAGTCTGTAGTATAATCTCCTTCAAGTTTATAGATAACTGGTAAGCCCCTAATCGAGTCACACCCTCAAAATTGACAGAATACTTTGAGTTGTTTTGGTATTCGGATGTTTTGTAAACAACCATGATGCTAAAATTCTAATAGTGAACTTGATGTATTTATTTTAACAATCTAAACATGTAGCGTGATAATGTTGTAGTAATGTAAAAAAAACGATTGTTTAGATAGATATATGTAAGGACCTGTGATTAACACATTAAAGCCATCGCATCGTTGCAGCCCATCAGATTCTGGGGAAATCATACCGCAGTTGGTAGGTGCCTTAGGAGATCGTGATTGACAATCACTAGGTATTATAAAGTATTAAATGTATGTATGCTGCGCAATAAAGGTATATGTGTACTGGCCTGAAAACCTTTTATGTACCTACCTACCTTAGTTTAGATCGTAAGGTAGACCTAGAAGTATGAAGGTACCTAAAATTACCTTTTCTGATGTTTGTAAAACTGTTTTGCTTTTGTATGCATATGTATGTATAGATTGTATAGGTAGAAATTGTTGTTACTTAGTAATAACACAGATAATGTAATAGTTACCAAGTAATGTCTTTCACCTTAAGAATTGTGATGTCTACATTATGTATTATATCACCCACTATTACATAAAATAGGGCAAAACGAAGTAACATATAAAGATATTCAGCTAGTGAATTATTAATGAATCTACACACGTACAGTCTTACAAAAGCGGTAGATCTTATTTAGTGTGCAATGGCTATCAATTAGGTAGGTAGGATACTTGGTAGTGGCAGATAATGATTGTATGCTTACGTGTTTAGATTTACGTTTACTAATACGTTACAAATTAACGCAATTAAGTCATTAAATAATCTTAGTAGATTTTGTATATGACCTACCTACCTTAAATATTGGAGTTGAACATGATGTAGGAGAATAATGGGACCTATATCTATTTCAATTAGTTTATGAAATACAGATAAAAAAGGCATTAATGCGTATCTTCATTAAAATTGCGGTAATCATACAAGGCTCTATGGGGATGAAGCTGAATATTTTGTTGACATTTTATATACCTAAGCAGACCACTAAAGCTAACTCGATCTCAACGCTGAACACAATACAACACAGGACCACATTGTAGTGATTAAGAATATTTAGCATTTTCACCATGGCCTTCACAATTAGCTACCCGAGGTATATATGTTTAGCTATACTTGGGCTAATAATAGCAAAGGTACCTATAGGTAAGTATATGGTAATCTGCGACGCACAAAACGCGTCCGAGATATTACGCAACAAATGTAACCCAGTTTACCTCCATCATCGAGAATAAGCGTTTCACCAGTATAGCAGAGCTCTCGTATCAAACCACAATCAAACTGCGTTACCAAGCCTGTTTGTATGGAACATAACCGCTTATCAAGACCACGTCGTTATCAATGGTTTAATATAACCAGTATTTTATAACGTCTAAATTAATTTAAACTATGTCTGGAAGCTAACTTACATAGAAACACGTAGTGAAATTGTGTAATATAGGAGTACGTAGTTTAACACAGAGTTGATTTCACTCGTATAAACACCTTGTAATTAAGATGTTATTACTAACTAATTATAGAGTAAACTTACTATTTGTAAAAACAACAAAAGCCTTATACCAAATATGACAAACAAACTTATTCCTAGTAGTAACAGTCTATTTTCAATGTCAATAACCTAAGCAAACCTGCGTTGGTGGTTGCACTGATAATGCACCAACAGGTCAGCGCCCTGAAGGCCTAGTTCGCCGTAAAGGAACAAAGGCTATTTTGGAATCCATATTTGTAGAGTAAAAGTAATGTGGCGAACTGTGGACCGATTGCATTCAATAATTCATTCATTCAGTCATGGAATAGTTTCTGTATCGTAAAATCCGTTTATGAAATATGATTAAGGGAGCATAACACTATTAACTTTCCGAGATTTCCCATCTAAAAATCTACGGATTAAAAACACTATAATATAAATGTAAATGTGTAGGTATATACATATTATGCGTATTTTTTTATAAATAAGCATATTATATATTTTTAGAGGTAAGTAGAAAAGGGTAACGGTAATATTTTGTAGGGAACAAATAATATGATCTATAACGATAATACACGAGAGTCAATTGTGTATGGAATCAGATTTTGAGATCGCATCATCAAAATATCAGGACTGAGTAGATCTGTGTACTCACAGCATCAGATTTTCTCAATCAAATATCTTAGTATAAAAACATCAAACACAACAAAAAGGTACTGAAGGATAAAATTTTTGAGCGTCACTTAACCGCTGCCGAAAATGATGGTTGGTTTTCTTTAAAAGTGAGTTTTTTATGAAGAAATTGTTACCAATTTATTGCAAAATTACCATAAAATGGGAATGAATATAACACTGAAAATTCATTTTTGCACTCGCACTTCCATTTTTTCTTGACAACCTAGGAAACTTAAGTGATGAGTATGACGAACGTTTCCACCAAGATTTAAAGTCGTTTGAAGAGATGTACCCAGGTTTTTGGGATAATAACAAGCTGGCCGATCATTGCTGGTATAATTTAAGAGAATCTGACCCAGACCAGTATAAAAGCACAAGTATTTTGAGACATTTTTTATTTTTTCTTTATGTATTTAAGTTAAAATTTCAATTTGTTACGCACTAAGAGTAACGACTTACTCTACAGATACACATTGATTTCATGCGTGGGTATTTTTTGTTGTAAAGTAGTGTTACACAATGTACATACCATAATATACTAGTAGACATACGGGGTGTTCCTATCATATCCTCCATCCATATATATCCTGTTATCAAAAACCCTTACTTCTTCGCCCATTTTAAGGTCTAGTGGTTGGATATATTATTTGGGCTCCAAGGCTTCAACCGTGTAAAATTGAATTATATGTACATTTTAAAATTGAATATCTTATATTATCATTCCACACCTAAAAATATATAACTTTGTCACTACATCACTAGTCAATGCAAGTTATTTCACTAAAATACTTTATTAATAACTGTTACAAACACAGTAGTAACTGTCAAATACAAGTAAAATTAATAATTATTAATGATATTTTTTGTCATTTTTATAATGGGCACGTAAAAATAAAGAGCATTTAAATTAACGTACTTTCAGACACAGAGGATCTGATTTTATTACAAAAGTAACCCGCGTTAAAAAATCCCTCTCTATTTCTATGCTACCTTACCCCTATACACAGATATTAGATAATTATACAATTACTAGCAACCCGTCCCGGCTTCGCACGGGTAGCAGAGACATCTTCAACAATTCCACACGCACAAAAAAAAACAGGTTGGAATCTCCACAGACTGTCCTAAACTTCAAAAATACTGATGGTTTAGATGGTAATTATTTTACTTAAATATCAAGTCTCGTTATTCCTGAGACTGCAGGACGAAGTAACTATTATCTTATCTGTGCTGCAGGTCTCGAGTTTCAAAAATACGAAAAAAATGGTCAAGACTCGGAATTTTCAAGACCGAGACTCCCGTACTAGGCAGTACCAAGTTTTTTGTACTGTAAAAGTGTCGTGTTTTGGGCGTTCCCTGCCGAGCAGCAGTGGCGTCATAAGCACATTTATTTGGTATTGTAAGTATCGTGTTTTTGTCAACCCCTGCTGAGAGATTGTGACGGTATAAGCACATTTTCATTTATCAGCTATACACGACCGTGGCATTCAAAAGGTTAAACGTGTCTGCAATAACTGAAGATTCAAACTTTCCTAATTTGGCAAAAAAAAATCTAAAGATAAGCAAAATCCCGCTAAATTCGCCTCCAAAGAAAATACTCCGCAACAACCACGAAAGACGCAGCTCTAAGTTCAAATCTGCAGACAATTTTAATAGTTTTTAGTGGCTTCTTTGTCAGGACTTCTGTTCTGTAACTGCTTTCTACGTATTTGTGTCGAGGGTTCTAGACCGTAATATGTTTGCGATTGGTTCCAGTCGAGTTATTAATTGTATTGTAGATATACTACTTACGCTAACGGATTGCCTCGACGGACTGGTGACATACGTTTGCGATTGCAATTGCGTGTTCTTGGGCATTTCTGTCAAGAAAATTCCATTAAAAACATAACATTTAAAAAAGCCAAGGCTCGCAAATCGCAATGCAGTTCTTCTACCGCCAAAAGTTGTGAGATCTAATTGTAAGTTAATTTGTTAACTAACAAGATTTTAAAGTAACCGTGTCAATATTAGACATCTTTATTTCTTTAATAAATATAATAACTTGGCCATCGCACAGCAACATAATCACATACGAAAAATCTACCTTTTTCTTTAGTCCTAATTGAACATAGCGCTAGCGAGCCTTTATTAATGCCTACACAAACGCTTCCGTGTGCGATTGCCAAGTCATTTCTTTTTGTACATAGGTATATTAAAGAAAACACCGCTATACAATGACACTGTACCTATCTATATCCACTACTAGATGACCCGCGCAACTTCGTCTGCGTTTGTGAATTTTCCCCGTTTCTTACATTTCTCATTGATGCTCCGCTCCTATTGGTCGTAGCGTGATGTTATATAGCCTACGATAAATAGACTACCCAACACTAAAAGAATTTTTCAGTTCGAACCAGGAGTTCCTGAGATGCGCTAATCTCAGATAGATTTACCTACCTATCTCTTTTGGTAGTATGTAAGACTGTAAGTGACGAAAAATCGTATGAACTGCAAAAGAAACTTTGTAATGCCGTATCTATAATGTAGCATTTACAAAGTTACCTATGCAGTTTGCATATCCAGAAAACGGGACTGAAATTTATTTCGGTGTGTTTGAGTTTTTCATTGCTTTATAGGCTTTATTATTGCTTTGAACACTAACGCTGGCGCTGTTCAAAGTTTATACTAGAAGTGCCTTAGAATTTTGATGATCGGTGAGTGAGTCAGTGACAAAATTAAGGAACTTTGACTTGTAATATTCTTACACTACAGGTTCAAAGTTCAATTAAATTTGAGAATACGCCTAGTTACATTCTGCTCTCGTCTCTTACGGACGGTAAATTTTTCGTTGAAATTTCCAAGAAATTTTACCGTCCGTCGGCAAAACGAATCGTTTCTTGATTATAAGAACTGGGCATTAGTCATTAAAGATTCTGGCCTCTAGCTGTATTCACAACGAAGTCCTGAATGGCTTTGAGAAAAGGTAGGCACAGCCTGCTGTTTATTTTAGTACCAGCTCGCAGTCAGGTTGTTCACAGAATTGAGAATAAATAAGAAATGCGATGTCGGCGGGGCACGCAAACGTTATGAGCCAACGCTCAGAACTAATGGAAACACGTGCAACAATTTCGTACTCGCGTATGTACGTGCATTTCTCTTTTTAAGCGTTTATCAAATTTGTTTGTTGTTTACATACTCAAATATAGTTACATAACATGCTTGTCTTATATACAATAAGTATACATGACAAAATATTATGTCAATGGGGTAATGAGTTTTTTTCATTATGTATAATTATATCTTAAAAATTCGTAAAATAATATTGCTACAGGATTAAATGAAACAATTGATAGATTAATGTGCGGTTATAATATTATAAAATACTTTCAGCCTATGGAACATAATCCTATGGGTTCTAATCGATATTTACATAGAAATATGAAAGGCGGGAGGACATTACAAACCTAGAAATGAAAATCGACAGGATCCCGAGCCCGTCGACTCCCAGTTTACACCGGTATACTTATTATGCGAAATTATTAACTCAATAACAGTCAATATAGGCTCGCGTACTGAGATTTAATCGTCATGCTGACCAGGTCCCGAGCTGGTGCATGCTTTTTTTATACTCTTTCGAGTTCACAGAATGTCCTAACGTCGAATTTAGTGATTTATATCACATTCATTCAGTTTTGATCACTTAAAAAATATTACACTTGCCCCAACACTCAACGGCGCCTAGTCGTCGTGCGGCCGCGGTTCGGGGAAGCCGCGCG